>VWZN01002258.1:810990-869310 GCA_013396955.1 Regulus satrapa
GTTTCACTTTGGGTGCAATCCAGCTCCTCGGCTCGCTGCACGATTTGCAAGCGAACGACAGAATTCCTCCACGTCCTCGATGCAAATAAAATCCAATGTAAAATCCTCTAAGACACAACATACTCCAGCACTTCATACTTAAACTACCTCCAGTTATTCTGAAGCTCCTAAGCTTTCAGCACTTCACAACACAATCATTTCTGGATCACAGAGAGAAAAAATTGCGCATACTATACAGCACTGCATCAAATTCTGACATTTTTAAAGACTAAAGGACTTGAGAAACAACCTTCTGCTCCCTCCCCCTGAGATAGCAACAAACAACCAGAACTCAAACATAAAATTAAATACAGTTTATCTCCTCCATGACATCTCTATTATATACACCGAATTGGAAGAAGTTTACAATAATAACTTTCCCTCTCTAATATGATACTTATTTCAAGCACTTGAAAACAGAAAATAGCTCAGAACATTCTCACTCTAAGCCTGAGACCTCATTTCTCTTTACATTCCAGCCTCAGTCGTAATTCTTATCCTGGTTTATTCAAGAGCAAGCACTCCATCTCCCACATAAATTCTTCTGGATTTCCAAGAACATTGATGCCAGCTGAATGTGACTGAAATAAGTAAACCGTGGGTTCAGTGAGAGGCTTCTGGTACCACAGTGGCTTAGTTTAAGGCTGAAATTGAGGAGAAATATGGTAAACTCACAAAATGAAGGCATCCCTGAAGCATTCTATTTAAGGGTTTGTTCAGGTAAACCCAACCAAACTGGTGCTTTGAGTTTTGTGCTTAGGAAAGCCACAATTTTTCCAATTGTCCCATTACTTATAAGTCAGAACAAAAATCCCAAAGAGCCAAGTGCTCCTTCCAGACACTTCAGTGCTCAGATCTGCTCAGCTCATGCCCTGTTTGTGATGCGCTGGGGTTTGCAGACAGCCAGAGCACTCTGAGCCAAGCATCACTTCTGACCTGCATCCACCCAGAGAATCAAAGGATGCTGTTCCTGCTGCATCATTCTTCTCGAGCTCAATCCAGCTTTTCCGCTCAGCACACCTCTTACCAAGCCTCACCACATATTAGTGAGATGTTGCCAGCACTGTGCACTGTCAAATTAACACTGCTCAGCACAAGGCCTTTGTTTACAGTGTGAAAATAGGCCGTTGTTGAACAAACGAGAGGGTAAACATTTACCAAGCTGGAGGAAAAACTGCACAGCTGAAGCTGGACTGAGGGATGCTGTATTCCTTTCTCCTTTAAGAAAAACTTAAAGGCACAAAATTATTCCAGTGCAGTCACTCGAAGTAGAGTGACTTTTCATGGTTAGTTTTCTTCATGGGACTAAGTGAACTTGCAAAGCGCCAGAAGGAGCACAGCTTTCTGAAAATATTGAACTTGAAAGCCAAGATGCTGTGAGTAAAGATAACGGGCTCATGGAAGAGACATCCTGATAACACATTTACATGAGGACTGGACTGAATATAGCACAGAAAAAAGGAGAGATGGCACATCACCCTAAGAAGGAAGGTTTGGCTCCTTCGCATCACTACAGTTCTGCCCATGAAACCCTCAGCAGTGGCTCTGTGGTGCCTCCAAGGAAGGAAAGCGTACCCTCGCATCCCCCCAGGTATCAAAATCCTCCAAAGGCAACCCAAGGCAAAGGCTCCACCATGAGTGTGCTGGCTCAGGGAGAGCTAAATGTGAGCAGAGTGGTGGGAGGCTTTAAATACTCCCATTTTTCAACACATCTTTGTGAGCCCCTTGGGTCTTTCTAAAAGCAGAGGTTTTCTGTGGGTCTTATCCAAAGCAGTTTTCTATTGTGGCCTCATTTAAGTCAATTGGACATAAAGGAGCAAAGTAAACCAGAAATGCTGGAGCAGTATTTTTAGCAGGCTGAATTTGGACGACCTCCTTTAGTCATCAAAATTTTAGAATTCAAGTTTATCACCACAGAGACTGTCAGTGGAGGATGTTATTACACAGAATGAAAAGAGTCCTGGACTGTTTTTCATAGCCTAAACTCACTGTGCTCATGAAATTTATCCTGCCCCACACTGCATCTGGAATGGGAATAAGTTATAAAACAGGTCAAACCCCAAAAATATACATACTTAATACAAATGCTTCTTTAAGAAAATTATTTCCTCTACACAGATGAACTTTGGGAATCCAAAGGTTTGGACTACTACATCCAATTTATTTATAGACAATAACTAACTGATATTTATGTGTATGGAATACCATTAATATAAATCAGCTCATAATATTTTGGTAGTGATATCAGTCTAATTTGAATTTTATATTGCACAGTAGAATTGAAAGCTAGACTTGATTTTTAAAAAAGTAATTAATGAGCTAAGCTACCTGAGAGAAAAACAAAATGATGATTATAATTGGAAGTGTTCCATGGCTGCTACCAACTGTTTAGATGTACTTACAGGTAGCATTTCTAATTAAAACCCTCTCAATGCTGAGACATCTCTCTGTTCATCCCTTATTAAAAAAGTAGGACTTTTTTTGCATTAAGAAATCCCTTAATAGAAAAATAATAGAAAAAGTTACATGTAATTACATTCTCTGTGCTATTTGTGGTGAGCAGTTCCTGGGAGAAAATGAGCTGCAGGTGTGTAAGAGTAAGAAATGCTGGCTCTGAGTTCACTTATTTGGAGTGTTCCACCTGGAAAGGACTTGGGATTTAGGATGGCATTTTCAGCCTGAAGAGGTTATTGGGGTTTTTATTGGGGTGTTTAAATCCCTGAGGGCTCTGTGACAGTGGTATAATTTGGGGAAGAGAGGAGGAAAAATAATTCAGCCCCAGTTAGTCTATGGAGAACTGTAAAATCACAGGGAGTTGTAAGCACAGTCCAGGGCTCGTGACAGTGAGCCTGGGATATGTGAAGGTCTGACACAGACAAACTTGCAGTGAGTGAGGTTGAGCAATGTTTTCCCAGTGAAAATAGATTTCAAGCCACTGTTTGCAAACAAAAATTTCAGTCATTCATGAAAATCAAATCTGTAATGCTGTGGCAGTGCTCAGTTAGATTAGTTACCAGCCAAGACTCTGCTGCTCCTGCTTCCAGTATCAGCTTAAATATTCTATGTGCAAGGGGAAAAAACAACCCTCGAGTCCCATTTGCCAAATTTCAGGGCTGGCAGGGTAAGTTTTGGTTGTGCCAAGGGGGTTTCTTTCTGCTACTGCCCTAAACCAAGGCTCTGGCTTTTCTCCTCCCACACTGGGTGGTGCCTCTCAGGCAGGGATGGCTGTCCCTGATGATCACACTGTCCTTGGTGCAGTTAAGCTCCGGACTCTGAAGCTCATTAATCATGGAATGGCCTCATGGAGAAGCCCTGGTGTAGATGAAATCTGTCCCACCTTTGATGACTTCACTGAACTGCTGCTGGTTTGCAACCCGGGAGAGCCCCAGCTGATAATTTGCATTGTTATCCTTTCTGAGCAATACCAGTTATGTTTATAAGCTCCAGCAGCAGAAAATATTGCCTCCTGCTTTACATCAGTGCCAAAAGATGAAGCTGAAATAAAGTATAATTAAGTCCAGAAGTGCATGTTTGAAAGGTGAATAGCTGCTTCAGATGATCTGAGGAGCTGGGAGGTAATCCATTTTCCCACCAAAATCCCTCTCCTGGCCCAGAATTTGGCTGTAAGTACAAAGGACACAAACCAGCCTTCTCTCCTTCTTCAGACTGTACTTTCATAAAGCAGGGAAAGATTTATACATATTTGCTGTGTTCAATCACTTCATGATCATTAGATATGAATTTCCTTTAAAAAAAAAAAAAAAAGTATTTTGAGGAAGCATCTTAAAAGGCTTTTGGAGCAACAGATATGACTTTGAAGATGAGTCCTGGAGTGCAGGATGTGTGTTCCTGTCTCCAAAACTGCTGGGAACTTTGGAGCCAGAAACAAACAATATCACAGTGGGAAGTGAGGGAACCTGTTTGCTTTGATGGCAGGTGTCTTGCTGTCCACAGTTTGCACACTGGGGAGTGTGGAGTCAGGCTGAAAAGCCAGAAAGTCAAAGTTGGAGAGAAGAATGGGAAAATAGGAAAATAAATGGATTTTTAAAACCCCCAATATTGCTTACTTTAGAGGGACAAGCTTGTGGAAGAGAACAATGAGTGAATAAAGCCACCCTGCTGAGTTTAAAGTGCTCTTTTGATATCACTTTATCCTGAGGGAATAATAAAGAAAGACACATCTCTGATGATTTCTCACTGATTTAGAGAGGTGGGGTTTGCAGCTTAATTATGCTCTTTTGGATTTGTTCATAAATTACAGCATGTCCAAAGTGTTTTCAGCCACGATCAGGAATTTGGGAGTTTGGCTGCTTTGATCCAGGGCAGCATAGCCCAGAACAAATACCTAGACTGGAATTTTTATTGCTCCATGTAAAATGCTTTGCTTGCTGCTAGCACAGAAGCAGAATGCTGTGGACAGGTGCATAGATTTATGTTTGTATTGACCACTTTTGACCTGGATTTGACTAGTGAAATTGCAATATTCATAATGTGGAGCCCTTGGCCTGATTTCTGAGATTCTCTCTCTTTCCAGTCACATGCAATATGTTTCCTTATTAATCTGGGTCTCAGTGACACTCAGTTTGCACACAGAGCTGGGAGTTTCTGGCCACGTTTCTCAATGATGTTGTGCTCAGGAACACAACGGGATATTCACCTTTTTCTCAGCACATCCACCCAATGATATGTGGGTTTATGTGACAAGGCAAAGGCTGGAGTTAAATACTGAGACTAATAAAAAACAAAAAAACCAAAACATTTATTGTGTCAGCTCGAAAGTTAAGCAAATCTGACATGAAAAAACTTCAAGCTCTTTCCTCTGAAGAAAACCGGGGTGCAAAATGCAGTGTGGTCTCCCTGTCACTTACAGCCTGTGCAATGGAAACCCTTCAGAGACATTAATTAGCCCTCCCTGACACAAATCGGCTGACATGTGGATTGTAACATGGTGATGCAGGTGAGATAAAACAAACAGAGTTTAGTCTCATGCCCAGCTGATGACTCAATGGATCCCGTGGCTGTTTAACACCCTGCTATGAGTTGTCTCTGCAGCCTTATTAAAGTGGTGCACTGTGTGACAGCAGAGCTGATCTTTAACCCATACATCCTTTAACCTGTCTCTGTTTCAGGTAGATTCAGGAGTGAAGGAGGTAATCACACACGTTGGAAAAAGGGGGAAACAACTTCAGGCTCTAACTGGGTAATTAAATATTTTGCACAACCCAGGATCGTGCTGTACACTCACCATTAATGAATTGCAAGTGCAGTATTAGAAGGGAGGCTTAATAAAAGGAAATGCTTCTTTCTGGGTGGGATTAGGAGAAAAACTTCCCTGTTTTAGTCATGCCAATGAAAACTTGACAAACACCTCCATACACCACAGAAAAATGTGGGGTGATGGTCTTCTACAGATTTTTATACTCTATTCCTTCCCTGCTGACTGATGAAATAAAAAACCAGAGGGGAAGATATCTGATTCAGAAGGTAAGAGTTCAGCTCTCAAGCTTCCTCGAGCAGCATTCGGCCTGGCTTATCATACGGCCTGAAAGTAATAATATTTGAATGGGCTTTCCAAGGCTAAAAGATGTGACATTTTGGGCCCATCTTTAGTGAAAAATTTTCAAAGGCATTGAGGGAAGTTATGGAATAAGGGCAGTGGGTGAAGGAAAGCCATTGTATTAGGCACTGCTCTGTGGCCAGTCCCTCTCCATCTCACTCCTCTGGAGGCAGCTCAGTGCCCAGGGACAGTGGCAAAGGGCGCAGTGGCAGCTGGAACTGCGAGTGCCACCGAGCCTCCCGAATGTCACTGCTCCCTTCAGAGTGCACTGCACTCCTCGTGCACAGGAGTCTCTGTGAAACTGAATTCTGCTCTGAACTTCACTACATAAAAAGGAGGTTTGTTCCTCAGTCCTCCACATCACAGTCTTGTCTCCATTGTCCGCGAAATCCAGGGAAGCTCACTGCCCTTTTCACACCAAAATGACAGCAAATTCTGCTTTTTTTATTATTGGGATATTTATACTGATTCCAACATAATATAGTTCTAGGACTAGGGATAGGAAACATGTTTATCCTTTTGCTAGAAGTCAGGTTTAAATGCAGGTTTGTAACAAAAAAGCAGCAACAAACATAAAATACCTTCTGCCTCCCATTGATTCTTCAGTACACCTGGCCCTGAAGTTCAGAACTTCCTTTGGGAACACCTTTGAGTTTTGACAACCAGACCAAAAAGAAGACCTAAATCTAGAGGGTTTTTAAAAATATGCCACAGAAATTTTCTAGACTATGCCACTCAGCTTTACAATGAAAAAATTACATTCTGTAGAAAGGATACAATCAAAAGCAATCTGTGCAAGCTTAGAATTTTGATAACATGGGCGCAAGGCAAAGATAAAAAACAGTTCATTTGTGCTCTTCTGAGCCAGCTGAAATTCAGAGCCCTGGTTTTCACAAGCAGACCTGAAGAAGCCAGCAAGAGGAACTGCCCTTTGAAATGGTTTTTCATCTGGGGCAGCACTGGATGACCTCTCCCGTGCCTGTCAGCGACAGGACTCAGAGCGAGCGCCCTGCGCTGCTCATTTCCTGGAGAGCAGCTTCAGTGGGAATCAAGGTCCCAGCAGCAACAAAGGAGGAGCGTAAACTGCTTTTGTAATGAAGCTAATGAGACCTAGAAACCACGCACCCGTGATCTTAAGTGGATTTCTAAGACATTGAGAAGTTCTTGGAGAGTAAATGAGGTAAGCAGCAGTCAGCAGTGGGGACAATGGCAGCAGAACAGACAGCAGAGCCAGCCATTGAACACTCACACAGACACAAGCAGAAAGACAAAGCATTCACATGACAGTTTGTAAGGAAGGTGGAGTGGGATTCAAAACGTTAAATATTCAGTAATGAGGGAAAGCATTTGCTTGTCATCCACTGCAGTGACAGCTGCTGACATGGGCATTAGTGAGCTGTGCCAGGAATTCCCAGAGTAAGGCTCTACTCCTGCAGGGGGAAAAAAATTTTTCTTGCCTTGTTAATGTCTGCCTGATGTTGTCCTCAAAATTAACTACAGGCAAAAAAATATCCACAGCGTGTGTACATGTAAGGATGAGATTTGCACACTAAATCAAGCGGTTACAGGTCCCAGGGTTCTTCCATGCAGCACTGGAAGTGTGAATAACTTCCCAGGAGAAGAACATCACAGCTATACTGTGGCCAGATGAGTCTTATTGCCACAAGTAATGCTCCTTTATAAGAGGAAATGTGAGAAATAGGGAGTGAGAGGGATGATGTTTCTGGGGGATTCCTTCTTCAGGTTAGATTCATGGGCCTCAATATCTGGTTGGTTGGTTGTTTATGTTTGGTTTGGTTTCTTTTTTCTGAGTACCAGTTGAAATGATACACAACATTAAAACTCCTTGCAACATTTTTTTCAGCTCTCCTCTTCTGTCAAGTCTCATCCCCTAAAATCTCAGTTTATATATGACCAATAAACCCCCTAATTAATTTGGCACCTAAAAAGCGCTGATAATTCAGCCTGTGCTGGCTTTGCTTAATGCAAGAAGAAGTTAAGGACTTCACTCTTTCCTTGTCCTGGCTACCAGGGACTGCAGCGGCACAGAACTCAAGATCTGAGAGAACAAGTCCCTCTGGCAGAGTCCAAGTGGCGCAGAGAGAACAAGGGAAGAGATTCAGTGGAATTCTCAGGGACAGGGAGCTGAGAGAGATGAGGACCCCGGGGGAAAAGGATGGGTTCTGATGTTGATTCCACTGAATAATCGTTCAGTAGACCTCTGTGAGCCATTTGGAAACAGGACCTAAATGTAAAATAATACACAGCCTGGAAGGAAAGGATATGGTTTCAAATAGCCTTTGTGAGCACACCAGAGCAGTTATTTTTCATAATAGAGTGCAGCATGGATCCTTTCTCTATGGGTGCTCTGGGTGAGATAAGAGAAATCTCCAGAGGATCCAGGACGCCTTTCCTGAATGCCATTTATCTCCATCATCACCAGAGTAAGGCCCCCAAAGCCACGGCCACAGATGGCAATCCCAAAGGCACGGAGGGCCCGTGCCTGTGCCTCACACAGCTACAACCCCAGCTGCAGATAAACACCTTTCCTCAGCTCTAATCCCCTGTGCAGACATCTTCCCAGTGCTGTGACGAAGGCATGTAAGGAACATTGTGCCACAAGGCCAGGAGTGGCACCAGCAGGGCACGGTGCCACTGGAAAGGGCCCCGATGATGCCCTGGTTGCACAATAGAGGGAACACCAAAATCACAGGGGCTGCAGAGGGGCAGGTTACACCCAGCAGAACAAGCAGATTACCAGCTGCAGCGGCACATACTGTAACATATCTCTGATTTTTCTGTCACTAAGCCATATGAAGCAGTTGCTGCAGAATTATTCTTACATCTCTTCTGTTGATAAGCTACTTAGCAAGGTGGAGTTGAAGCTAATCTGAGTGCTGTAGGAAAAGTGTGATGTGCTGTTGCACTGTGCTGCTGTTTGATATTTGGTTGCCTCTTCCCAGGTGCCTTTTCTGAATTGCAGCTGCTATCTCAAAGGTAAATCCTTGGGCCCATGCACAGGTAGTAAAAATACCCTGAAAGCAAAAGCGTCTCCTGAGCAGAAGGAGAATAAGACATTTTCTTTTAGTTTGCAAGAGCAAGGGAAAGAATTTGGTATCTGGAAACAAATTCCTTCTGAACTGCACAAGGAAGCAATAAGATTCTGCTTGTCTCAGGTTTGATAAATGACTTATTAATGCATACAATCTATTTCTGAAGAATAAAGTTTATGAAAATATAGCAGGCACCATTCCTGTGGTCATATGACTGATATTGCACAGAACCGCCAATATCTTGCAATTATTTTCTTTTGTAAATCTTTTGACAGTCTAGAATAACTCAATCAGGGGTTTTCAATGACTAAAGTTTATAATTTCAAGGTTTTCCCCTTCTCTAATCAGTGGTTTTATAACCTACTGCTCTTCCTTCAAAAAGAACTGGTGATGATCAGTGTTTATTCCAAACCATTTAAGAAGGCAGCTGTTTATTAAAGTGCCAACAGCTATGATTGATTTCTGATGCTCATGAGTGCATCTGTTTTCTAGTTAATGACATCATTGCAAGCAAACAGATACAGCAAGCTGGGGCTCTAATGGAGAACTAGAGCAGCCATGCCTTCTCTATAAAAAATAAATTGATTTCACTGAGAGAGAGAAAAAAAAAAAAATCTATTAATAAGTCAAATGTTCAACTTACATTCCTGCCAATTGGCATTCTTATATGCAACTGGCATTTCCTCAAAAAGAATCTGTGGGTTAACAGTGTTCATATTAAAATCTTTAAAGGGGACATCTGTTAGTTGAAATTCCAAAAGTGGTGACTGATTTATGATCTAGTAAATCACATCTGTACATGGTAAAAAAAAAAAAAAAAGACTGAAACGCAGCAAAACCAACATCTGTCACCAGGAAACTACAGGCCTCAAGAGTGAATGGAAAATAGAAGCATTGCAGGCTGGGAGGGTTCCCCTTAATTCTCCTCTTTTTGTGGGGTTTGAGATAAGGAATTAAAATGAATATACCCCAAGCTCCACTGAAACTTCCCCAAGTAATAGCTTTTTAAACCTCATTTCTTAGGGCCGAATTCCATCTCACATAAACCAGCTCATTTTTTACTGGCTTTACCTTTTCCTGCCTCCTCAAGAATGCACTGCAGGCCACAGTGCTGTCAGAAAAGCCTTGACGGTATCTCCTTTCAAGAGTCTCTTTTTAATATAACTTTATTTTTCTTAAAGAAAATATAAAGAGCATATGCAAACATTTCCTTTGCAATTCCTTGCGTGCATCAAACAGGGACACAGAGGGAAGGGCGCTGCTGCCTCCCCGCCTCCTCCTGGAAATCTCTGGGAAACGGTTCATGTTTTATGGCAAACAGGGTTTGACGCTCTCACACAACAAGGCCACGACTCGGAAACCCTGAATTTGAAGGGTCTGTCCTGACCAGAGCTTTAGCTGGGTCTCTGTGATGCTCTTGGAGGTGGGGAATGTGCTCATCCTCAGCAGGGGCTTTGCCTTGGTGCTGTCCCAGCTCTGTCTTCCTTCAGGAGTCCCTTCCCTGGCTCTCTCCTCACTAAATGCCTCTTTTGGTGTGTGCACATTTTGCCTGACTCTGCAATTTGAATTGACTGAGAGGCACCAGACCTTCAAAAGCAGCCGTTTGAAATTCTGCACACTGGGGGGAAAAAGGGGGTTTTTAAAATATCAGAAATAGTGAAATCAAACTTTGAGGCCTGAAATAAAGCCTTCCGTTTTCTTGGCTTTTGAGTCCTTTTTTCTTCTTCCCTGGCTCTTGACCTGAGTATCAGCAGCTTCTGAAATCTGGAAATATTATTCTGCAGCAATGCCTGATTTCTCCCTGTTATTTCATGGTCTCTGCATTTCTTTCTGCCCGCATTCTTCCACTGGAGCACCAGGGAACAGCACTGTTCTCCTCTCAGAAAGCAGGAGATGACCTATTCAAAGCCTAATGAGCCTGACCTCATTCAGGTTTAAATATTTAACTTTGAGACTAAATTTAACCCTACCCAGCCGGTTTTCCTTCTTTGTTATTTTCTAACTTTTCTTTTCAAATAACAACTCTGAACCTCATATCCTTTCTAACTTCACTCATAAATTCAATCCTCCTACAAATAAAGATTGTCATTCCCTATTTCCCCTTCTTATGTCTTGACATAATTAGAGATGGATATAAAATACAGCAGAAGGCACTGGTGAATCACTTGACCTACAATCCATGGCAAAGCTGTCAGTGACTGCATTTTTGGTTAAGTTTGCAAACCCCTTCATTTCACCCCAAAGACGCTTCTTACAGCACAGCTTGATCCAAAAGGGGCAGGAGCACCAGATCCTTATGGGCACCATAAGAAAGCTTGGCATTGGATGTCACTTTTGCTTTATGCAACACTCTGAAACCTGCAGATCCTGAACTTGTGTCATTAATGTCTCCATGAGATCATTCCCCATCAACAGTGGGATAATAAACCCCTGTTTGCTCCAGAGAGAGCTTCTGTGTACAATTATTAATGTTAAATGTAATCATGTACCTGACAACGAAATGCTTCCTTGTGATCTCAGATCTGATTTTCTGGAAGCCTGACTACTTATTTTAGTTTTCCAATAGGAAAATAAGCCTAGGGAATTGCCTGGGAAATCTCACTCTGTGCCTTCAGGGAGTTTTGAGACATGAATAACCTTTCCTGTGATTACAGTGGAAATATTTACACAGAGGGTAAATAAATATTTTGCAGAAGGTTTAGATAATTCAGAACTATCAAATCAGTGGACTCATTTTGCAATGTTTGATATCATTTCATTATATTAATTAGCCAACATATTCAATAATAAAAACAAGTTTCTTACAGCTTTGGAGCAAGCAAAAAAAAAAAAAAAAAAGGGAGTTGTTTTCTCAAGACTTTTCTTTTTATAGGTATTTTTAACTCGCTCTTCATGAAACTTGGGAGGGGAGGGAATTCTAAACCTTGACCTTTCCTACAGCAGCTTATTGCATTATGCTGCCCTTACTCCACGGGTAAGTGCTTTTCTAAGCATCCCTGATGCTGGATTTGATATCCTAAACGTTTTCATTAATCTCATTTTTCGGGGCATGCATTATCACCCCAGGCAGCCGGGCGGTGAGTGCCGGTCCCGCTGTGATTGCGCTCAGCGAGCGTCCGCGTGCTCGGGACACGGCAGCAGCGCCCCAGCAGAGCCCCGGGAAAGGTGCAGTGCAGGAAACATATTGGAGCAGTTATGGCTGGGCAGTGAGCGTGCAGCAGACACAGCAGCAGCACTAGAGCTGGTTAGACGGTTTGAGGAATTATACCGACAGGTTTTTAAATGCAAATTCGCTGCCGTCGTTTCCCAACGGCGCTAAGGTTTGGGTTGTGGGTGATGGACACGCAGGCAGAGTGAGATCGCAGGGTCAGAGTCAGTTAGGTTGGAAAGAACCTCTGGGGTCATCGAGTCTCTGACCTGTGTCCCCAAACCACCTTGTCGAGCAGACCATGGCACTCAGTGCCACATCCAGTTGTTCCCTGAACGCCTCAGGGATGGTGACTCCACCACATCCCTGGGCAGCCCGATGCAATGTCTAATCACCGTTTCTGTGAGGAAATCCATCCTGATGTCCAACCTAAACCTCTCCTGGTGTCAGACCATGCCCTCATTTCCTGGGAGAAGAGGCTGACTGCCGGCTCCATGTGTAGGATGATGTCCAGGAAAGCAGAGACAGGCCTTGCATTTCCATGGGGGGTTCATGGCAATGGCACCCAACAGAAAAAAAACAGACAAAATTCAGATAAAAACACCAGAGAGACCAAAATGCCTTAAGGAGGCTGAACTTAAGGAAATAACAACACATTAATTCTAGTGCTCAGAGGAAAATTTAGAATTTTCACTTATTTTCTGTCTCACTCTCAGATGACATAGGGCCGTGGTTTCTGCATACAGCCAGCATTTAAACATTGACTGGATAAAGAGAAAACACTCTCATTATTTCAAAGCTTTAGGGAGGATAATTTAGCTGTCCAGTTTCCTCTGATTTTGCACTGGGGAATTGCCAACTCTCCTTAAGCAGCTGACCAGGGCACCCAACAGATGCATTCAGCATTAGCACATTTTTACACTTTCAATACTGAGACTCAAATAAGAAGAAATATGTTATTTCTACAGCCATCAAATTAGCAATATCTTGTTGTTTTTGCTTGGTGGGGCTTAAAATTAAAAAAAAAAAAAAAAAAATCCTAGTAAGGAGAACACTCAAGTTCAAGACGAGAAGAAAATGTACAAGGTAAATGTAGTAGTGTGATCCCTAAAGCACCCAGCACCATATGCACATGTTTGTGAGGGATTCTGCTCCAGTGAGCAACTCAAACAACACATAATTTCTCTGATCCTGGCTGATCCCTGGAGAAACACTTGCAGGTCGCTGTTTAAATGAGGAGAAAATTGGTTATAAATCAACTTAATTTTCAAATATATTAATCCAAAGAGAAGCCAATTTTGTGTAAAATGGTAGCATTTAGAGAGGAGTATAAGTAATTCTCCATAAGAAACTCCCTTGAGTTTAATTTTAACTAGCATCCAAATTGATATTGTCTTTTTCATTTTTCAGGTCCCCAAGTTTCAGCAGTGATCCAGAACACAGAGGTATGATTAATCAGAAACAAAATATTTACATTTTGAACATGTAAGTACAATGGGGTTTGATCTTCTCTTTCTTGCCTGACTTTGGGTAAATGCTATGAAGAACAGCTGCTACATGCAATTTTTGAGGCCTTGCATTTCTTCTGAAAGGAAATGGTTCTAAATCAGAGTAAGGCGACGTGGTTGCTTTAATACCACAACTTTTAACTAGCAAGAATAAACATCTGAATTATATAACACATTTCTCTCTGCTCTGCCACCTAACCGCTGAATGAAAAAGAAACTTGCAATTGTGTCCTGCACTGGAACACAGGAAGGCTCATCCCCACTCCTCTCCCCAGGGAGCTTGGTAACAGTTGCACCTCTAAAAGGTTTTGCCTTGCATCACAAAACTACCACACAACTCTTCCCAATCAAGCTGTGCTCAAAAGAAAACGAGCTGCTTTGAAATGGTGGCAGAGCTGCTCATTTCCGTGGCTTAGGTGGAAAATCAGAGAAAGTTTCCTGACCAAGATGCTGCCCTTGTGCACGCAGTTATTGGGGGAATTTTTTCAGGAGAAGGAGTCAGTGAGGGGCTAATCCTGCAAAGCACTGGCTCTACTCGAGTGGAGAGAACTTGCCAGGGATGCTCAGGATCTCACAGAGCAGACTCCAAGTGACAGCACGAGAACAAAACGACTTCAAGGTCAGAGGGATGCAGAGAACGTAAATCTCTGCACGCTCCAGACATCGGCTCTGCACTCTGCCTATATTTCACATTAGAAATTGCCACATCATTTTTATAGCAATTTTTTAGGAAAGAGAGGGGGGGAAAATCAGCAGAAATACAAAGCAAATAAGCTTCAAAGACAAGAAAGTCAAGGTTCCAGAAAATGTATGTACTGAATCAAAGACAATTTGGACTCGACGGCTTTCTCATTAGCTGGAGGACAAATTCTCCTCTCTTTTCCTGTTACAGAGTTAATGAGTAAGGTCAGATCCAGCTGCCTGACTGAAGCCAGCACTTTTTTTATATCAATATGTAGCATGTTGGTACTGAGGGATGTGCTTTTATCTCTAAATGCCACCGAGTCTTAAAAACATTCATAAAGCAGCAAACAAACCAACCCCTGTGGAAAATCCAGACCAGCACTGGAGTGATGCATGGCTGATCCCAGTGGTGATCGTCTCTTCCCACAGGCAGCAGATCCAGTGATTAAAGCCCACAAATAGGGCTGAACATCTCATCTCACAGTGATTTACTGTGTGACCCTCCCCACCTCCTTTCAAGCAAATTATGCAGTCCCTGTCACTTTTTTTTTTTATTATTATTATTTTTATTTTTTAACCACACGGTCAGGAAAATGCTATTCCCGTGTTTCTCTAAGCCACACAAATGGTGAGAACCAATTACCGTATGTGCAATGCATTGAGTACACATTGTCTGAGCACAACTAAGGGAGATAATGGTAATTCTCATTTTCCAGCACATTTAAAACAATTTTCTGTGCCTCAGCTGAAGTGATCACGCCCTAACCTGGTCTCCCTCAAACCCCTGCTTTCAACAGGGAAACATTACAGTGCAAATGTGTAAAACAGACCAGAGAAATCTGAGAGTCTTCAGTAAATATGCTGCCTGTTAGCCAAGATGAATTACAAAGTTATTCCCTTGAGCATTTAAATTTGCAACACTTTCATCCAATTGAAGCCGTTCACATACAGCTTGTGTAGTGTCCTTTGGATAAGGATGAACTAAAGTGTGCTAAATACTTGAAAAGCAAAGATTTTCCTCCCTGAATGAGAGGGAAATGCATTTCCAAATACGTTTATACTTATATATAAAACACAGACAGATCTATGGGAGTTTATGAAAACACCAGTGTTACAGAGAAATCAGGTATCTATAGTAACAAGATGCTGGTATTCTAATGTCGCTGTGCCTCCTCATAACAGGACCATTAATGAAATAGTTGTTTGATGTTCCATCACATGTAATGATAGCTTTTTGTGCCCTAAGTAGACAGCAATACAGATGTGTGCAGATATATCGTTATTGCCAAAAAACTCCTCAGCAGGGCCATTAGAAAAACCCATCATTGCAGCCTTGCTTCTTTTGATTTAGAGTTGAAATATTCCCAATCTATGCTCAACAGCAAAAATACCTGCAATTCTGAGAATACAGTGGTTTCCTGTATGCTACAATGTAAAGAGACAAGCAAATAAACAAAAAGCATTATTAACCTGATGGAAAACAGTGCATTAAAAATATGGAAAAGTTGAATGACATCCTATCACATTTGAGGACCCATCATGCAAACCTGCTGACCCTGGAGTTCTCTCTCATTCCCTAGGAAATCTGCACTTCACTGGAATAAAACTATTTACATAATTTTTTAATCAAATAAAGAGATAGAGTTTGATGTTGGGTAAGGATTATTCACTACAATATTAGGGGGCTTTTAATCACTATTGCTACTTTTTCCTATGCGGCCACTGTGTTTTTTTCATCAGCAAAAAAACCAAAATCCACTCGCATTTGGACAAATATCCTTGGCTGATCAGACTGTCTCATCTTTGGCTGGCATAAATTTACATGTTGCAACACAAATACCTTCTTTTCTTTCTTTTGGTTGTAAAGTAGGAAAAAAAAATCTGTTTTAAAGCCTCAGATGTAAAGGTGAAATAAGGTTCTCTGTGGCTCATTTGTGCCAACACACATTAAGAGTGTATAAAGCTGGGATCATTTTCACTTTTCTACACTTCAGGGACCAGAGCTGTAATTTTTGGAAGAGAAGAAGCTCCTGTGGTTCCCAAGCCCTAAACTGAGGAACAAATCAGCTCATGGTATATTTACGACAGCCTATTCTGACATACAAGGCCTGGCAGCATCATATCCTCCTCTTCAGCTGGACTTGGAGTTTCTGAAACAGGCAGTAACTTGTTCAGAAATGTTGCTACACTTATTTTAGGCCTGCTTTAGAGAAATGAGAGTTTGGAAAGGATGTTTACTGCAGATGGTGGATTCTAAAGGGTCACACACGATATAACAACCTGCTTTTAACAAACAAGTAGTTTGCCTCCTATTTTCCAAACAGGTTTATAAGGAAGGCTTCAATCTGGCTCTTCAATTTCACTTTGTTTTCGAAGTGCTTCAAAAAATGATATCAGCACCTTGAAACCAAAACCCAGCATATTCAGGCATCCGTGCAAAGATAAAAACAAGCACCTTAGAACAAAATCAGCATGTGCAATTCACACAAGTGTGTTCCAAGGAGAATGGATTACACAGAAGTACCTTTCAGTCCCCAGGACACTCTCACAAGTGTCACACTTGTGCCTATTGGGGATGGCTCCTCCTCAGCAGCTGCAATCCCACTCTGCAGTGATATGCTCTTCAATTCAGTGCCCTGAACAGACTGATCAGCTCTTGGAGCAGGGAAGAGCACTGCACCTTCTGCAGCTTCCAGGGGAGGATCTGAAGGGAGGCAGAGGCAGGAAGGTGATCTCCAGGTGGTCCAGGAACGTGGCAGAGGCTCCTTCTCCAGAGCTGGCCAGCCCTGGCACTGAGAGACCTGGGCCATTCAATGTCTGCAGCTCCTCATGACTGCCCTCACACGCTCATCCTGGATATTTGACATGGGGGTTACTCCGTTGTGTTTTCATCCACTAGAAAACTGATTTTGGAAGAGTGTTATGATACTGAAATTAATGCTTTTTAAGGAAGACACACCTTTCTATTCACTGTTCTACTGCACATAGGTGTGTGTATTTTTGCAAGAAAAGGTAGCGCCCACGTTGCCAAAGCAGAAATGTGCGCAGAGCTTTCAGAACAAAACAAAAGATAGATGTCTTGCTATGTAAAGCACATCCTTACAAAGGACATTTTCACCTTGAATCCCATCAGCCCTCACTTTCAGACAAATTCTGTTATTGTTTGTGTGCACTCAAACAGCAAAGGATGCTTTACACAGCTACAGCTTTAGAACTGTTTGCCCTTGGCCCAGGCCCACTGAAATAAGTAGAACTGGTAAACATCCTGCTCGATCACGGCACATCTTTTGTTATCTAAGATGTAATGAGCCAGTTTTTAATTTTTTTTTTTTCTGAGTAATTACAAAGCATTCTCGGTTTTCAAACCTTTATGACATACAGCAAAAAGTGACTTAGAGCACAGAAATAATAATAAAAGCTCTCTAAAAATTTATAGCCTCCTGCATGTAGTAAAAATACCTCGCACATTCATTATATCTCCCTCTAGAAAATTATTTCCATGGTATGTTTTAATGAAGCTGGAGATGGTTTCAGCACCTAGGCTGTTGAGAAGGAAAACTATTATTTTCCTGTTGATAGACTGAGGTAAGCTTTCAGCCATTTAGCAGCTGCATCATTTTCAGACACAGAGCTACACTTTCCTTAGAAAAAAGTAAAATTAAAGACATTGTGATGATTTGATTTATCAAATATGGTTAACTAAACAGAAAGGGAGGGTGGTGGAAGTGGTGTGAATAAAAGCCATAACCTGTCCACAGCACTGAATGACTGAATTTGGAGCACACAATTAATTTTGAATATAAAACCATCTTTATAATAACTGCATAACAACATTATAACAGCATTAAATACTATTTTTTCCAAAAGCCTGGAAACCATCATATAGAGTCGAATTGATTAGAACTCCAATTCACTTATCTAGAAATGTATTTAACCCAGGCACAGCTGTTTGCCCCATCTAGAGGTACGAGGAGAGTGTGCAGAGCAGGACCTGTGGGTGCTCTTGAAGAGGGAAGAGCACTGGGAGGGGTTGGACACAGGAACTGTAATGGCCAGGACAGCATTAAAGGTTGATAAAACGTGAGAAAGCCATATTGAAATATCCTGTTGATTTTAGTTAAATTTGGAAAATTTTCAATGATTCTTGCATGGGACCAAATAAAACTCCCAAAGGGGATGTACCCCTATAGTAACTTAGTCCTACAGTACTTGGCTTTTACTGCAAAATGCAGAATTCAAGATTAGTAACTTTGCACCAGCACTAAGTTCAGTTCATTTCCTTACACGCTTTCCTAGAAGTCTAAACACAGCAAGTAGGTATTATAATTATCTCTGTAGAGATTAATTGTTATTAAGACTTGACTCAGTTCTGTCATGAAATGTAAATATTTTCCCTGAGTTAAGCCAGAAGTAAATCACAGCATTACATTTGATGTAATTTCAATGAGGTGTTTGTGACATCTCTGAATTGCAGGGGGAATATAAAAGCGAAATGTTGTCTGAGAGTGGTTTATTGCCATGAAACTCCTCTTTGCATCTTTGTTTTCTGCTTCCACACCTTTTTTTTTTTTTTTCTCTCTCAGAGAGCTAAATAATGTGAGATCAGGAATTCTGCAGTCTGTTTTCAAACAGGGCTGCCTCTGGGCCCATGCCCATTTCTCTGGATGTCTGCTCTAACCTGGACAGCACTTCGTGCCCTTTTCCTGACATTCTTGCCCAAGCCAGCTCCATGGAGACTGCAGAGCCAAGCCAGATGTGCTCCAATGTAGACTTGGTGCTCTGAATATCCAGATGTGCCCTGATGGAAACTGCTGCTCTGAACAGCCACGGCTCACTGAGAGCAGCAGACGAGCTCAGCTCCTGCCAAGGGAACTCGCTGCAACCTGTGCTCCCAAGACAATCATCTCAAACAAATGATATTTCTTCCCATCAACATTATTAAAGCCTTTGTGTCATCAGATCTATTTATCACTGTCTGTCCTCCTTTTCTCATATCACACATCTTGGTCTAACCAAATTCTTAAGATTAAGCATCTCTCGTGAGGCAATGGTTACAGCCTTCCTGTCTTTTCCAGCTATACACATATAATTAATAATAATAATAATAAATAACTCTGTGCAGCTGGATGAATTATTTATAAACGAATATACCAAAATGCTTGACATTATCTTCATCTTCATATATATCCAAGAAGGATGACTGCGTATATTTCAAAGTCATTGTTCTGTTAGATACAGGAGCAAGAGTTTTGATGTGTGCACACAGTTAAGTACAGTCAAGTGAGTGCAGTGCAAAGCAAAACTTTTCCAAACCCTTTTTGCCAGAGCACAGAGCTTTGCAAAGAGGAGGCTCTGCATGTGTGTACAGTGCCCACAAATACAGACTCATTGCTAAAGCTGTGCAGATATTCCTGCTTCCATTTCTTCTTCTATCCGTGCTCCATTGCCTGACAATTCACCAACGTTTTTAAATATAACTGCTCACTTCCCTCCTTTCTGCAGAACTGCAGTTTTGGAAACTGCCTAAGTAAGTGATTTTTTTTTTCTCCCTGTTTCCATTATACTGAGATCATTCTAACAGAGTAGAAGAAAATGCCACATAATATTCTGTGTTACACTTTAAAATACAATTATAGTCAAAATGTGAATCTAAAAATGGACTCACGGGACCAAAATCTCAGACACTGTAAACTGGAACAGATTCATTCTCTTAGGCAGAACTGGAGTCTAGAGCTGAGAATTTGACATAGAAGCTTTATATCAATGAATTCACTTAAAACTGCAAGGGTTTCCAAGTAAAGAGTTTTCCTGCTCACCAGCCTGATAAACAAATGTGTAAATTTAGTATCAGAGTCCTTGAGACTGTGTAAGTGGCTATAAATGATCTGTAGTCAATTAACAATTCTGTTACTGATATATGAGCCACATTTAAGCTAAATGAGCCTCCCATGTTTGGGACCTTGGTTTGTGCAGCAAATGCAGCTCTGAATTCAGGCAGCAATTTACCCTGGTAAACCTCAAAATTTATCACTAAACTTACAGGCTTGACTCTGGACCATACCTATACTTCATGAATTTTTATTCCTTAATTTCTCTGGGCTTGAAGAAATATTTATTTATGCAGAACCCCACCAATATTTATGGTTGTCCTCCAGGGAAGGTGACAGGAATAGCAGAGCCCTTCCTGTGAGTGGCCATGACAGCACAGGTACCAGGACAGAGGCTACACTGGGGGATAGAGCCTAAACCATAAATTAGGTCCTTTTTAGGTCTCCAGGATGAGTGGATGTGGCTTTGTCCCACTTCTGAGTAAATCTAGTGCATCTCTAGTTCCAGCTTTCCAGCCAGGTGTGTGCCAATATTCAATTTACACAGAAAATTTCCTGTTTTTCATAACTGTTTCTGATTTCCACAGACAGCTCAGTAACAAGTCTTGATCTTCCCAGCATAAGGAATCCAGAGAACAATTCATATTAAATAAAGCAAACTAAAAAAAACCAAAAACAAAACAAAACAAAACAATCAAATGCATTTTTATATCTTTTTCATTTCCATGAAATGGGACCTAACTAGAACTCTAATATCTCTAAATTTCCAATAACAGACTCCTAATATCAGTACACAATAAAAACAGAGGGAATATCTAAGTCAAAAAATTTTTTTCAATGTATTTAAAACACACCAGTGGTATCTTTAAGTGAGATTAACCAGTGTGTGTCTGCTGATGGCAGTGGGAGCCGAGGGCTCTTACAGCCTCACAGATGAGAGGATGTGTTACCACTTAGAAATTCAACTGCATAACGTGGAGAGCAACTCCTTTAGCACTGCTTTGGATTTCAGAGGCTCTCCTAACTTGACTTACCAGAACAAGTGTTCTGTTTATCAATAATTCCCCTGATTTCTATAGAAACAACCAAAACAAACAGAAATTTCCTCTACTTTCCATTGCTGAAGTTGAAATTCATGACTGTACAACTAAAAGAAATACCTAGGAATATTTGAAAAATAATGCAATTATCTCTAAAATGTGCTAATAGTCCTAAAGCAAATGGGATTTTATTGCATTTGAAACTTGTGACCTCTTAGCTCAATAATTCAGCAGAAGGTGACTGCAACAACTTTCCATCTAATGGAAGGGGTAAATGCTGTTTTTGTTAAATCTCAAACAATTGTTTCTCTGAAACAGAGGAAGAGATGCTACACACAAAGATGCACAGCCAGAGGATTGCATAGCCACAGAAAAATAGGAATTATTTCATTGTGCAAAGCAAAGAGACACTCTCACAGCAAGGAAAAACATGTGCCAGAGCAATACCAAATGTATTAAAAACAGATATTTATTAGGAACTATCACCAGTAATGAGTCAATAATTGATTTTTCTAATGGAAACCAGGCAGAGAGTGCCCTAATTCCCAGCTCGCTTGCACGTTACAGGCACCAGCACAGAAATGTGGCACCCAAAGCCTGGCTCAGCACTCATTCCCTGTTCACACTTGCTGGAGAGATCTACCAGCCCACAGTTTCCACCCAAAAATGCACTGTCTAAATGAGATTCTGATGAGTAGCTCCTCCTTCTTCCTCTGATCCACTACTGCTGCCACCAGTTTGGCATCACAGACTCACCCACCACAAATACACTCTCTACACCCCTTGCTCACGTTGCATTATCAGTTTCCCCATGAAAATAATCTAAAACTCCAAAGGAAGTCAGCTTATCTTTCATTACAAACACTGTTTTACCTACCCCTGAACAGAACATTTCTGTTTCTTCAAATTCCATCAAATAATATGGCTAGTTTTGGTTCAAATCTGTCTGTAAAAATAAAATTACACAAAAAGATTGTGGTAACAGAGACCCTGGCTGACATCTTCCTTTGTAATGTGTTTGATGCGCCTTCAGATCTTTTCATTAAATAATTCAGTGTCTGAAGGGGGGAGGTTAGGACAGGGAAGAAATTGATTTTAGAATTCATCATTAAATGCCCTTGGGTTTTTTTCCTTTTTTCCCCCCTTTGTTTTTCTAATAACAGTGTGGCATTGTCTGTGGACAGAATCGAAGAGAGAACATCAGAGAAGTCAGATCATTGTAGGATTGGTGTCGATACATACATTTTAATGCTTAAAATCTTACAAGGTATTTTCTGGGAGCTCCTCACAGAAACTGATTTTTTTTTTTCAGTGCAAAAAAATATCTCCACATTCATGCCCACACGAAACAGAGATTTTTCATTAAGTGCTTTCCAAGTGCAGGGGCTGGGATGGCCTTTCCATCTCCACTGCCTGGCAGGTCAACTGCCTCCCTGCAGCACCACCACAGACTCCTTCCTAAAAGCATTTCCAGCTTTATGACCAAACTGATAGGAAACACGTTAAGTGTGACCCTGCAATTATGCTGCATTGAGCAGGATCTGCACAGTTACTGCCTCCCCTCTGTTAGTTCACATGCAAAAAGCACTGATAGATATTAATGGCAAACAATTCACAGTTAAGCCTCAATACTAATTTTTAACCTGTTTTGGTAATAAGTCCAGGGATTGCTGTTTGAAGATAATGAGATAGCTGTCAACGGCACGGATGTGTTTTAATCCCACAGGGTTTAACTACAGGGAGGGCAGAGGAATCTGCAGAATGTTTGACTTAACGCTATAAAGATCCCTGTTATCCTCAATGATGCTAAAAACCTCTTGTGAGAAGAACTCACCTTTCTGTTTTGCCTAGTGTAGTGTAAATAAGTGAATAAATCACAGAGCTGCGTCCTATCTCAGAGATTACCTTGTGTTTGGAATTTCAGAGAAGCACCAGCAATTCTGTATAAAGATCTGTGGGGAATGAAGGTTTTGTCATGGAGAAATTAGCCTGGGAAAATACTGTTGGATGCTCTGTGAGAAGCAGCCCTTCAAAAAATCCTCATCTGGCACAGTCTGGGTCCTCTCTGCTCCAGCTGAAGCCAAGGGCAGCTGAGAGAACTGGGCTGGGTCAGCTGGGCAAGTTCCCAGTGGCTGAGTGGCACTTTTGGAATGACCCCTGGAAGGGCCATTGCAGAGCAGCAGTCCAACTCTAAGGTGGTTTTATTGTGCAGAGAGCATGCAGCAGTTACTGGGAGCCTGTCGAACTACATGCATTGGAATTTTGGGGTTGTTTCACTCCTGTTTATTAAATCATTAAGAACTGGTTCTGATTTTACAAAAAAACAAAAAAACAAAAACAAAACAAAACAAAAAAAAAACCACCAAAATGCTGGTGTGCAATTTCTGATTTGTTTACGAGCCAATTGCTTGAGAGATCTTAGCTATACATTTTTATGATTAATATTAAAATTGCACTCACATTATCATATCAACATGGCAGCAGGTGTGGAGTGTCATCTGGGCCCTCCCCAAAGCACATTTTTTCTCTGGTTGTTGCTTCTTATTTCATACCACGTCTGCAGTTTCTGTCTCTCCTCTGGATGTGAGAACTGACGTTCGTTCATTCACCTAAATTTCATAAACATTTTGTCTGCACATGTTCTGTAACACTCTCCTGATATTTACCTGGACACCAGGTAAGACAATGTTTTTAAACTGCAAGGATGTGCTTAGGAAAATTTCTTTTCAAAGCACCACACCCTTCATCTCCCACGTCCTGGAATTCAAACTCAAACAACTTCTCTCAGCATCAAAGATTTGCATCACAAGCATGCAACACTACCTGCCTTCATACCTATGGGGGTCATTGTGCTTGCAAACTTAAAGCTGTAATTTAACTTATTTTTAGGTGTTTTTTACATAGTTTAAAGACTTCATTAGCAAGATTCAAAAAGGCCATTAAACACCATTTTTCTCTTGTGGTGAATAGAAAATCTAAGGAAAACCTTAAAGCTGGTTGAAAATTAGAAAACCTTCCTGTTGTTTTTGACTCATGGTGATAATTCTTTTAAGGTTAAAATCAGTTATTATTGTGGGTTTGTCTGTTGGGAAGCGTGATTTCCCCAGCTTTTCACTTAAGGTAATTACCATGGGAAAACCTTCCAAAAACAAAGATCCAGAGCACAAAGTCCTCACTCACAGAACTTCAAGAGATCTGTGACAGAAGTTGGATTGACAAAACCACTCTCAGGAGAAGCACTAATCACTCAATTCCAAACCTATTCTTCATCTGCTTCTAAAACCCAATTTTTAATTATCTTCTCATATTTAAAATGAGTTCACACGGCTTTGGAGGTGGTGAGGATGGCACGCACATGACGATGACACTCTCACTCAGAGTCCCAGGGCTGTTCCCTCAGCCCCAGCTCCTGGACCATGGGAAGCTCACCCAAGCCACAAAGCACCACTAACAATGGAAAGCCTGCTTGGATATCTGGGGTCCAAATTGGAAGCTGGGCCCTGCCTCTCCTGTAATTGCTGCCAGGCTCACAGCAGCTCCGAGCTGGAAGCCTTGCAGCTGAGCCCCTGTTCTCTGCGGACAGGTGGATGAGGAAAAGGAAATAATTTTGCCGCCTAAACCATTGCAGATCCAGCACAAACAGGTCCCTGCCTGGAGGGTCCTGGCTGCATTGTCACTTACTCATGGTCAGTTCCGTGAGACAAAAGCCCCTCCATCCATTCCCCACAAGGAGCAGAGTCCTGTCCCCAGGTGCAGCTTAGAACCAGAACCAAACACCCGGAGCCCCAAGGGCTCTCTTGTCTCCTCCTGCTCTGCCTTCCAGCCTGAACGCCAACACAAAGGCCTGAAATTTTGCTTTACACGGACCCTAATCAGTGAGGTCATTGCTCAGAGAACTTTTCAAGCGAAGAGGTGGAGAGGAATTGAAATCCTGTCTGTGGTGCAGCACGAGAGCTCTGAGTTATAATATTTCCTTGCACACCGTTTCTGTTTTTATCCATCTGTGTCAAAGACAACACACCAGGAGCCAACAACTTCAGCTATAATTGGTGCGAGTGTAGGTACAAACAAAACCCTTTTTCTCTCTTTAGTATATACAACATATGGAGCAGTGCTGTGGGGTCAGAATTATGTCTCAGTGTTTGTGGGCAGGTTTCTGACTTTATTTTTAAAGGTTTTATTTTTTGGTGTTGCAAGCTTTCAAGGAGTTATGACATTATTGTTTCTTTCCAGAATGCCTTGATTGAGATCAAAGTTCAGGGGTTGTATTATGTTACCCAAAGATTGCTTTGGTCCTGTTCTTTCCAAAGAATTGCATGGATCTGAGCTGAGCAGAGGCAGAAAGCCTTAGATTTATTTTTGCTTGCAATAATTAAAATTGGGACTAATGAAACACAATTAAGCTCATGCAAAAGAGAGGAGACTCAAGCCCACAGGTTTTTTTCCTTGTTTTCCTGCCATGTTATTTACAGAGTGGTTAAAAAGGAGTTACTGAAAAGATGCAAATAGTTTCAAACTGTTTTCATTGTTATATTTTCTTTCACTGTTCCTGCTTTTCAGGCCAAAGACTTTCAGGGTAATTCTGACTTCAATGCCCTTTATACTTATCATAGAACTCCACAAGGGAATTATCATATGCAGGATAATTAAGCATCTTTGCTGATGGTGGGCTTTGACTATGGCAAGATTCTTACAGTACCAGTCTTATTTTCTGAACTATTTTGTCATTTGCTAATTAGAATCTGGCCTTAAGGTCTTTCAGAAACATTTTCCTGAACTCATCTTATTATCCAAAACTTTTCTCTGAGTTTTCTTAGCTACCATATAGCAGCTAATTGCTAATGTATATATTCACTTACAGCAGAGCCTTCGTCCTTAGTGAGGAGCCCTTTCCTACAGCCCTCTTTTTCTCCAATGAAAAGTTGAAAACTTTTGTCCTGAGAAGGACAGAGAATGGATTTGCTGTCAAAACCAGCACTACTCTGCTGCTATTTCAGTGTGGTCATTCTGGGGATGCTGTATGTGAGTACCCTAAAACCCTCTAGACAGCGGCTGAGATCTGAAACCAAGGATTGCACACAGCTGAGAACATTCATGTGCTATGAAGTACGAGGTCACTCCAAGCTGGAATCATGGCTTGGAAGCCTTGGAGCAAAATTCAGGGAAATAGATCAAGATAAAGAGTGTGAAGACTTAGTTCTTTACTTTACACATATGGATTTTCCCTGTAAAGCTAAAGGACTACTTGAATATTTAAAATTAAGCACACAAATTCTTCTCTGAATTCAACCCAGACTGCTCAGTAACTTCTTGTATTATTTCTCTGGACAGCAGTTACTTTGTCTGTTGAAAGCAAATTTGCCCACCCTTAATGAATCACGTCTTGCCTGTGTCCTGTGTTTTATTTCACTGTTTTTTACATGCATTTTTATGAGAGGAAATGGCCATCCTGCCACCCTTCTAACACTCTGATAACCCAAATATTCAGCCCAGGGTAGCACTGAATCCCCATTCCTGGCAGGATGAAGATCCCTAAGATTACCTTGGGAGCACATAGTGGGAAGTGCATGATCACACTGCCTTTGCCAAACCTGAGTAAAAACAAAAACAAAAAAAAGGCAAACACACAGAATGGCAGCTCAGGAGGATGAGAAGGGAAGTGAGTCAGCCACCAGCCCAACTTCATCATGGTACGGTGTTTCTGTTCTGCTCCACAGAAATACAAAACACAAGAGAATATAAAGAAAAAAACAACACAGGCTTGTGTACTTCATAAACACATACCTAAGAGAACTGCAGCACTGCAAACAATCTGCCTAGGACTGACAAAACATTTATTAAATCAAACAAGATGCTTTTGGCACTTCCAAAACAATTGAAATGAGAGGCAAAAGGATGAAGTGAGAATCTGAGTGGAACTGTCCAAAGGCAAAGGTATTAAAAATACACAAGGCACAGGACCCTATAAATGTTATTTTCACTCATTTTCTAGCAATTCATTTTGCTTTATCATAGGCATAAAAATTGATGACAGCCCAACTCTCTTACACACTAATTATTTCTCATGATGAAATAAACATTGTCCAGTTCTTAGCTCGTTCCTTCCTACAGAAAAACATCTGACAATTGCGAGAGACAACTGTGCTTTTCCAAGAGGAGAAAGAAAAGTTTAAACAAACTAAAAAACCTTCGACAATTGGGAATGGGGGAAAGCCCGGACTGGATTAGTGTGAGAATACACAATGAGGAAGAGCTCAATCAAGCCTCTCAAGCATCAGAGAACTGAATAAAAGTGTCCAAAACACCTGTCCCACGGCAGCAGCAAAATTTTCTCTTCCTTTCCCTGTCCCCCCATTCTGCTGAGACACACCTGAGGTGTCAGTGAGCACGGATCACAGCAAAGACAGAGCCCCCAGCAGTTGGAAAGGCTCCTGTGGCAGCTACAGGAAGAGTAAGGAGGATTCAGGATGTGAGTATGATAGTTAAACAGCTAAAACAATCCCTGTATCTAATTTAACCTGTATTACAGCCTTCTGGGTTTACTGTTCCCATTCCCCTCTCTAGTTCTTACCAGAGCACTGAAGCTGATGAGAAGTCGGCAGGGTTTTGCCCATTTCAGCTCGGGCAAACTGGTAAACAAATGCTGAATACACAATTCTGTATCTTTTAGATTAAAAACTGCAGCTTGGTGTTCTATAGCGTAATTCTAGCACATGGTGGGTTTTTCAGGAGAGGCGTCTAAAAATCTATTGGAGCAACACCCATTCTGCCAAAGAGAAGAAACTTTTTATTTGCATTAAAGCAGCAAAACAACTCCAGAAACACCATCTGAAGCAGAAGCCGCCAGCTCATCACATCTACTGTAAATGTATAATATGCATCACTACTCCCCAGAGCAACAAGAATTAGCCTGTGGCTGTAAGAAAGTACCAGTTGACAAGGCAGATTTTATCCTTTTACTCTGTCCCTGACTTGTGGTGGAAAGACAAAGCAGCTGTTGTTAGGACCATGCAGGAACCTAGGCCACATGGAGAGTTGAGAAGAATCAAACCCAGGGGTACAGAGGGAGAACAATGGCTCAGCCCCATTTAATAAATTTGTCTCTCAGTGTTGGATAAATTTGGTTACCGGCAAGAGTTTTCACTCTGACAATCTTTGGAATTAGCTGTGCTGGGAAAACCGCTGAAGGAAGTGTGAGGAGTGTGTCCACAGCTGAAATGGATACTGTAATACTGAATGACATTTTATATTTTTGGCCCAAGAATGGTGCTTGTTATTTTAAGCTATCACACCGCACCATGCAATGGCAGAGGGAGCCAAGATGATAAAATACCAGCTACGTATTCTGCCCATCTATTTTTAGGCATTCAGGTGGCTATCAGCTCTTATACAATTTCTAGGGGAAATAACATGACAGACCAACAATTCAGTGGAGGGACTTAGAGCAGCCTGTCAAGCTCAGGCTGTCAGAAAGACCCAGTTTGTTGGTATTCAAATTACTAGGCAGCTGGATGACCTGAATGTGGCTCAAAAGGCAAAAGAGAAATCACCTACCCAAACAACCAAAGGAAAGTCATCGCAGGAGAGGTTTGGAGCAAAGTAGATACTAATGAACTTATCTTCTTCCTCTCTACCCAAAGAAAATCAAAGTAATATTCAGGATATTGAATTCCAACAAGATACCCATCTGTACAGACTTCCCTCAGACGGAAACTAAGTAGTGGAAAAGTGACTCTGGAATTCTGTTTCTGCAGTTTCTATATCAGATTATTTCATAATTGGATCTCTGATACCTGTGATCAGATACGGCACTTGCAGCAAATTCTGAAAATACACACATTTCTTAGGGAGCAAGAAGAAAAACCCTGCAGAGGTTAGCAATAAAATGAAAGGAAGGAAATGGCTCTCAACCCACCTCAAATATTGTATATATTTTAAAGTTCTAGCTATACCTCAGCACAAGTACACATAACCTTTAATACCTACATTGTTAAGATTTGCCAGTTAAGAAAGTGCTATTATCTGTCTTTTATAGATAGGGAACAGCACACAGAGAACCTGACTTACTTGTTCAGTGTCATAAAGGGATCACACAGCAGAGCTGAGAACTAAACTTTGTTCTCAGAGCTCTCCAATAAATGCCATTGTTCGTGAGTTCTTTAAATAAGAAACATTTAACAGGAAAGAAAAAGAGGAGGCAAGGGAAGAGGAGCTTTGTATCACTAGAGATAAAGAATTGGAAGTGTTAGGAGGAAGAAACACTTCACACAATTTAATGTGGGAAAGTCCTATAAGGGACTTCTAACAAGTAAATTAATTTGACCATTAAAAAACAAACCAACAAACAAAACATAAGAGGTAGAATTATTTCTAATTAATTTTTAAATGGAAAACCACATTTTTAATGTGAAGCAGAAAATCAAGCCTTTTTCATTCCCAAATAAAGTTGAAAATGATATTAGAATGTATCATCAGGTCTTCACATCATTTAAAGGGGAGTTCTTCAGATTTAAACTCATTATCCATTCTACAATGTTCAAAATGACCAGAAAATCCCACGCTATTTCTTATGTTTGTATTATGTTACCAGGTTATTATTTATTTACCAGTTCTATAATGATAAAAGCTCATCAGTTAGGAGGTGTTCTATGAGAATGCAAGGTTGAAAAGGGTGTTTTTCAACTTGAAATAATCAATAATTTAGTTTCAATCAATTCTAATTTCTATGCAAATCAATGTAGTAACCCTGGCCCATCTGTTATGTGAACCCCACACTGAATGAACTTGATCACATGAAATTAAATTCAGGCTTTTAACTTCACAGTAAAGGGAGAATTTACCTGTAGTGGCCAAAAGTTGGACTCAGTGACACCAGGAGTGGGGCCCACTGACAGAATTAGGACCACTGAAATGTCAGGTGTTCCTCCAATATCCTGGGAGCAGCTAAACAGAGGTGATGCACTTTTTGTACCCTGAGCATTTTTAAAATATATTCTCAGCACTGTGGCGCTTTCCATAAGAATTCTGTTGCACTTTATGCATTTATTTATGCACACCACATATTCATGCCTGTCAGGAGATGTCTGCATGAAGATTTACGTTAGTGGACTCCGAAGGATGCTTCTTTTACTGGTGTTGAAACACAAACAGCAAAGTTTCCTGTGCTTTAAAATCACCTCCATTAGCAAGACCTTCTTAAGCAGCTGATTTCTGGCTCTAGGATATATTTGCAGCATGGCTGGTATATGGCTTAAGGAAAAATATCCTATTGAAATCTATGATCTGGCCTGCCTCCAATTCTGCCTTCCAGCTAATATTTTCTGTTTACTTCCTCATTATTCCTCGGTGAGATTCTCTGCTCTAACACAGACATTCATGTGGAATGCTTTATGTTTGTTGTCGTTGTGGCCTCGCAAGGCTACAATTAAAATCTTTCCCTGCTCCTAAATGTTTCCACTGTTGCGTGTTCTCCAAACGAGCATTTTAAATAGACAAGAAGGAAGGCAGCACACACAAGCAGAAAAGAATACAGAAAAAAACCCCCATGCACTTTCCTCTTTAAGTCACAATAAATCCCATAAAACCCCCACAAAAACAAGGGAATAGTCCTCAATAACTTGGAGTTTACACTGAAAAACTGCATGAAATCTTCTTTTGGGTGTTCCCTTCCTCTCCTTTAATTTAGATGTAAACTAGATTAGAATAAATTCTGGAGTCTCCAAATAGAGACTAAAATGAGTGTGACACAGGAAAAATTCTGCTTAGAAATCATCTGTATGTAAGGTTGCATTGTTCAAAGGAGAATTTTTCCCAGCAATCCTCTGACTTCATGTCCCCATGAGAAAGACTCTGTTCATCATCTAAAAGTCTGTAATTAATTGGGAAAAGAATAACTGAAGGTGATTACGGGGAAACACATGGGAGGTGAGATAGACTATTAAATTTATTTCCAAGCGGAGATGTGGAAAGTATTAGATTTCCTTGTCCAAATAACCTTAGTTAATATACATTGATCAACTACTGCTTCACATATATGCTCAACTTATCAGTTTATCAGCAACTCAAGGTTTTGTGCCAATTCTTCTGACATGTTCTCAATAAATATAATAATAGCAAAAATGACAAAAAAAATAAATGGGAAGATCCATCTTTCAGTGACTACTACCACCTCAGTAGATCAATACATGTCATAACACTCTTATCACTTGGAAAACAGAAATCCTTTTATGGCAATAAATCTTCAGTGTTTTAGTTATTAATTTAGATTAATCATGATGGCCCCATGAAATTTCAGACTAGCACGGGAAAAAAACTCCTAAAATTAGTCCAAAATAATTTTGAAAACCATGTGATCCTAGGTTAAAACTTCGACCTTCATGGGTTTCATGGGTTTGAGATATTTGCCCAGCTTTTCAATGTCTATTTAATGGGGCAGATTGTGGTTTTATTTTGTGATGGAATTGTGTAAAATAAGTAAAATAAAGCTAATGTGCTGTTTTATGTTACTATCAATCAGAGAGTAGTCAAATCCTGCCTTTTTGGAATTGGAACATGACAATTGTCATACCAAACAATACAATACTGCCAAACACAAGGGAGATTATTGCTTCTGGAAGCCATGGGCAATAGCAGGTGTTACAAAAAAAACTGTTGAAGTTTATGTGGGTTTTTTTCCCACATTTCCACACAAGGTCATTTTTTAAAATCAAGTAGAACTAGATGCTATAATTGTTTTTGATGATGAAGATTATGATGATGATGATTATGTTTATAGCTATCCATAGTTAATGACAAATAAAATCCACGTCATCTTGGCTTTTAACATTGTAGCCCACTCAATGTTTTTGTAGAGTGAAAAATTAAACATTTTTCCTTTAAAGATGAGTTTAATTGTTGGACTTGATGGTCTGAGTGGTTTTTTCCAACCTAAAAATTGCTATGATTCTATAACTCTATAGATTAATTCATTTTCCTGGTTAAACATTGATAGCAACTGTCTGGTTGTGCTAAATCACGATTCAGGAATTTCGGTCACTATTTGCCAATTCACACAGAATATCAACCAGGCTTTAAAAGTTACATATGTGCAATTCCCTTTAGGCCTAGGAGCTGCTGCTTCGACTGGGAAGGCTGGAAGAAAGCTTGGATATAAAAATTATATATAGATTGTGTATGTTCATGAAAGAAAGATGGCATCAAATACAGTCAACTTTTCTCTCACCCAAGGCTTGGAATTTATATAGGGCATATTTCAGGGAAAGGCTGGGGCTGTATTTTATATCTGGCTGCACCACCACAGCAGCACTACTAATCTTTGGCACAGGGGAAAGCTGTCATGTCAGACAAGCTCCAGCTGTCCACTCCGCCTGTCACTTCCTTCAGCTTCAAGTCTGCAGCAGGGATGGAGGGGTCTGTGAGCACGTTAGCAGCAGCACCCAGGGGACAGGAGCAGGACAGCTCCTGAGCAGGGGGGAGGGTGGGGAGAAAGGGACACAAGCACATTAGAAGTGAGAAAAGCGTTAAGAGAGGGTAGGTTGGGCAGAAAATAAAAGCCTGGACAGGGAGCGGAAAGAGACCAAGATGATAAAGAGGAAAGCCACTGGATGTCCCTTAGGGATATTTGCTTTTTGACAGGCAGAGGAAGTTGATGCACGCTTATTTCGGGACGTTCTCAGTGTGCAGGTGCTTTAAGGTAAAGCTGGGTGGCCCCTGGCTGGCTGCTGTGACACTGGAATGATTCCTGCCCCCCAGCAATGACATCAGGACATGCATGATGGACTCCACCTGATGTCATCGTCTGGGGCTTCCAGCCGGGTGCCTCTCAGGAAGTGCAGAGCTAACATTTGTAGGAGGCAGCTCACAGAGGACAGCAAGAGACATTTGCCTCTCGTTTGTGAGATGTCCTTTGAGCGCCCACACCTCAAGGGTAACAAAACCTTAAAATTCAACACATAGGTGTTCTGGGTGCATTAGCATACAGAATAACACTTGTAGGAATTTTAGGTTCAGGTTCACTCCAAGTTTACGAAAGATGGGTTTTTGGGATGTTTCTCCAGCTGGCTGACACTGCCATGGAGGGCTGACAGAAAGAGAAGCCAGGAGGCTTGGAGCACTCCATGACAGCACAGCCATAATGAGTGACAGAGGCCAGGCAATATCCCCTCCCAGCCTGAGGGGAATGAATTACAGGCTTTTCATCCCTTATAGATGAGTTTTTGTGGCTGGGAAAGCTGGAAGAGGTTTTTAAGATGGGTGTTCCTATACTTTGTTATAGGGGTAACCATCAGACCCCCCTCAAAGACATTATTTCTTTATTTAAAAGCCTTTTGAACATATATGTTCATTCATTATTCTGTCTAAAATACTTCTGAAAAGTATTTTTTCCTTGTGTTTCCATGGAGGTGGATGTAGCATCCATCAGAGAGCATCTTCACCCAAAGATAATGGAACAAGTAGCCCAAAGGCTGTTATTTCCCTGCACTTCTTATCAGTGGTCCTGCAGCTGGTCTTGAGGAAACAAAAAGGAATAAAAAAATTTACTTCACTCTGAGAATTAAACCTCTGAACATTCTTTGCAGCTTTATACTTAGTGTAGTACTTTCTATTTCTCTTAGTTTGATAAAACTTTGGTCTATAATTAAGCGCCCCACAGCGTCACCCTAGTTTTCAGAGGTCTGGAATATATTGTCATATGTCTTTTTGGGAAATTTTAAATTGCTTTCCGGTCTTTTGTCAGAAGTTGTATGTGCTATACCGCTGAAAAAAGAGTTTCTTTTCAGCATAAAAAGTACTTTCTTAGAAAATAATAGTATCTATAAAGCCATTTAATTTTTATTCAAGAAGGGTCCTCCCCTTCAGTTTAGCTTTTGTTTGGCTTCTTTTAAGATTTGCAGACATACAGTTTTGAAAGGCTGGTTCATTACTTTTTTTCCTCTCAATCATTTAATCAACTGATCATACAATGATATGATGAAACTCAGATTCCAAGGAACAAATGAAAACAACCTCTAACAAATATGAAACAGATAACCAAGAGCCAAATAAATCTTAGACCTACTTTGGACTCCAAATAAAGCAGAGTGTTGCAGTTTTATATTTCTGTATTTCTTCTCTCTTTTCCAAAAGACAGGAGATTAATCAGGAAGAAGGAAATGACCAACCCATGGGCTATTCTAGAATGAGACACAATAGGCTCAAAAAAAGTGGAAAAAGAGAAAAATACAGTGCAGAGCTGAACCTGCCTCATTCAAAATAGCTGATGCAGGCTACAGGAATGTGTTACAATCACAGATAGGTGCTAAAACAATGACAGGCAACTCTCTCAACATTTTTGTCATTCCTCTATGAATTTGTGTCCACCATAAATTTTCAGTACTTCCACTGAATCCCGTCCTAACAGAATCCTTCCAGTGGTATTTAAATTAAAACATCAGGATCACATACAGAATATTTTAGCTAATTTAAGACATGTTCACTGTGCTCTGATTGAATTTCATTAAAACTCACTGCAGGTGTATTAAAATTTTGCAATTTTATTTTTGTCTACTTTTTTTTTTTTCCCCTGTGAGTGATGTTTCAAGGGCATATGAGAAACATACCAAATGAAGAAAGACTATTCAGCAAAATGAACTTTTCCAGTGCTGAGTAATTAAAGCTCTGCAGGCTTCCATGACTCTGTACGGAATTTAAACTTTACTAAACTGCTAAAATTTAAAAGTAATGGGAAAAACATCCCTTTACCACCATTGGAGAAAGTCTTAATTAGCTTTGTATTCTTGACTCTATTGCCAAGAAGTTATTAGAAATCTCCAAATTCAATGGGGGAGGAAGGTTTTGTGATCAGCGGGTGGCTATGTATTCAAGGGATCACCACAAACATTTGGTTTAAGCTTCCCTCTCTGTTTTAACTTCTGGTTGTCAAAATAAGGATGGCAACACCTAGGTCCTGGAATTACAGAATGCCAAAATCTCTGCAAGCACTTAAAAGAAAATAAAACAATCATCTTTAATTTTATACATCTAAAATTAGCTGCATATTTACTAAAAAGAGTCTACACCTCAAGAAACTGAGTTCTGTTCTAAAGTACACAAAAAGTTAATCCTTATCCTGGGAAACTCAATGTGGTGAGGTGACTGCATTTATTATGAAGCATCTTTTATGTCTTCCTATAGATTTTTCTAGCTTTGGTGCTGGCAATTCCACGAAATGAAACCATAGGCTGAACAAAAATCATTGGATAAAGTTAATATAGTTTAGTGTGTTGCACTGTATGAAAACCCCCACAAATTTTCTTCCACGGTTTTTCATTTCTCCAAGTCTAAATTAAACTTCCAGCATCATATGCTGCATAGAGCCTGGAGCTGCCACTAATGCACCTGTTTCCACATGAAGAAGAATTGTTTTTCAAGAAAAGATTATGAAGCCAACAGAAAGAGAGTGGGGATGAATTTGGCAAAGTTGCCCGAAGTGGAACTCAGCTCTTTTTGCATGTGTCCTGCTTTGCATTCTTGTGTCATATAAAATGTTGATAATATGCGTAAGCTGCCAAAAATATACAACACCACCACCAACAACAAAAAGCCTTGCTTCTCACACATCCAATAGGTCTTAGCAAACCCCAAATCAAGCGATGTACAAAATTTAATACAAATCTGCCCTTGGGGGCTTTGTCACTTGCTGTTCTTTCCACCAGAGCAGTCAAAGCCACGCGTTCCGTGAGCGCTCACGAGCAAATGGCGGTGGAAACAAACACCCCTAAATTTGTGCAAATCACTGAAACCCTGCTATTTTCAGTGGGGAACGCTGGCAGTGGAAACGGTTGGGTAAACAAAATGTTAAAAGATGTTTTTCTTTAACTCTGTCCAACAGAGATGGAAAGAGTGCCCAGACAATAAAGGGATCCATGGATTAGTCACACGCTTTGTTCATGCGATGCCTCTGCTCAGTTAAACTTGCCCTTCCTGACCTGCCTTCGAGATGTGTTATCATATTTTCTCTGAGTATTATTTTGGAAAAAAACCAACAAGACAAGCAATTCTTTTTTATTGATTTCTTCTGCCAGATTTCTTGATGCAGAAATACATTTTATGATCAAACCTCAGCCTTTACTTTTATGATAGTAAACAATATACAGAGCATTTTTTGCTGCTTTTCTAAGGAAGAATTTCTGCACATGAGAAGGAGGTAGAAGAAACGGGCCATTTCATATCATTCAAAGTTCAATTCTCTATGTATTTCCTTTTCAGCTCCTTCAACCTACTTAACAATAACTATCACTAGAGGTTAAGAGTCTAGTATTGCCCAGAAGGCAAAAAAAAAAGTGGAAATCAACTTCTTTGAAACTTTCCTTCCTAATTGCCAATTAAATATTAATTAAGTCTTACTTAATACATAGATCTGCAATGCAGCTGAGTGCCACCAGAGCATGAGTCAGAGCTCTCTGATGACTGGCTAATGAAGTCACCACTATGTCAGCCTGCACACACAGGCATGCAAAAGTTTACATCTGCTGAAATTAATTCTTAGTGTAGTTTTACCATCCTAAAAAAATTCAAATAACCTTCCCATCCTGCCCTTCAGGATGTCTACAGACATCCCTGTGTCTCTAATACTAAACAAGGGCTGTGTCTCTCTTTCAGGAGAAGGTTATGTGGCTTCTCATCCTTGGAAGAAAAGGACTGGCTAAATCCCCAAAAATGTCTGGCAGGTACATACACTGTCACCTTGAACTTGTGACAGATTTGATGGCTTCCAAAAGAATATCAAAAAAACATTATTTAAAGAAACAGAAAGAGAAATCCGCTCTTCCTTTAGGTGCTGATCATATGGGCTTAGAAAGGCGTCAAAATCAGTTAATAGCCACTAGACATATTTATAAAATAAAGCTAAAAGAGAAAGGTTATACAGAAAGCTCATCTTTTATTTAGTCAGGAAATAGGCAAGGATGGAAGAAAGGATCATATGCAGCACCTGACTGCTAGAGAATGTGGAATCACAGCACTCATCTAAAATTTAGGAATTACTGCAGCCGTTCATATACAGCTACTTCACACAGTTTCCACCCCAGCAGCCAGAGCAACGCTGACAGAAGGTTTTCTGTCCTTCACAAAGTGATGACGGTCATTAGCTATTTTTCTGGGAATTCTTAAAAGAAATAGAAAGATAGAGAAATATGCAACCCTACAGATTTTTGTGAGCAGGGCTGACTGGCAGAATGACTTTGAGACCACCGAATTCTTGGAAAGTTTTGTGTGGTGGATGTGGGGAAAGCAAAGAACCTGTCCAGATTGAAAAAAGGGAGAAGTAAGAAAGCAAGATATAAACCTAAATATTTTTTCTATACACAAACCCAACACAAACGTATCAAATCACTATTTTATCTATTATCTATTTGATTTGATTTTTAAAGAAAATGCTGCAGATAATTGTAGGGGAAACATGAATTAAGCAAATGTTTATTCAAATGGTGGCTTCTTCACTCGACAGCAGTTGCTGAGTGTGAGGAACCAACAGACCCCACCCTGCTCAGCCACCCAGGGCTGGTTGCACACCTTGTCATCAGCAACACAACAAATACTGAGGAGCGTGTTCAATGCCTTTCCTCAGAAATGGGAAAACATAGATTTTCTCTAACAAATATCTTGGGAAAAGAAGCTTCATGTTGTCAAATATTGAGTAACTTAATCAATATGGAGCACTGAAGAAAGCTGAAGCACTCTAAAATACCGTTGCCTCAGCAGGTATGAAAAGCAAGAGTTCAGCCTTACAGGCTTGTTGTTGGGTTTTGTTTTTTGGGGTTTTTTTTGTTTGTTTGTTTGTTTGGTTTGTATTTTTTTGGGGGGACGGGGAAATGCTGCAGTTTTAATTTTTCTTTTCATGAGAAGGATTGTCACAATAATAATTGGCCTCAGAAGAAGCTCTTATGTGCATAACAGAGAAAATAATGAAAACATATATACTTAAACATCTAAAATCTGCCTTGGGAAGTCCTCCCTTTCCTAGCTTAAAGAAAAAAACCTCTTTATATTTCTTTATAGAAAAAAAAAAATGTCTCAACATTTGTGGTGTAGGAATGTTTAGAAAAATTGCAAATATACTACGGATACTGAGAGAAAAAATTATTTGCTTATAATATTTTCCTAGTTTGAGATTTACATTTAATGCCACTTAAACAATGCAGAGGAAAGTGGAGATGTTAGTTTTCATGACCTTCTGGTTTTAAATACACATAGAATAACACAAATATGTTTTCTCCAGTTTCCCCACCACAAATGCAGTATATTCCCATCTCTTAGACCAAATCCCAAGTATATCCATGACAGGTGCATTGTTCAATCTTCGGTTCTGCTTTTAGAATGTTTTTATTTTGAAATATATATATATATATATGTATACACACACACACACTTTCTAGATCAAGGAGCTTTTTTTACAGTAAATGAGCTCTTGCCAAGAAGCAGCAATCAAGCAATCAAGTAAAGAGCAAGACAAAAATCTTTGCCTACTGCCAAAATTCTCAGCTTCAGGACACACTAAGTACATAAGGGAGGTGCAGCAGAGAAGGCTGAGATCATTTACATCTTCCCATTTATCAGAGAAAAAAAAAATCACTAGAGCATTGGAACGTAAAGGAAAAGTCATATCCAACTGTCATGAGATTTCCAAAAAAATTCAGAGAGTCTCCCACCGTCTTTTCCTTGGCAGCACTGAGCTCTGCTAGTCCAGAGGTGCATTTGCAGGCAATTGTGCAAGCATGTCTCCTGCCCCTGTGCAACCCTGGATTCTCCCATTAAAATGGCATCACAGCTTGGCTTCAGGTTGGATTTTGGGGCTCTCCAAGATTCTGCATTGGAAGAATGCCCCAGAGTCTGCTTTGCTTCCTGCTGAGCCACAGGCTCGGGACTGGCCACTGCTTTGGACCAGGGCTCGGGGGAAGAGCAGCTCACACCAGGTCATGGAACTTCTCCCACAGGAATCTGCCTTCAGACAGAATTAACAAAATCCTGGAGGACCAGAAAATTATTCAACAGCAGCGGGGTCTCCAAAGAGAAGAGCAAGGGACAGGGATGTGTCTGACTTGCCCAAAGAGCTGCTCCCCAAACCAGTGCAGCCCCTGTGCCAGCCACGGGCAGCCCTGAAGCAGCATCTCCAAAACCAGTGCCTCTCAACGCCAGGCTGTACATCCTGCACAGATATGGAACATGGCACAAACACGGGGTACAGCTGGAGCTGACCTGGAAGCTGATTTGTTCTGGGCTCCTCAGGTGCCATCCCAGTCCCTGGAGGAGGCTCAGCCAGGGACTCAGAGCCCTTTGCCAGCTGCTGCCTGTGGGGGATTTTCCAAACCAACTGCAAAGTTAGCCCAGAGGCCACTGGACCTGCCCTCCAACCAAAGCATTTTTCTGGTGAAAATTAAGATCCGAATCACTGGAGACTGCCAAGTAGAAGGCACAGCTCCCCACACATCATTTTTTTTAAAGGCAGAAAACAAGCCAAATGCAAACTGAGGTTAATGCAATATATACAAGAAGGAGAAATAAGATTAAATGTGATGTATGTGCCAAGAGGCCTTCTGCAGGCAAGGGAAAAAAAGAGAATAAGGTTAACATCTTTGATTTTTCTCCTCCCCATCTCTGAGAGCTGAGAGGAGTCTTCATAGCAGCAAGGTCAATTCTAATCTTATTTCTTTATTCATCACAGTTATTTCATTCCCTTCATTTTTTAAACTTCACAGCAAAAATATTTTTTTTCCAGAAATTTCAGTCCAGGATCAGACAGATATCATAGCAGCTCATTTTAAATAATTAACAAGCATGAGATGTACAAAGAAACCTCTTTAAACAATAGCCACCTGCAACAAATATTGTAAGAAAATGCACCCTTTTCTTCTTCTGAATGATTGCTGCCTGTCTTGAAAACATTAACATTTTGCACATACAAAAGAAAAAAAAAAAAAAAAAAAAAAAGCAATTAGCAAGCAAGAACTTTCTCTATTTCTGTTCTCATTATTGCTGATTACCAAAAATTATCAGGCAAATAATAGCTGTTTTCTCTTCTTATGATCAATTTGTTCACCCTCCATCTGATTTCTCTGGCAATGAACTCAAATGTAGCCTCTTGTGTCTGTGGCACTTTATAAGGGGGAGAAAATAGGGGGAGTGAGAAAAATTAAGCAGCAATTATGTGTAAAGCGTCAGAAAGTATGTCAGTTATCTGTGCCAACTCAGAATTTTACTTCAAACTCTGCCATTTTAAAAAACATTTTTGTTAAAATCATAGGTCCTAGAATAATCTGATTAATCCAGACCTCATTTATTATTGATAACAATAACTAAAACCAGCTTCTCACACAGCAGAAATATTGAAAATGTGTTCTCAGTATAAGTTTGAAACTACTAAAATTCTTGAAAGCCCCAAATAAAGACATCTCCCCCTGAAAAAAAAATTTAAAAGGAAGACATCAGATCTCATAATTCAAAGGCACTCATGATTTTGGGGTGATAACATTCATTTTTTAATAGTAGACTGTTACCATGGCAGCTGGCAAGAGATGGGGATTGCTTCCACTTGAACACCGAAGCACAGCCAAGTTTTCAGCAGTTGCAGGAAAAGCTATCTGGGAACAGTGTTGAAAAAAAAAACCCAACCTACAAAACCACCCAAAAACCTGTGAGTTCTATATTGCCAGAGCTACTGCTATTCCCATCCAACTCCCCACTTTAAATCTATTTGGCACAAGCCTTTGCAAGCTGCAGTCAATCCTTGGAGTGTTGCAGAGACACCCCAGTATGTTTCAGGAAGGGAAAGAAAGATTTCTCTTGCTTGAAGCTTTTAACACCCTGAAGTTGAGGGTAGAGTTGAGCAGGCTCATCCCCTGCCTGGGAGGACACCCCCAGCCCCCTCCAGGGAGCTCTCCCCTGAAGGCACAACTGCACTTCCCATGCTTAAGACCAGGCAAAATTATTTGCTTTTCCAAATGGTGAAAAAAAATAAAAATACTATTCTCAGCCTGAGACTTTGCATTTTAAGCTTTAGCCTGGAGCAAATTATTAAGGCAGAATTACTGTCTAAATCCCTGGAAATAGGGGTTTATAGTGAAAATACTGACAGATCCATAACTATAGCCATGCAAATACAGCAGATAAAAATATGTATAAATGATAATGTAATTTAATGGCTTAAAGAACTTTTACTGGGGAGGAGGGGAACGTCGGCTTTATTTTGCCAGTGTAAAATGTCAGAGCAGAATCCAAGGATGTAGCAGAGTCATACTCTATACTTCTTGGAGATGATTTGACAAGAACAATTTCAGTGTTCTATTTAATGCACTTATGACAAATTTAAGTGATGAATTGATGCCTGAGAGACAGTGTGGCTGGAATTAGGAGAACAAATTTTCTCGTTATGGGAGCAGCTACAGGCCAGCTCAGTGCTGAAAGGCATACTGAAAGTTAGGTAAAGCAAATGTGAAAAGAGTATTCTGTCAGTGGAAGTGAAAGTGGAAAGCTATATATTTATTAAACCATAATGTCACCAGGTTAGACTTTGAAGTACCTGAGAGGCACTGACTCCTCAAAGTCTGTGGATACAAGAACAGGATCAAAGTCTTCTTGGAAAAGTCGGCTTGCTAAGAAAAGCAAACATTACTGTACAACTCCAGGTGTCACTTCTAGTCAAATATCATATTATTTCATTGATCTCCTCTAATATGGAGTAAAATTGAGCAAACTGCTCTATAAAAATGAACCTTGATTTAATAATAGTGGAGTGAAGCCTGGCATCATTCTAGAGGTCTCATTTTTGTATCATTTTCCATGCTCAGTAAATAGTTACGGCCACTCTGAAATCTGCAGTTACTGGAGGTCTAATTTCACCAGTATCCCAGACACAGTAGTTCAGGAGGAGAAACACACGTATAAAGAATATTGAACTGAATATTTTTAAAGCATAATATCAGTAAAAACCTGAGGTTGTAAAGTGCTGCCTGATCTGCATTCTCAAAACAGTCACATTTGCAGGTTTTTGGAAAGAAAGGTAGGTGAAGGAACAGATCAGAGAGACAAGCTATCCTTCCTTTCCAGAGCTTGGAGAAATCTGGAAATTCCTGTGCAGGAGACCTTTCACTCTGCACAGGTGTCCCTGCATTGAGGATCTGCAGGCATGGACAGTTTAAAGGTTGTTGACATCCTTAAAGGCACTGCTCGTGTAAAATAGGGATGGGAGTTCAAGGTGAATACAGCACAGCCTGCTGCTGTTCCTGCTTCTTCTGGGCTTTATCCATTAGTGGTGGGAGAAGAGAGGATGAAACATTGCACGTTTGTAAATATTGCAAATGTAGATGATGTTCGTGTTTTCCTACATTTTCTGTATTCAAAGTTCATTGCAGATGAAGACTTATGCCAGATATAAGGGCTTATTAAATACAATATCAAGAGCAGCTTATCTTAATTCAGAAGAAAAGTAAACACTCAACAATTCGGATATCATGCCCATAAAATCCTCTTGTGGAGTCCATGTAGTTACCTGTATGTGCTTGTGGACTTCATAAATATTTAAAACAAGACCAGCGCTTAAATTATTTCTTGATTTCTGCCTACCCCCATCCCTCTCTCTCTTACTGGCTCTTCCCACTAACATTTGACTTCACCCACTGACATTATAGTCAATATTTATACTGTTTGGAATAAAAAGAAAACATGTCTGGCAACTTAAAAGTCAAACCAGGAATTCTTCCAAATCACATAAATACTTATAGACCTGAAATCAATGATTAAAGCAAGAAAAATCTGCCATTACTATTTTTTGTAATTTCCATGTTACTCTACTATATCAAAAGCCACACACTAAGTGATCAAATTAATCGGAGGCATTTAGAGCAGGGACCATGTGGCAGCTTACAAAGCATTGGATGTTCACAATAATTTGGACATGGCAAGTAGCCAAAGGACTGCTCACAAACATATGGTTATTTATTTCAACTAAACAGCCACTAATACAGCCTGTTTGCTACATTACTTGATAAATATAACAAGCTTCAAAAACCAAAAAGGACCACAAGTGCACAAAGCAATTAATGAAAACAGCCCAAAACATCATGTAGAACCAGCAGCATCCCAAATCCCAAAGTGATTTGCTAAATTCTTTCACTATCACTCAACAGATCCCTGAAGACTGGCTCAAACTTAATGTACTGTAGCATGTTTGACTCCTTTGTTTAATCACATCTGAAATGGCACCTTCTGGAGTGACACATCAGCTGAAAGAGTTTAACTGTTGTTCTGAAAACAGCATTGATCCATGTTTTGCTTTCAAGGCTGTGAGAGGTGTCTGTCTGTGTAAAGAAAAGGTGAGGGAGTGAAGTCCGTGTAAGTGGTGACAACAACAACAGGGTACATTTCTTTTGGTGAGAAAGAAATTCCCTTTAAAATGTATTCCATCGTTTCGACTCTTCCCATGAATTTAGATTCTTTGCTCCTTGCCAAGCGCCAGAAACCAAGCCCTTAGTTGCCCATGGAATGTTTGAAGCCAAACAAAATATTCCATTCTGAATGGAAATTATACCAGCAGAAAATATTACACAGAAATCTATTTGTGCGTCTTCCACGTTATCCAGATCACACAGCCCCCAATGCAATCCAGCTCCTGCTGCTTCCCAGAGCCAGCCAGGGCTTTGAGGTGGCTCCATCAAGACCTTTTCCTTGTCACTAGCAAGCCAAAGCTTTTTGTTTTCAGGATGCTACCTGGGCTGGTTACACTGCTGTAACAGAAAACTAGAAAGCAAACCAGAAGGGATCTAAAAAGGTGTGGCTTTTTGCCACATAGCCCAAACATTTTGAGGGCAAAACCCAAGAAATTAAACACATCTTATGGCTCAGTTTTCCTAAGACAGCAATGAAGGATGGGAGGGCAGGAGCCCACCCCTCTGCTGGGAAGCTTCTGGGACCACCAGAGCAGGCTGTCATTTTTTTAAACATATAAATCTTAGGTGAGAGGAGCAGTCACTGAATTATGGTCTTAAATCAGAGTGATTCCCTCTGCTGGGATCTCACTGGGGATCATCAATAGCTTATCTGAGAGCGCTGCTGCACAAATCATCCTCATCCCAGGATCTGTTGTATGCTAATGAAGAACTCTGACTTCACTGCTCCGTTAGGCAAGATTAAGTGACAGGATTTACAGCCAGAAAATGCAGCCAGAGGGTTCAGATTCTGAGGCTGCCAGAAGGATGCACCAGCCACGGACCAATGTTTGAATTTGGCACTCAGGGAGGATAAATGTTCGAGGATAAACACGGGGAATAGGTTACAGAATATTTTCTCCATATCTAGAATAACTGTTTGACCTACAATATCAGCGCCATTTACTTCTTCAGTTCCTTACAATATACTAATAGCTGCTAAAAATAATGGCCAAATATTTCTAGTAGAAACAGATATTCTTCTGTTAGAAAACTAAAAATAAACCACGGTAGATTGGTAAGCAAAGTCTTCTTTTACCTTTTTTCTAATAGAAAATAACTGGATGTCATTTAAACACTTTTTTTGAGGAATCCTGTTCTTGATTGACTGTATAGAAACAGAGCTTCCTCATAAATTGTTCTATTTCCTGGGGATGAAGCTCTGCCAGAAATTTTACTGGAAAGGAGAACTGACAAAACCTTATCCATGGTAGCAGAAATAATACTGTTAATTATACCAGAGAATAAGCTGTCATTTCAGAATTTGCATATACAGAAGGCTCATTAATGTTGATTTCTAACTTTCTTTACCAGCATTCTCTTAAAAAGTGCCATATCTTTTGGAGAAGAGGAAACAAAGGCAAAAGAAGGGAGACACAGGATGTCACATTTCCAGCCCTGAGCAAGGAACAAGACAACTTTGGCAGCAGCAGATAAATTTCAGGCTCCCACACTGGGGGATGTTATTACCCAGCTGTGAAAATAAATGGGCAACATCTGTGAGGATTGGACAGTGGACACGTGCCAAACCTTCACAAAAGTATGAGACATCCTGGAGAGGGAGAAGAAGGAAAAAGAAAAAAAAAAAAGAAATTTGGGATGCCAAAGCGCCAGTAATGTTTGTAAACTGAAGCCAGTGTAGCAGGCAGCAGGACTGCAGAGATAATTCAAGGCACAGCCAGAAGAGTCAGTGACCTTCCTAAATTATTCATAATGTGTCATTTGTTTGCAGCCTAAACACTTACTTGAAACTCAAAATAAAGAGTTGAATCCCACTTCTGGTTTTGGATAAACAAAAACGATTTTTCCGTGACCCATTGAGCCTAATTTGAATCCAGCTATGGAACTTGCCTAATTAACCCATTGGGTATTTTCCTACATTCTCTCTAAACCACTATTGACGTTTGTTTTAGTGCATGCACACACGGGACCACCAATCAGACTCTTCTTCACTTGTAGAACATGCCAGAATTAAGCTCCAATGGGGAAAAAAAACCCAAATAATTCTCATTTCAGCAAAACATTTTTAATTCTTAGAAAGGATGTACCTCAAGCCAATCTCTGAAAATCCCAGCAATTCAATTTATTATGTCAAAGCAATAGAAAAGGAGGCAGTAAAATTCAAAAGAAATCAGGACAGGCAAAAATAAAGATGTTGTGACCAGAGTTATATAACTTTGGGTAGAAAGATCTGTACACAGAATATGAACAGCAAGGGCAGCTCTAGGATGTCCTTGACACGGCTCCTTTTGAAAGAGTCTGGTATCAAACCCAGCATGGAAGCAGTACTATGGATAATTTTCTGTACCTATCTTCCTCTTTCCTTAAGTTCAGCAGGTTTTTAGTTACCCTTTGGCCTTGGGAGGTGCTGGAAGGTGGAAAGCAGGCTCAGGCTGATGGAACTGAGAAGCCAAACTGCTGCTGCTGCTGACCCCCCACCCTCTCCCAAACACGGAGACCCTCCTGAAAGCCAACCCAGCAGTGGCTCATCACTATGCAACAGCACCCCTGAGTCTAATCAGGGCCCTCAATGTTCCAGTTTCTCCAGAGGGACAGAAAATCTGTGTGTGTAAAGGAACATGACCCGTCAGAGCTGCTGGGGCAGTGCTGAGTCACAGCTGGCCATTTCCCACTTTCATCCAAGGCTCTTTTCCTTAGCATCCTGAAGCCCTTTCATGCAGAACTTCTGAAGACAAAGAGACTTGGTTAAGGAAAGCCTCAGTAGCTGATTCTGGTGACAAACTGTCCCAAATCAGAGGTGCTCTGTTTCCAGCAGGACAGCACCCAAGTACCACAATGCCTCTATCTCCCGGCCAAGGATGGGTTCCATCAGTTTCCCCACAAAGAAATGTCCCCAAAGCTTCAGCTGGTCAAAAATAACGAGTCTCCTTTCTCACCACCATGTCTGCACTTCCTTTTGATTCAGTGCTACTGGAATATATGACTGGGAAATATTGCAAATAACTTAAAGATTTTCTCCCCCTCTGAGATTTGTCAATGTATACCTTTTTTCACTAATTATCAACTCTTAGCATGTTCGTAACTGTTTACTGAGACACACATCTGACTTTCAAAACACAAATGCTGAATCAAACCTGTTCAGCATTTTATCACATGTCACGTTATAAGACAATTTCTTACCATTTCATTCTTTTATGCTCACTCCAGAATTCAGTCCAAGGTTTCTCTGCCTTAAAAGGCACGATTAGTTTAAATTTCTGGAAGTGGGCTTTTTTCCATTATTCATATTTAAATTAAGTTCCCTTGAGATAGAAGAAAAGCAAGGAATTTTTATCAAGAGACTAATAATATAACCAGTGAAAAATCTGAGCATTTTTATATTGAATTTATAAATCATGCTAGCAGTAACCAAACTGTTTAAATAATACATAGAGTTTAACTATAACATACTTATTGGCATAAGTAATCTTAGTGCTTTTTAATGTAAGAAATCACTTAGAAAATATTCTCAGTTAATCATTAGCATACTCATGCCCAGAGAGAGGTATATATATTGTTCCCTTTATAATTTGGCAGGAATGGCTGACTCATAAAACCTCACACTGTATGCCACTTGATTTCAAATTTCCTGAAGATGTTTGGGTACCCTGACAAAGTATCAATTTATCTCTGTGCTGTAAGCCACAGTCTGGAGATGGAAGAGCTTGTAATTAAACTCAGGAGCAGGGATTAATTAAAATATACATGTCTGAGAGTGCATATGTATTTGTGTTTATTATAGAAACAGCAAAAATACCCTCTAGCCCAGATATGTGTGAAATGAGCTTCATCCTCCCAATTAGTATTTATCGTTGAAGAGAACACTAAAGTGGTGAGGACCCCAAATTCCTGGGAGCCATGGGGTTTAACTTTGGGCTGTGGCTGTGTCAGGCAGGGCTGCTGGGCAGATTTCAGGGTCTGGTTCTGCACGTGATGGCTCACCCTGAGCCTTGAGGCACCCTCAGCGCAGCCACCCCTTCCCACCCAGGCCCTTCGGAGGAGCAGCTCTGTGGCACTCAGGGGTTGGAGCTTCCCTTTGTAGTGTCCCCTGTCCCTCCTACACACACAGGGTGTGGGTAACAGAGATTTCCTGAGCAATTCGGTGGAATCCAGTCAGGGCAGTCAGTGTGAGGAAGGAGCAGAGCTCAGAGAGTTCAGCCCAGACACACTCTGTCGTCAGCCTTGCTCACGTGAAATGACGTTTTAATTACCAGGGGTCAAAGCTGAGAAATTTGTGTCAAGCCCGAGATCTGAAATTTCCCAGGTTACTAATGGTAGTAAAAAGTTAAATTTTGTGCTGTTTTCCTGTCCCACATCCCATTTTCATATTGGAAATATTTATATTTTAGAATTACCATCAATATTCACCCAACTTCAAGGCATCTCCCTTAAAATACACTCTATTCCTGCTCTTTCATTGAGAAATTCCCATTCAACTGATGCAGTTATTGTACTAGAAAAGCACATCTTTGAGAAAAATTACATTTTAGGGTTTGGTTTTTTCTGCTTTTGTAATGTTGCTACTTTGTTGAGCGCTAAGTCATTTCCCTACAGCGTTACAGGACACAAGAAATAACTCAAACCCTGTGGATCTATTGGTAACCTCAGGTTTATCAGGACCAAGGTGCCAGGTTCGTGTGCAAGTTTGCAGCAGGGCAAATACCCTAATTTATCACATTGTGTAGTTTTTATACTGCTGTATAAAATTAATTGGCTTATTCTGTTAGGGGGTATTTTATGATGAGGTCACGTAATTAAGAGATTTGAGATGAAATAGAGGGTACGGAGAAGCTGAAAACTGCCCGCTAGCTTCAGTTTATTTTTTATGACCAAACTACTTAGATTATCAATTATCTTGAAAAGTCTATTTCTTTTCCAGATGTTTAAATATTTAAAAGGGCAGAGTCCGAGAAAAAAAAAAAAAAATAGATTAAGGCTAAAACAAATGTGTTCCATATAAAAATGGAAAATATTAGAACAGCCATTACAAAAATCATATAATTCATGTGTCACAATTGCTGGAGATTATTTCACTTGAAAATACTTGAAAAATTGTCTTCACAGTTTGGGTTCAGGAGAAAAGCAAGGGTAGCTCCATTAAGATCTTTTCCTTAGAGCACTGTTTCCCCCTAAATAAAAATATCTACAGAGAAGCAGGTGGGAATTACAAGACATACTTGGAGAGCAGAGTGGTGGCACCTCACCCAGGAATACTCCAAGATAGAGACCCACAGTTAAGTAGTTCTCAAATTAGTTCAAGAACCCACATTTCTTCAATATTTTAGTATTTCTAGTGCATGTGGCTTCAAATAAAGTGATGAGTCCCTAAAATGTTCCTTTATAATCTGCTGAAAGGAAAGTCTGATGCTCTTTAGAAAATGCCACATATAAGAAGAAACTCACTTAAATATACAGATGTTTCATAGGAAATTCTCTGATTGATTTCAGGCTGATAAAAAAAAACTAAACTGGGCTTTACACTCATCTGTAACTTTATGGCACTCTGATGTCTAGCACATCTGCCAGTGTGCAAAATGACCATTTCTCCATACTGTGATAACCTTTCCACTATGATTTCCTTCATCTGGCACTGAAAAAAAAAACCCAAAAAAAACCAATTAATTTGCATTATAAGTTCTAGTGGACAGGAATATTTATCTTGATTTGATTTTAAAGCATCAGGGACACTTGTGATACCTCACCAATCAATAACATTAAAACCTTAAGCTCACATGGTCAGTAGCACTGTGGCAACAGGAGACAGAAATGGGTCAGTGAAATTATTCCAAACCTTTCACCTCACCCAACTGAGACACCAATATTTTCTTTGAAAAGCTATGTCCTGCTTAAAAGATAAATCTTCCAGCTGTCATTTGTTCTCCTTGGCTAGAAAAAACTATTGTTAGCAACTGTGAATTTCCTCATCCTTCAAGTCACATCCAGGGCTCCAGCAAGCTCGGTCACTTTGTCCAAGTTGCTCAACTAGCGTGTCTTAATTTCAGAGTGATTGGAGGATACACTCCAAATTTCTCCGGGGACTTGCATGACCTTGTTATACTAGCCCTTCAAATGGATATAAATTTTATTCCATGGTTCAACAGACATGGGTTCTATTCTCAGCTCTGCGATTTAAAAAAAAATCCAAACAGGGAAACAGCATCAACAAAAAAACCCACTGGGGGCCGTGATTTGCCAAAATAGAGGCATTTAAGGAAAGTTTAAAATTTCTGTGTGAGCTCCAGAAAAAAAGTGACCAAGAAACAGTCCCAGCATCTTCCTGCCATGAATGGGATCTGAAGGAGAGCACAGGAGGCTCATTCACCTGGAGCATCTGCACTGCAGACTGAAATGAGCTCTGAAAAGCCTCCAGGCCACACTGATCCTCTTTGTGTGAGTCCCTGTCCCCCTGAGGGGTGGGGGGAACAAGCCCTGCTGGACCCCAAAGTGTCCAGGGGCTCTGGCAGCTTTTGCTGCCTGGTCTGCTTGGGGAAGAACAGCAGCAGACACAGGGGAAAATCACTCATTTGTACAGATAATATGTCAGGAGTTTTGGAAAATGTGTCTTTGCTTGCCTTTGGAACAGAACTCACTCGCAGAATGTGTTCTGGAGAGACGAAGCATCCACACCAAGACTCTCACAACATGGCTCTCTGCAGTCAATGGTCCAGCTAAATCCACATCAAGAAATGAAATCCTAAACCAGATTTTCACAAGACTATTTTGTCTTAACTCAATACCCACTGAATTCAACAATAAACCCCCCAGTCTTAGAGGGAGCAGCTTTAGGTCAACACCATCCCATTTCTTTCTGCATACTTTTCAAAAACATGTACAAGTGCTTCACTTAGAGATTTTGTCTCCAGGAACTGCATCTTAATATCAAGGAACATTTCAGTTTAAAGGATGAGAGAGATACTCTAAAGCCTTTCCTCTCCTGCCTTGTCTGCAAGTACACACATCCTGAGGACAAAGGATTTATTACAGCTAAAGAGGAACATTGGGTGCCCTTTGACAAGAGGTGCCAGCACTACATTGCAGGGGGACAGAATAATATAGTTTAGGCTATTGTATTCTTGCAAAGGAGAAGCTTAGAGGGGAGATGGGGTTTTGGTTGCTCAGGTCAGAAGCAGGATTAGCAAGGGAATGTTGTTGATTCTCACTGAACAGTATCTACAGTTGCCTGTTGTGCTGTATTAATTCTCAGCCACACAGCAGCAGCCAGGAGAAATTTAAAAGGATACCTCTGTAAGATGCAGGGGATTGCCCATGAGACAGCACAGAAGTGCAGTGCATTAAACAGGTTGATATAAGATAAAGGAATAATAAAATAAGTAGCTGAGAACAAACCTACCACACACAGTGCAATTTCTTTTAAAAACAGATATTTTCTTGAGATGTCTCAGCTTGAAAAAACAAGCAGTGGGCATGGCCCAAATTACTACTGATTGTTAAAGATCATAGCCAAAAAATACCAGAAGGGAAATTTAGTAAGATGCTTAATAAGCTGAAGCAGAACACTTGTTTATGCATTTATCTCACTTCAAGAAATTATATTTCTAAAATATCTGCTATTAGCCATACAGTTTTTTGCCTCTTCTGTTTCAGAAATTTAATTTAGCCCCATTCTTAAATATTCAGCATGCATGATGGTTCATTTCCTAATCTACCATGAAAGAAACTCAGAAAATGTTTATCCTCATCTCTTCTTTTGTGGGGAAGGGAGCTTTTTCTCTAATGTGGTTTCATGCTTTCCTCATAGGCATTATTAGATCAACCTGATAACTCTCAAACAAATTTTGCCACCAGTGATGATCCAAAGACATTTTCAATTATAACCTTTCAGTGTTATGCATACCATGATTACCACTTAGCAGAGGGAAGAACTGTGCAGTAAAAGCCTTCTCTGAGGAAGTTTTCTCATATGGATGAGAACACAAAATATATATGAGTTTCTTATATGGATGTCGAACACAAAATTTATTATTAGAAGGAGAAAAAAAAAAACCGCCTTTTTTTGCTGCTCTGTTTTTTTGCTGTCAAAAAAGAAAAAATAATTCTTTTGAAGTATGGGGGTAATATCAAGCAGATTATGCCAAACTGACCTGTTTTTTTCCCTAGCAAGACCAGGAGCCAAGCTTCGTGTTTTTGCCTCAGCAAAACAACCACTCTCAAAGTGTTCTGTGATTGCTTTCCATGCCACCCCGAGCTCTTTGCAGTGCTAAATTAACTGAATGGGTCTTGTGAACAAAAGCAGTAGAACAAGTTGAATTTTCCTGCCGGCATGTTGGCCTCCTTACTCGAGGAGTTTAAGAGAGCAGCTGCCATTTATCCCACACCTGAGAGGATCTGCTTCCCGTAAGACAGGTGGGTTTTAAACCTCCTTTTTCTGTCCCCAGGGCTTTCACTCACTTGCTAAAAACTTGTAGCAGGTGCTGTAAGTTGTTAGGAGCAGTCATCAAACAGAGGGGTCTGCAGAGAGATTTTAAAAACCCAGGGCTGGCTGTGGGAAGGAGCAGGGAGATCCAAACGCTCTTTGGTGTCAATAGAATTCGAGGTACATAACAGAATCTGATTCCTAAGGCAGGTCAGACTGGAAACACAATCTTCTACATCCTGGAGCAGGTGAAAACAGCTCCCTTGCCTGGCCTGTATGGCTTCAGCCTGTGTTTTAGGCAAAACCCAGCAAGTAATGATTTTCTTCAGAACTATAAAATCACAGAAAAAAAAAAAATAAAAAGCCCAAAAACCAACACTGAAAGCCAGTGTTCCTTGTCTGGACCCCTGTGACACCCAGTAAGAAATCAGAATTGGCCCACAAAACCCTATTTTTTTCCTTTCTCTTTATAGCTCTCACAATCAAACAAGGAAAAAGATTGGGAAAAAAATGCAAGCAGTAAATGGATGTCTGAATTTTAGCTTATGAACAAAAAGCACGGTGCCAACAAGTCAACATCATCTGCAGCTATTTGTTTGGGTTTTTTTACAATACTCTTATAAAAGTTTGGGCAGTCCTCTGACTTTAAACATTTGAGAAACACAGAGTTGAGCTGTTGTTCCTGAAATTCTGAAGGTCCTAGAGAATTCAAACAGCCTTTTGGCAGTTGTGTGCTCTATCACCCCACTGCTCTCTCGCAACACGATGGGGACCCGTGAAAGGTGGTCCTGATATCTTTGGGTTTCCCTGTTTTAAAGAAAGGTAGATTCCCAGAAGGGGGATAAAATAATTTTCCCAATAAAGCAAGCATTAACTGGAGCCCTCATAAACCTCCATGGTCCAGCTGAAGCTGGAAGGATCTCAGGAATCAAGGCCACAAATTTGCAAAGGGTTAAGAACATGCCTTATTTTATGAAATGATGGTATTTCCCTTTGGCTTCAAGGGAAATATTCACTATATAAAATCACACAGATGTCTAAATCTGAGCTGGACATGTTCCCAAAACCTGAACAGAGCAGAGAATACACCATTCTAAAATCCAGCAAAATATAATTTCATAAGAAAATACTTTCATCTAGAATTTAAGAATGAACAGCAACTAACCATATCTCTGTAGAATGATAGGTTTTTATCTTGCTCACCCAAACCTGTTTGCTGCATTATTCGGAAGTGATCTAAAAAATTTGCAGTGCCTTTTTGCTCCTTTTCCCAGTGTATCACCAGGGATAGATGGGATATGATAAAGAATAATTGCTAGCATATAAAGTGCACAATTTCAAATCCTAGGCTTTATTTTGGGGGTACAAGTTATACCTCCATCTGCACATGAACTGCTGGTGCAAATATTAACATTTGAATGGGAAATGACCTGATTTATGAGCATGTGCCAGGTTGCCAGCTCTGCAAGTGCTAAATCCACATCCTCTTTTCCAAGGGTAGGCAAATTTGCTGAAGCTGTATCTCAGCCAGGATAGAAACATGTTCCTTAAATAGCTCTAACCACTGATGGGGAAGTGCAATTCCAACAGGCTGGAGATGGCTTGTTCTAGGGTAGAAATAACAGAGGTTTGGTGCACAGGTAGATTAAAGTAATATTTTGGCATTTACATACCAGCAGATCAAGAAGTGTCTGAGGCCTGTATGTGAGACAGACCCGTGATGATTTAAGTTGTGCTAGAAAAGCTTTCAGAATACCAGAGAGTTGGCATTAATATTCCATTTTACCAAGGAGAGAACACAACCTGTATTCAAAGTTTTACTATTACATGCACTCCTCTATAAATCCCTTTCTAATTAAACTTACAAAGAAAAAAAAAATTACTAAAGCCATTTATCCGAACTTATTAAGATTATTTATATGTTTGTTTCAAATATTATGTTAACAAATGTTGACAGTTTTCCAATTAATAAATTAAAGCTTGCCAATATAAACAAGCAAAGAGAAACAAAAGACAAGATTATGAGAAATCGTTTCCATAGCTCCTGAGCACCTTTTAGAAGAGAATAAAGGCTATTATTGAACAGCCAATCTGCACTGACTCAGAAGAAGAAAAAAAGGGATGAACACCTCTTTTCTACTGGTTTGATATCCCCAGTGTGTTTTGGGGTTTCTTCTTTTTACTAAACTGTTTAACCTTGGCAGAACATGCCAAGAACACAAAGGCTGAGACAAAGCTTCATTTTACTGCACATAAATTTAGGAAGGAAAATGATGATTGTTGCCAGTTTCCATGATTTCAGTTTTTTTGGGAGCCATCTGATGCATGTTGTCAATATTCCTTAGGAGGAATATGCTCACCCCAGCCCAGTGTAACCCTAAAATGAGCAACCAGCACCCTGCTCCCACACAGGCAGCTTTGAAATGTAAAACCCTGTGGATGGGATACGTTTTGCTGAACCATGCTCACTGAACTCCCAAGGGAAGCAGAGGGAAATGTCCCTCCTGTTGGAGCAGGAAGGAATTGCTTAACCAGGGAAAAAAAATATACAGGTAATGCTTGGATCTGATGGATTTGGGAGAGCCTTTCTCTGCTCTATGCATTTATGTAACAGCACATGAGAGTTTTGCTCTATCAATTTCTCATTTTATTTCTTATTAAATCAGAATTTCATGAAGATGCACAGAACTCAAGGATATTCTTTTAAATATACGCTATTGTATTAAAAATACACAGAGATGCAGAAAGACCAAGGGCTTTCCTAGATACAGCAAAGAAACAACTGCAAGAAGTGAATGTGGACTACTGTGTGCAGGTACTTCACCCACAAACTTCCTATTTTCTGTCTGCGATGTCAATCAATTTTGAGCACAAAAGGTCTCATAAGACCTCTTTAGTGTGAGTGAACATTTCAGGGGGGAAAAGAGGGTATGATGTATGTGCACGAGATTCTAAATGCATCTTTTTTCATGCCTGAGGAGATCTGACACTTGATTAGGCTGAATCAGGTGATGCTGTCAGACAGACTTCACCCACACAGAGACACCAGTCATGTACTGTCACTGTGCCCCAGTTAAAAGTTTCCTGGTCTCAGGGGTGTCGAATTCCTGAGGTGAGTTGTGCTCTTAATGAAAGGATCACAGCAGATAGTGCAGTTAAGGCTTGTGACCTCCACGGAGCATTGGCTGTTCTCACAAGCAAAGATCAAGAGATGTTATCAGCTGAATGCAAAGATGGTTTATCAAGTACCACTTATCAGAGCTGATACCGTTTCAAAGTTCTGAACCAGAGAAACTTTGGAAAAGATGCATTAATTATATTTCAGGTATTTTCAGTACTTAATGTATAGATCGACTCATTAGAGGAACATGTTCATTCTTGCTTAAATCTTTTCTCTGAACAAGCACATGGAGATAGAGTAGGCTGAACTCTTAATAAGGTAAATTCATGTATTTTCTCAATCCAATAAGAAAAAATGCAGATTTACCCTGACAACTGACAGCCATAAAAATTTAAAAATGGTGACCTCTGTCAAATGAACTACAGCACTAATGAAAATAACACAACCTCCAAAACTCCTCAGTCACACAGAGCTGCACAGCTCTGACAGGCCAAGGTGAGCTTTCCTCCCCCAAACTGCTGATGCAGGTCTCTGCTGACCCTGGAAAACTCTGCCATAGACTGGCAGATTATTTCATTGCTCTGAATTGACTCCGGAAAACATCTTTGTTGCTCTCTGTCAATTTGGTTCTTGGTTTCTCTGCTAAGGATATTAACTCAGTGGGTAAATATCCTGTGATTTTTCTGGTGGCTGCACCTATTACCTCTCCAACTTCTAATAACCAAAAGCCATGAAGACCATTCAGCAAAAAAGTAAATATTTTGTAATCTGATCCAAAACAAGCAGGAAATAATTCTCCAGATGCAGTTACAAATATATAAAGCAGAGGATGAGAACATTCTTGTGTGGTACCTCACATGCTTGACCTGAATCTCATTAAACAGGAGCAGGTACAGCCACAGAGCATCGCAGGGAACCAAGGGCTGAGGCAGCTCTCACCAGACCTAATGATGCAGGAGAAGGTATCAGAGCAGCCTGGACACCCCCAGGACAGACCTGCTCCCGTTCTGATATTAACAACTTTTTCTGGGAGGTTTTTGGCAGCCTCATTCAGTTACATCAACAAATCTCTGAGTCTAACTTGATTTGTTATTGATTTCCTAGAGGGTGTATTTGAAGCAGCAATTTTAGTGATCTTCGGAGTGGAAATGCAGGGCAAAGAGAAAGCTTTGCTTAGAAGGAGGGACTCAAGTGGTCACACTCCAATAAACTGAATTCAGGGGATTTTTCCAACAGAAAGTCTGCAGTTTTGGGGGAAAATGCAAATAATTTCAGACACTTTACCTGTTTTACTTGAAATCTGAACTACTTCAAATTCCAGCACCTGGCTGTTAGCAGATCTGAAAATAGCTATCTTATCTTAAACCTGGCATATTTGTGACAGCTGTCATATATTTGCTGACATACCAGAGACTGAACTGTGGGGCTGCTGAAGCAAAAAAATGAAGCTGGTATAGGCTGAGCTAATAATCCCCAGATTGAGCTGCAAATCATAAAGCAAAGTTTGTGCTCAGCTGCTCACAGCAGACCTGGCATGGTGACATCTACAGGGCAGGGCAACTGTGAACACCCAACCTGAATGGGAAATTTCAATGTACTCACACCCATGGGGCACCACGAGGTGTTACTAAGAGGGGTGGATGCAGCTTAAACTGTGGCTCAGGGTTAATCAGCCTGTTAATGTGACTCCAGAAGAACATCAAGCATGGAGCCATCAGAATTTCACCTGGTTTTATGTGAAAGCTCGTGGTTACAGCTGAAACAGCCACCGGATGAGAGACAGAAGAGATAGGAGAGGAAAGATCCTTTAGCACGCCAAAAGAAAGATCTGCCATTTTTATGGCTTACATATATATAAACCCATAATATTTATTGTGACTGCAAAAAAAAAAAAGTGTATTTCTATATTAATGGAAAATGTTTTACCTCTATAAATGCCCATAAGTACAGACTTCCACTGTAACCTCTGCATGATGCCCAGAAATCCAGGTTTTTCCCTAAGAAAGGCCTACACACAGATTCTCATACCACAGCCTACTCATTGTTATTAGAATGCTTATACATGGCACTGGTTTTTATAGTTCAGCATCAACATTTTTGACCATTAAACTTGAAAGTAAATATGTTGCACTATCCAATGTGATGATTTAGATATATGAGGTTATATATAGACAAAGATGGAAGGCTTGGGTCGCCTTTTTAAAAAATTACATCTTCTCTAGGAGCCTCTAACTTCGCAGCACCCTGAGAATTTCAGATAGCAATTACTCTGTGTTTTCTAATCATCAAACCATACACGTTTGATGTATTTTGAAATCACCTGAAATCAGAAAGAGCAGCCTAGAACAGCTGTGTAGAGCAATAAATGAGTCATCTTTGCACACTTTTCCTTTTCCTCACCCCTCTCAATCCATTTTCTCCTGGCAGCTCCAGCAGTTTCTGCCAAGAGAAGATGTAGAGACACAATACATTTGTCCTTGTAAGCCTTTGTCAGCCCATTTCTAATGTGGTAACCTATTTTGTTTGATTAAAATGCATGAAAGTAGCTTTTAAAGCACATCCTACTATGGATGTTTAAGGAGTTTAATCCTTCCTGAGCAGAAGGGGGGATAGGGAAGATTTTTGTGGCTGTTTACTTATGCCAACACTCAAAATAATCACAGGGCTTATATTTGGCCAGGATAAAAATTCCTTGTCTCCTACTTCTTGGCAACGTTTGGATTTTTTTTTCAAGTCTTGAAGTTTTATAGAAGTTTGAAAGCTAAGAACTGCAAATCACATCAATTAATACTTTGAGCTCTGGAGCACAACTAAGAGGAAATGCATCTCTTTTTATAAGCAACACAAAATAACTGTCAATATATTCTAGAATTAATTTACTCAATCATCTGATATGCTATGATGTCAGAGGCAACTCTTCCTAGTTACATCACTATGAAAAAATGGAAAGAGAAAGTCAAGGCCACACATCCTTTTCAAACACTAACTAAAGATATAAAATGTACCATAATAAAAAAAAAAAAAGAGAGAATTATATGGAATATATTAATTTAGCCATCTACTTTTTTCACATTCGTGTAGAGATCTCTCAAAGTACAAAGAAAATCAGTTTATATCTTCTTTCTTAGTATTCTGTGCACAACTTAGTCCTCCATTTTCTTTCAGCAAATACTTTGAGATTTCTGCAAAACTGGAATTCTTTATAGTAAAACGTGGATTTCACTGCTTCCTTCTGAGGGCTTGCACTTAGCATCCATCAGTTGCTCAGCTTTAACTGTTGTGAACCATGAGCTGCAGTGTATTTACTCTTGTTTTGCAGATGTGTAACTAAGATGGAAAATATTATATGAAACTAAGAAAACTAGTAGGAAGACAGCTTTATTTTCTTCTTTATTAAACTGACTTTTAATGACTGAAATTCATTCAAGCTGCTTCCCCTCTTCCCAGAAAGCTTGAGTTTTAGGAATTTACAGCTTTGAGAAAAAAAAAAAAAAAAGCTCAGAATTATAGC
>VWZN01002258.1:869328-896541 GCA_013396955.1 Regulus satrapa
TATAGATGAAAAAAAAAAAAATCACGTTGTGGCATGTGATATCAGGCTGCATCAGTCTTGCTTTATTCTGTGATACAACTCCCCTGGAGTGACCCAAAGTGACTTTGCACAAAACAACGTGCCTGCTAAAAAACCCAAAACAAATTACCTTTACCAACGTTATAGCTTAGACTTTTAAGAATGACAATTTACTACTTTCAAATTAAGGTTAAATAAAAAAAGAGATACAAAGATATGGCTAAAATGTTTATAAACCATACAAGAACAATAGGTGCACTAGAGACTCCAGGAATTTTATTCATTTTTTGTGGCATCTACGCATTCTAGGGCAAGCCTCACAGGTTCCTGTCATCTGCCAAGTGCCTTTGAGCGCAGAAAGCCATGAAAACCAAATTCAGCAGAAACACAAGCGGCCACTGCCAGCACACACGGGCACCCCCCCTCTCCTCAACTGGTCAGAACTGCTCCTCCAGAAAGGGCCCAGATCAAAGATGCCCCTCCAATCATTCCCCTGTTAATGAGGCTCCTACATGCACAAAGGCTATTTGGAATATCCACAATGGAGTTTGCCCTGGTATCTCTTGCTGTTCCAGGGCTTCTTGCCCGCTGATCTTTGAAACAGGAAGCTCACTTGACTCTTATCTCTTTGGGATGCTGCCTGTACTTTTGTTAAGGTACCAGGTGTGATGCAGAGGCTGGAACAGGGCTCACAGAAAGGCTGTTCGGTCAAAACAGCAAGTCATGCTACCTAGTTAAAAAGTTAATTGATGTATTATAACACTTCCCAAATATTTCTGTTCTTTTCTTCTTCTTCTTCTCTTCATGCAAAAAGTTCCTCTGTGTCCTCCCTCCACCTAAACCCACAATTTCTCCAATTATAAAACTCCAGTGAAGCCCAATTCAAAGTTTGTGTCTTAGCCCAGGCTGTGAGTCCATGGCAGGGAGGTGCAGTGGGCATCGGGTCAAATGTTGAGATGAATTGAGGCTGACATCTTTCAGGGACATTCTTGCACATCTGAATTGCAGAATGTGCTCTGTGCCAGCTTAATTCAATTGATAACAGAGGCTTCACACGGACCACGACACATTTCACACGTACAATCATTTAAGCACAATGGGATTTTCTTCTCGGAACATTTATGGAAACATAATGACTTAGAGATTGTATTAAGTGCATAATACAATACGAGGCTAAAATCTAAGTGTTATCTTCAGTTTTCTTGGGAAAAGAACAATTTTTATGTGTCTTAGCAGGTCTTTCAGAATCATTCTTAAACAGTAAAGTTATCTCCACACTAAATATATTCAGTAAGAGGCAGAATTGGCCAGATATTTAGATACCTACTCTATATGGGAAAATACAGGAAACAATTGAATTGAACAATCTACATGAATTCAGTGGAAAATGTCCCACATGGTGCCTAGAAATACTATTTTCTATTAAGACCTCAAATGCCAGCTATAATCTAGACATCTGTAATCAGCCAATCAATATTTACTTTTCATAATAAAATAAGAAACCATTTCCGACATATCATCTGAAAAAGAGAAAGCATTGAACTATGCAGACTCATATGCCTTTTAAAATGCTGTCCCTATCTTTACTCCCACTTATAAATCAAAAAGTAGAAAAGGTACCAATATTTTATGCATTGCACCGTAAAAATTTAAAATCAGATTAGAAAACGAGGTTGCCATGGTACCTGAGAGCTACAGTTTCATGCAAAGCAATTTAACAGATGCAGAAGAAGTGAACCTTACAGCAGGCATGGTCTCATTTTAGATAAACTTAAGAAGAAGCTGTAAGGGTATTTCCAGGTGGCTGGATGACTTCTTGTTCTGCATTTCAGGAAGCTGCATCTCTGTGTTTGCAGCTGCTTCAAACCCTCTCCAAGGGTTGAAATGTTTCAGGGGTGAAAACTAGATGTTCCTCAAGTCACTGGGGGTTTTACCACTTACTTCAAACTAGAGAAGGTCCCCCCTTGGCTCTTTGAAGAAGGATGACAAAAAGAAGCATTTAGGGAGACCAGCGGCCTCGAGCCAGCAAGGTCAGGCTAACCCACACTATGGCCCTGCTCCCTGCTCCCAGGAAATGTTCCTGCAGCCTATTTTTGCAAAAGCTTTTTCTTTGGATTCCCTGAATTGAATTTGAGGGGAAAAGGTTCACAGATTAATGAGAATAATTTCTATTTCACAGTACGATTGCAGGTGTTGTGCATATTCTTTTCTTTGTCTAGGGGCACCATTAAGGAGAGAGAAGAACAAAGAAAGAAACATCAGGAACACTCTGGCACATAAAAGCCAGAAATAATAGGGACTGAAAAAATGCCTAGTTTTGTATGCAAAAGACTATTAAAAAAAAAAAAAAAAAAAAAAAAAAAGAAGAAAAGTCACCTTTTTGTATTGTTCTTATAGGAACATTGCACTGGAGAGCTCCTTCTCCTGACATCATTGAAATTTCATTCACGGAGACATCTAAGTTGCCTAAGAAAAATCTACTTCTTTGACAACCAAGAATCACCTCGACAGATTATAAAATTACTCGTTAGGAGACTGGGCTGGCCTTTCAAGTTGTTTAACACCTACTATTTTCTGTTCTGGCAGCAAATTAATGGTCAGGAGAGCAAGCTGGTCATTCTTCCAGATTTTTTTTTTTCTTTTTTTGACCTGGTCAAAAGACCACAAGTTCAATGCTTTTTAAAACTTAGTCATTTCAGCATGACTAAACATGAGAAAGGCTTAAAAAAAAAAATCTGTTCCCAGCAGTTTGCTCCATGTAATTCATATACCTCGGCCTGCGAGCTCGTTAATAGCGAGAGCTGAATCTGAGGATGAAAAGCTGCCTCCTGTTTTTCTGGGCCACCAAGAGGCAGTGCTCTGCCTCCTCCTGCATTTCATCCCCTGATTCCTGGGCTCGTCCAGGAGCAGCAGATGTGGCCAACAGGCAGATAGAAAAAAAAAAAAAAAAGAGGAAATTTGCACCAGCTTCCTTCAGTGCTTTAGTGAGATTATTTACTGTGAGCGACACACTCCTAAAACCAACTTCTGATCACGTCAAGTACCATGGAGGGCTTTGTGCACTGAAAGAATTTGAGAGAAAAGCAAGCCAACAAACAGGGAATCTGCCCCAGACAATCTGCCTTGATTGCTGTTATTCTGCAGCCCAACGGGATTGCTGAGCAAGAGAAAAGATAAAGGAGCCCTTTGTAGGCACTTGCAATGACACAGCACACGTGTATGCACATCATGTACCACCTCTCACTGCTTTATCCTTTGCTGCTGGGGCTTAGTTTAGAAGGAATTATCTCACTTTGTAGCACAGAGGATTGCCGGTGGTTTCAGGAAGGCTTTCAGGTAGATATAACTCCCTTTAAAAATGGCATTTTAACAGAAATGGGGGGGAAGTGTACAAAATTCCCACTTCCTCAATGAAACATTTAATTTTGCCAAGAAAAACGAGGCACTGTGTTCAGACAGCAGCACAATGTGTTGCAGCGAGTTGCAAACTGCCGAGGCAATGTCCTAGTGTCCTGACACCAACCTTGAAGGGCCACACTCTTCCCTCCTCAGATGTTTCTCTCTTTTCTATCCAGCCTGATCCCACAGAGCCACCTTCTGCTCATCTCCTCCTCCCCTCAGGGAAAGGAGGGTGAGCAGCAGGTCCAGCCAGCCACGGCCATGGCAGCAGCTTGGATTCATTCCAGCAGAGGCACAGAAAATCTCTGCACTGAGATCCCCCTTCCTGCTCCTGGAATGTGCTTTCCTCAAGGAAGGTGCACTCACAAAGTGACAGTGCCAGGCCTGCTGTGTCTGCGCCTGATTAAGAGGAGACACAAACATTTCAGATTTTTAATTCATTTCCAGGTTGCAAGAAGGAAGAGTCACCATCCCACCCGCTGCTGATCCTTGCAAACCCAGAAAAGGGCAAGTGGGGCTGGGATCCCTCGAGTGGCTGCTTGGGGAGAGTCCTTCCCTCTCTGGCTGGTTTCCAGCCCTTTTCCCCTCCTATCTCCCACCTGTTTGCTGTCTGTATTTTAAAGGCTACAGAAATTCTGAGGAAGCAGGAACCAAGTTTGTATAGACGCAACAAGGCTCAGCCTTACATTAATAGTTCTAATTAATAAGGTTCAAATACTAAAACACTAGGAAAGGCAACAGACTTTACTCTTCTTTTCCTTGCTACCATGCAGCCAATTCAATAAAGTGATATAAGGTTCAGGCTGTTTAATTCCATTTTGAAGAATGCATTCAACAGCACTTAAAAAGTGATACCATTAGCTATTCATTTTCTCCAATACGTTTCATACTAACAATAAAGTATCATAGTGCAGAATGATTATTAAAATCTAAGCAATAGGAGCTTTAGAATAAATGAACTGGCACTCTTGACTAACCTTGAAACCTGCTTTATAGATTAAAAGTGCTTTTTTGCCACGAACACTCCGGTTGCTTCACTTTCTTTATATTTCTCATATCTGAATTGTATTTCATTCTTCCCCTTCATACACTTGATTCTATTCAAACAAGGCAAGTCATTCTGAAAGCACTGAATGTGCACCTGAACACTGAGTTTTTCTACTTTTAGGTCATCAACAATGGGCTCATACTCACACCGAGGTTCTCAAAGCCTCACCAGTGAACACACAAAACCTATGTTTATGTAGAGATTGATCAAATTGATCAATCAAGGCATTTATGCAGGTGCAAATTTTATTACTCAACTCTAATTTGAAAGTTGACCTCTAAGTTAAAAATGGAATAATTTTGAGTATTTAAATTTAAGTACCATAGGTATAGAAAATGGTATTTGTCAGCAACAGCATAGTGAGAATTATGACAACAGTCTGTAATGAAAAACTTGTATTCCAACAAAAACTTATTTTAGATTCAGGGGGAAAAAGACAACTCCCCCCCCCCCCCCCAAAGTAAGGAATAACTCAGAACAAAATAGCACCAAAAGCTTGTAAGTTACAGGCCACAGGAGAGAGAGATTAAAACGAAGACAAAATAGATAGGACAGAATAATTACAACACATTGATAAATGAAAAAAAAGGGGGAAAGGAATGTAACAAAACTGAAAATAAACTTGCACCTTTGTGGTTTGCATAGGCACACAACTGAAAGGTAAGCAGCAAAAACTGCATGAAAGAACAACATAAAAGGGTACTTGAAACAAGATAACAAGCAAAATCAATGTAAAGCAACTTCAAGTCGAAAAAGAAATGAAAGGGAATAAAACAGGAATCGATAGTATTTAAAAGGATTAAAAACAATAGCTCATCCATAAAACACATTTCCCTTTTGCTTTTTAATTGACATTAACATCTAGAGCAAACAGCACAGGCCACAGTGCTGCAGATGGCTGCACAGCAATTTGTTCCTGTAAAGGAGGGCTTTCAAATTTGTTAATTTATCTCATTAGCAAAACAACCAGTTTCATTTGAGACTAGCACAAAATCCTTTGACATCCTGACTGTGGGGAGCAGGCTGGGGTTGGGTGGGCAGAGCACCGACCCACAGTTCTCCTGCAGGGTGGGTGTTTGTTTGGGATGGGTGTTCTGTCACCTGCAGGCAGGGAAAGGACCAGCACCCCGCTCCTGCTTGGAGCTGAAGGAGTCACATCTGCAGGGAAAGGGGGAATCCCATCCTAACACACTCCTCACATGCACAAAGCAAACGCAATTGGCTTTTCTGGCCAGGCACTGTGGCTGAAAGCAATCAGGTAGCCACAGATCTGACAATTATTTCTCTTTGCAGCTTTCCCCCCTGCTCTGGCTCATACTGCCCAGCTCTTATGTGTGCTGGTGTGTAAGAGATGTGCAGGAGGTGCACAGGACAAGAACCCTGCTCTGCTCTCTGTCCCTGCAGAGCAGCAGCACACCTGGGTCAAGGAAAAGCCGGAGCCTTTGGCCATTACAAGAAGGCGTGGGATGAAAATGGTTCTTTTGACAAGAAAGGGGAGAAAGGAATCACAGGAGGAAGGGTCAGGGCTCATAGTTAAAAGCTACTCTTCTTCATGGATTCTTACCTCAGGGAATAAAATTACTCCCTCATGTTCAGAGACCCATATTCTATCATGGAAATAAATTCCTCTTTTATTTTATGCCAAGGCCCCGCTTATTTACAAGTCTATGCAGGCAGCTGATTCCTGGCACTATCTGGCCAAACAATGACTAATTGTTACTGACTTCCCAGATGGTCATTCTAATAACTGGAGAAGGGCAACCAACCCAGCAATCAGGTTTCATTTAGCTGAGGATAGCACAACAGCTGTCTTTTCCTTTCCTACACACTCAAGCAGAGCTTTCTGTTGTTCCAGTAGTCTCTTGAGCATGCAGCAAATAGAGCTCCAATGAGCTGGAAAGTCCTGCTTTAGATGATGCTTTGCTGAGTTCTCCCCCTGTTCCTTCCACACACTGCTCTGCATTTCTCTCCTCTACAGTTGCACTGTAATTTTATGTGGGGAAAGGGGCTTAAATGCAAGGGCTAACCCCAGCCTGTTCAAAGCATTTGCATGTCTTAGGAGAGAGAATCCAAACCCCACACAGAAGTCAGAGCTCTTGCAAACTGAATATTCAGTTCAGTTGGTTCTCACTCAGCTTGGGATGAACGGGTCAGTTCCTGCAGCTCTAGATAGCATTATGTAAAAAAGGTATACACAGCTCAAACGGAGAGGCCTTTCCTGAGGAATATTACAGCAATGGGAAGCAAGAGAAGCCAAACCTTTGCCTGGCAAAAACTGTTCTGGGTTAAAGGCCAAATGACCCAGAGGAAGCTTTGAGGCAGAGACAGTCTGGCACATGCTCTGCTATAAACACTGAAACTGGGCTGATATTCCCTGGAATTGCTTTGGCTGCAGAAGAATTAAAACTCTTTCAACTGTGTTTGCACTTGAGCAGAAAACCATTTCTATCCCAAATATGGCTCTGAATGTGCTATGGCTCCTGACTTCCAGACCGAATACACTTCAGCCAAGTGCCAATCTTGAAATGTTATCAGCTACTGAGTCTATCATGATCTCAGGTGAGAAATCAGATCTCCTCCATGGAGCCTTAATTTGTCATATTTCCTTCCTTGGCTTTCCAGTCCAGCCTTTCAGGCTCTGTGTTTGGTCAGGTTTAACACACCACACACGAGGCAGGATGAAAGGCTTGGGAAGCTGAGGGAAGAGGAGATTGCTGGCAGGAGCATCTTACCCGAGGCTGGTGCCCACCCCAGCTGTCACCTCAGTGACCCTGTTCCGGGTGGGGTAGCACCACAAGCCCACTGGCTACCTTCTTCCCGTGGCAAGATTTGGGTCACCCTGTGAGAGCAGAGCTCCTCTGCTCATGACAGAACGCACTGGAAACCCTTCCCTAACGAGTCTCAGGTGCCCTACCCTACATTAGCCACTTGCAGAACAATTACACACAGTAAATGCTACAAATAACTCATCCCAAAATGGTTTCCCCTTTGTTTCTCTTCCTCCTAAAAATATCAGACCAGGGAAGTCAAGACTTGTAGCATAACAGAATTCCAAATCGCTTCTTTCCTTGGGGTTTTTAATTGCCATCACGTTGGAAATACGAAGATGGCGTTGCAAATTTTCTCTGAAATTGGGAAAATTCACTAGGAAATACTGTGATCTAAATGCCAAGAGATGAGTTTACAAAAAATAAAGTTGCTCATGTATCTGAAAGGGAATATACTGCCCTAAACTTTAAAGGTAAACCACACAATTTGGGAGGAGATGGTAAATCACTTTCCAGCTAGACAAAATTGTTGCAAATGTAGCATATCAGATGTTCTGAATTATTAATTTCCAATTGCTTTTATTAAGCCATATGGCTTTTACACGTTACTTTTTATGTATAGCATTCCCAATAAAATCACATAGGTACATAAAACTTGTGTACCAGAACTAGGATATCCTAAAGTCTGTGAAATTTTGGGATTCAGAAACCATTTTACACCTTTTCAGGAATTATCCAGAACTATGAATAGACTTAGTGACTTTAAGTTACTAATATAAAACATTCACTAATATAAGAAATTTTTTTAAATTACCGATGAGGTGCTTTAATTTCCATTTGGTATCTTTATTTATCATTAGTCCTAAAGTTTCTGAATTTGGGTCTGAGGAGCATTTCGGGCATGAAAATCCCAGGAGGGGAGACGAACATAACCCCAGGGTATATAGATTTTCTTCATGACTGGAGCTGAATGTGAAATCTTCAACTTAGAATACAAACTTCTACTGACTGGGTAAAGAGTTTAAACTCTGAGTATGAGAATGCAAAGCTTCAGCATTAGACTGGCACAGAAAGGACACTTAACACCCTGTAGCATGTAGCTGTGTTTAGGGAGACTGCTAATGCCCAATAAATATTTATTTCTGCAAAACCATCTCCAAGTAGGAGCCTAAATCGAGCCAAACATATCTGAATCTAAATATGAACATAACCTAATAAAATGTTTCCATTTTTAAATTATACATTGCATTCAGGATTTTAGAATACATCAAAAATTCTCTTTGTTAGCTTGGATTAATATTTTAAAGCTGGAAGTATGACAAGGAGACAAAAGGAGTATTGTAGCAGATTAAACAAAAAACACCCTTGCCACATTAAAATAGCTTTTAGAAATAAAGGGACAGCTGTTCACAGGATGAAAAGAAGTTGGAATAAATGAAACAACAACATGATGCCTTGATAATCTGATGTATGCACTCCAATGCCACAGACCTCTCTTTGTACGATATTTATATTTGTTTCTCAGTAAGATTAACCATGTTTTTATTATTCACTTGCATTTATGACTTGGTTTCAAAACAGCTCTCAGATCCCCTCCACATCTCAGTTTTGCCTCTAAGTGTGATAGGAGAAGAAAAACAACACCTGTGCCCTGCAAAGGATCAGTATTCCTGAGGAACATAAACTAATGAGAGGTCAGGTCACATTTTTCTCCCCTTTTCTTTAAGAAATGGTCTGAGCATGGGCATATTTCCTATTTTTGCTTCTATACCAAAGGAAAAGCTAAAAATTTTGCAAACCCATTTGGATAAGTAAAATAGCCAATGTTCTACCCTGTGACTGTTTCTGATTGCCCAAGAGAATCCTACAAACCCTGGAACTCCAGGTAAGGATCTCCCACAGCTCAGAGGCCACAACAGGCATATGTGACTGCAAGGCAGAGAGGAAAATTAGCATGTTCACTGAAACACAGCTAGACCAAACACGAACCAGGTCTGTTCCATCCAGGTTGATAACTGGTTTGATTTTAGGGCTAACAGCTCACCCCAGGAGCTTCCTAAAAATCAGTGTCTCTACTCAAACCCCTCTGCACATCAGAGGTGAGGGAAAGTCAAGTTGTCACAGTAAGAACCTGAGAAGAGCTTGTCTGCCCCACCCAGCTCAGCTGGGACAGCAAAGGTGCCCTGCTAAATGTATTCTGTGCCCCTCAAAGACAGCCCTGACACCCACCATCCAAACCACCCTAAAGAGCCAGGGCAGGCTCTCACCGGGCTCATTTCTGCAATCCCTGCAGCTGAGCCATGGGGGAATTCTCCCCAGCAGAGCCCTGACACCACCCTGCTGACAGAACTGCACCTCCTCAGCACCCGCAGCTCCTCTGCCCCGGGATTTTCCCTTGGGAAGCAGGGAACTGTCTGTTCTCTGCCAGGCTCCGAGATTTGGTGTCCCAGAGCTAGCTGGCAGCGCAGGGGTGAAGGTGAGCTCCCCACCTCTCTCAGCCCTGGTCTGAGGAGATAAAGAACTGGTCACTCACAGTTCAATATCAACCAAGGAACTGCCCATTCTTTATTCACACAGCTTATTTTTATACAGTTTTTACAGACCTCGTGTATAGCTCCAATTGGTAAATAGTTTTCTTGCCAATTACTCTACTGGCTAGTAAAAGGAACTTTACTTGTCTATCAAATCTATTTTACATATTTTGTTCACTGATTCTCATAAGAAATTTTTTGTTTAATGCAGGTGCAGATTGTTTTTCACCCAGGAATGACTTCTTGTTAACAAACTCTCCTCTTGGGATGGTTTTCAGATGGGAACTTACAAGACGCTTAGCTGTACTTAGAAGAAGTGACAAGCTAGCTATTACTCTAGCAGAGCAAAGCCTGATTTTATGCAGCCTTTCTTTTATGATATGTCCATTTTCCTCGAAGAACTTTGCCACACTGGTCCAGCAAGGAGAAATGGGCACAGCCTGGGGAAGCAGCTCTTGGCAGAGCACTGGGTGAATTCACAGTGACTGAGGCCTTGCAGGCTCCTTCCCATGCCGGGCTGCTGAGATTTTACACCTGGTTTTTGCCCTCTCAGGAACAAGGCTGGAGAGCTCCAGGGAAAAAACGTCATCCCTTGTGCACCTACACCATAAACTGGTCAAGTCCCATGTCCCATGCTGGGGGGAAACAATTCCCAGGAAAAGGGATTCTATTCTGTCTCTGGCAGCCACTATTTCACCAGTTTACCCTTCAGAAATTTTCCATTTTGTCTGCTTGCAAAATTGCTCCTTAGAATATTGATCCCTATGGGCAGTGCTGGGCTCTGAACTTATTCATTAGAGAAGGATTAAGGTGGGCAAGAGAAAAAAAAAAAACAACAACAACATTCTTTGGAGTATATAAGCAGTGTGTTAGAAATTAAGCACCACAAAAGTGAGTCATAGGGTAGAACAGATCGATGGCAAAATTCAAATGAATGCACTTGCAGCTATCAAGTGATCCAGAAATGCTGATTCTCCCTGCAGGGCAAGTGCTGTGCTATAAAGGAAACAAAACAAAAATGAATTTATCATACTGTTCTTCACTTGGAGCAAAGTGTGAATACTTGATAAGAAAAACACAAAGTTGAAAAATAAGATTAATGTAAAACAATTTTGTTTTGCTTTTTTTCCTCTTGCTCACAGTGAGCAATGCTCTCTACACATTACTAGTCTACTATAAAATAAGAAAAGTTTCGACAGAAATCTTTAGAGAAGTCTGGAAGGCATAAAGGGAATAAAACCCCAAGCAAACGACAATGCTTTCCTGCCTTGCATGGATCCTGCTTCATTGTCTCCATGAGCAGGGAATGAGCCCATGCGCCAGTGAGACATCCACACCTCATCCCTACCTGAAGCTCCCTAAACAAGGGGCACCGGAGACCAGACTCAAGGCTACTTTAAATTCCACCCTGGGATAAACAGGACACAGGCTGATCCAAGGCTTGGGACTCAGGATGGGGTTTTTTTAATACTTTTTTATTCTGCCCCCATGGGAGGTGAGGGCCATCTCCATAGCTCGAGACCCTGCTGAAAACCTTGGATGCCTCTTTTTGGACATCCATTTTCATGTTTGGAATTCTTTAGCTGAAGGGCTCTCAGCAAACATGTGCTGCAGGAATGATTAATTAACTCCTGTTTACCTGAGAACTCCCTTTAAGGCAGACACAGATCTGATGCCATTTCTCTGATTGCACGTGACTTGAGGCAGAACTGTTTTAAGCAGCAGAGCGTGACTGGGACTGGTCTTGCCCCACCATTTCGCTGTCACAGTTCTGCCATGTATTTTGGGGAGTAATTTGTCCCTGGCTGATAGTCCACGGCATGTGTGGCACACTGCACCATGCCTGGTGCATGAATCTCAGGGATTCAGCAAAAGGAGCACGTGATAAACAGGGCAGGTTTCTGGACGTGTTTTCTAAACAGGAACAACAGAATCGTTCCTGGCTGTTTTCAGATTAAGCTCTTTTTCTTTTACTCTGTTAGAAGCAAACAGCACAGGTAAAATGAATCTCCGACTTTTCTGACTTTATTTGCTTCCTTCTATTGAATGGTGAGAGTGCATTGTCTCCTGTAGGGTCTGATTCCAGCCTGATGGCTTCCAGTAACACATTTCTTGTCACTCCTAGACTTGCCTGAAAATTGCTCAAAGTATTTTCATTAAACTCAAAACAAGCTGAGATATTTGTAAGGGAAATTTGTAAAAAAAAAGATTTACTATATTGTGGGCAAATACACAAAGCAGCTCTAATATTTTAATAGTTTTATGAAATATAGGAAAATATTAAGAAAAAAGTTGCACAGTGCTAGAGGTAGGGTTGCAGCTAAAAGGGACCATTTTTGTTGTCCCTGCTTTATACCCACAAAAATCAAGAATGATTCCCCCATGTCCCCACCTCCTGATATAATTTGCATGTGTTTCATCGCAATTTAATGAAGAACCTGTTGCACCTTTATGTACTTTGGAACCTACAAATTAAAATACCAGGATTTTTCTAGAGCCAGTTGTCATTTGTTACACCATTTATCTTCTAGAACAACTGGAGAATGTTTTTATAATGAAAAAATATTTTCCCCAGGTTGTTTTTTTGTTTTGTTTTGTTTTCCCATAGGCAGATAGTTTTCTACTCAGTGATCAGTATATGATGCAGAATATAGATCATTTGTACAAGAATACTTAATATGATAAGTAGTTTACTTCAGAATATGAGTATAAAACTAAACGCTAGGTGCAAGCGTGTTCTAAATTTATATGGCTCAAAATTTTGGGATGCATTATAAACACTCTGTGCGCTGTTTTTCAGACAGAATGCCTTGACCAGAGCCATGGAACAAGAGACTCTGGAGAGAGAAATAAGGTAAAAAACTGAATGAGAGGGATTCATTAGTACAGCCACCATAACATATAAGAAACAACTCTTTAGATGAAGGAAAAAAAACCCATAAAAATGCTGCTACATGATATTTGTGCCCACTGATTTCCTGCATGACTAGGATTGTCCTGAAATATCATAGCCTGCTTATCCCCAATTTTTAATGGTTGATCTCCTTAAAAAAGAGCACAAACCAACCCAGTGTAAATCAACAGACTTCAAATTGGACATGGTTTGTCCAAATAAAAGAATCTATGGCAAATGTATTTTCAAACCTGAAAATAATATAGCAGATACATTAAAGAGGATCTGACTGCAGTTCAGTTTCCTCTGGGCATCGAGATGTAAACACACTTGTTCTGCATCACAAATAATACACCCGATCAATGTTCAGCCTTTGAAAAATCTTGAACAAAGTTTCCCTCAGAATGATCAGAGGCAATCACGCTGTGGGCTGCTGCTTAAAAGCTTTTACAAGGGTGTTCACAGTAGATTTCACGTGGCTTGAATACCTGCTGTGGTTACCCAGAAATGTGGGGATGCTGCTGGATGCATCCCGAACAGGTTTTGGTATGGAAATCTGTGTTTTCAGTTCACAGCTCTGGGGCTGGGTGTCCACAGAGAGCAGATCAGCTCCACAGGCTGATGCTGGAAGGCCTCCCAGCAAGAGAAGTTCTGGAGTAAAACAGGAGCACTAGACTGACCAATTACAAAAGAACGCTTCCTAAAAGCAATCTAAATATCAATATTTCCAGATTACAGGGACACAGAGCCAAGGGCTCTGCTGGCAGATCAGTAAAACTTGCAAGGGATTGGCCTGCAGCACTCCCAGGATCCACAAACTGTTCTAGAGACACTCCCTGAGCCCAGGCAGGAGGAGCAGGGGCTGCTGACAAATGAGTTTCATTTCTTTAGACACACACACACTGAACCTGATGGTGCTTTTTACATTGCACAGGGGGTTATAAACACAAATACCAACAGAGCACTGCTACAGCCATGCTTAAATCTAACCCTAAAGTGTCTTCTGGCTCAAGACAGTAACAAAACAGCCCTTCAGAGACCAGCAGGGCTGTGTTTTGAAAGATGCATAGTCTAAGCCTGCATTTATTAGAAAATCTGGCCACTCATCCTGCAGTCTGCCAAGATTTGCCAAACTAAGTTGACTTCAAACAAGCACGATCAGCACTCACTCACTTTGTGCTGATATAAAAACAGAATTCAGCTCTGTGATATTGCTGCAGCTGGCTCCTACTCTAGTGCATAAAAAGTTATTGATCAATTTGCAGACTACTTGGGGAGGCAGCCTGAGGAGCTGAGCACAAGATACCCACAGAAAATATGACAATTCCACAGATATTTTAAAAGAACAAGGAAATGTGAATAAACTTAGTGGAATATTAGCCAATAGTTAAAAAAATAATTAAATAATAAAAAGAACTCTAAGGTACAGAGAAACTTCCTCATAAAGAGGACAGTTTGTCCCTGGAAGAGACCTGTCCTCAAAATTACTATTAATTCAGTTGCAAAAAGTTTTTCACCTTTAGGGATAGCAGCTGAAGCAATGCCAGCCCCTTTTATATCTACACTATTTAAAAACCGGGAAGAATACTCATAAACTTAGAATGTCAAGCCTAAAATCGTGACCATAAGTGGGAGCAACACTAAATCCTCCCCCGAAGTTGCTTTGGCCTTGTTGTTTTATTAATGATAACCAGAAGTTTTGGGTCAATTACAGACTTCATAATCCAGTGCTACTAAAGTTTTACTAAAGATGAGATATTTCATTCCTTCTGCCTAAAACTGACTTTATACAGCATCAGTTATTCTAAACATTGCAACATCAAACTTGATGGATAACAACCAAAAATACTCAGAGCTTCCTTCAATAAGCCTCCATAGGTAATTTATTCCACAAATTCTAAAACCCATTTCAAGCTTTGCATCACATATTATCACAGATTCTCCTGTGAATTAAACATTGTTCTTTCTTAAGGTGAGGAGCAGCTGCTCTGACTATACAGACTTTGTTCAGCGGAGGTTGAGGAACCTCATGGCCCTGAATCCCAATTCCATTTGGATGTCAGGCAAAAATCCTGCAGGAGCCAGGCAGGAAGCCTTGAGCAGGTCACATTCCTGTGAATGTCTGAACAGACAAAGTTTCCAGACTCTCGTTTTCTTCAGCAGGAGCATATCACAAGAGTTGGTGTTCAATATTTAACGCCTTCCCCCCGCCAAATTTACACTTAGGTTGAAGGAATGTTTTAAATAAAACATTAATGTACATACTATCAGTGGGAGGGAACAGAAAATAAAAACTGTCGAGATGTTAAGCCTTAAACACATCATTATTTCTTGTTGGCTACTTTTATGTCCCAAATTTTGTACTCAGGATACCATAGGCTGTAGCCCCTTTGTGTGATGTACTCTTTCTTTCTTCTGCTTTCAGTGTTTTTTTCAACTGATTTGGGAGAAAAGTGAGTTATAATGATTTTTTTTTTCTTTTGCCTCAAAGGCAATGTTCAAAATATTCAGCAATGATTTTCAACCCCCAAACTCTGTCTTTAATATGGTTATTTCTGATATATTTACTTTCTTGTTTGCATTATGTAGAAATTAAGCTTAAGTAATTCCTGATTTTTTATTCATGATTTTTTTTTCACCCTTTATGAAATAGCCTTAGAAACATATTCATTCATTCATGTCTTTGAAAGAAACATTTGATAATATCCACCAGAGAAAAAGAGACATTGCTGATAAAGTTTTACAGGTCATAGGAACCACACCAAATCTTTAAATGCCTGATGAAATTAGATAAAAATATTAAACTTTAATCTGGGCAGTTATAAAACCCCGAAGTTTTGATTCTATGGCAAAGTTTCTTACCTTGCTGAACATTCTCAATAGCAAACACAAAGAGCTGCATAAGCAGGAGCAAGATGAGGACCCCTCAGTTGATTGTGTGAGCAGAACAGAGAACACACTGACACCAGAATTACTGTCACTCATTAGGGAGGATCTGCTGGGACCCACTGAAGCTCTGCTTTTGCTTTGTCATTTATGCTTGCCAAGGTTATCCTGCTTTCTAAGAAAAGATAACAAAGAACTTCAAATGCTTAAATGGCTGTAATTTTCTACATAGAACCTATAATATTGTAAAAGAACTAATGTGTAATCTGAAAAGGTGAAGGGGAAAAAAAAATAAATTGGTCTAGCAACATTTAAATGATGGCAAATGTAAGTTTAATGTAAAACCATATTAGAACAATTGAGAATCACGAGAGGCTGATTTATTATTTATATAAAACACTAAAAGTTATCTGTAAAGGAAATTGTGTAATATGCAGTAAATTAGACAAAGCTGCACTATAAATTGGGATTAAATCTTAAACTGGTGTTAATATTTAATGTGCTATCATGACTCACATTTTCAATAATGCTTGTTCAAAGTTCAGGAAGTGTGAAAGCAAACGGAGGAGGAGCACTTGCAAACCCTTACCTCCTGATGATGCAAATTAAATCACATCTTCTCTTAATTGCACAAACCAGACAAAAGTAGCACAGGTCCTTTGCTGAAGACCTGGTTCAAAACTCACCAGGGATACTGGAAAAACTCTCATTAAACCCAGCAGAGCTGAGGTCACAGTAACTTCACAGGGTGCAAGGAGATGAGGATGCCTTTCTTAAGTTAAAACTTGTTTATTTGTGGAGTTCTACCTGAGGTCCTGGGGAGCACTGATTTCAAGGGTATTGACCTGCATGGCTTAGCCCTGCCTCAGACATTTGGATTTTGGACTACTGTGAAAAAAACCCAATTGTCTCACTTACAGTCTGTGGCCTTAACACACTGTGCAAAGAAAATAAATCAAAGGCCTTGACCGACAAGGTTTATAGCTGAAGACGTCAAACAAGAGACAGGGACAGTTCAAGGAAACCATGACACAGCTTTGGTCAGCACTTTAGGCAGGGATCTCAGCACACTGGCAGCCTGACTCCCTCAGGAGAGCTTTAAAGAGGAAAGGGATTTGTTTCACTCAGGGTTAGAGGGAGTCTCAAGGACAAGGTGGAAAAAAGGCACCAAAATTCTCCATGTACTCTACGGGGCAGTGTCAGGCTGGGGGAAAGTCGAGCGACAGCCTCTTCATCCTGGAAAAAGTGGGATATGGCTTTATGAAGGGAAAACAGTTAAAAATTGGTCCAGTGGAGAAGATAAATTACAGAATCTAAGTTAATATTTCAGCAGCAATAATCTGAATGGAAAGAGCACAGGAGAGGATTTGCACTACGAAGCAGGACACGAAATTATCCTTTGTCTGCACAATACTTATGGATCACTAAAGTTCTATCACAGGCATTCTTTATGAAATCACTCATAAAATATAAATATATTTCTATCTGTGCATACAAATAAAGAGATGTCAGGGTAAAAACACTACATATTTTAACCCTTCTATATGATAATAAAATGCCAGACATCTAAATGTATGAATATGCTGAATCATAATCTGGCCAGTCTGTCTGACAGTGCAATATTTGGATGGTTGCACACTAAATCAGTTCTCTGCCTGTTGTCTGGACAAACCCTCAGGAGTTTTCCTTATCTTGACTCCAGCAGTTTATGCCTCTGCACTGCTCAGTTTGATGGCCATCATTCCCCTAAAAGCATTACAACTGTGAGTGGAGCAGATTTTAGAAGAAATGGTGTAATTTGCAGCTTAGACTTTACCAATCTTTTTAAGGCTAATGTGCTCTGCACAAGCAATAATATTTAGTTGTCTGGAATGTTCTGAGCCGCTTAAAACACCTAATTGTCATGTTGATAATGTAAAATAGGCACACAGCAGATAAACGTGGTCCACAGTGAATTGGAATTACAAATGGTAATACTTCCTAGCACTGCTGCTGTTGGAAATGTGGATTTTAGTTATTATTTTACTTTAAAATAGATTATTTTGCACAAGAAGAGGTCTCCTTATCTGCATGAACTTCAGACTGCTGAGCTAAGAAGTGTGGCTGGAGCATTCCTTGAAGGACAAAGGAGAATCCTCTGTTAGCAACCTTTGGGAACACAGTCCATGGTCACCTGGCTCTAGGAAAGAGTTTCCCACTGAAAGGTGTGTCTATGACACAGGACAGCCTCCTTGAGTCTCTTCAGCTCCTGTAGTTTATTTCTTCATCATCTTTAAAACCAGAGTTTGTTTGTGGCTAGCTATGATTTTAGTCAAACCTGACACCAATTCAAAATTATTGTGTATTAGTGACATACTGACTGTACACTATTAGTGTAATATCTGGGCTTTTAAAAACCACAAGAAAACTTAGATTGCCAAAATATTTGGGAAAAGAACCCCAACAAGAACCCCTTGAATTCGCGTATTTTGGAAACCGGTCCAATTTTTCCCCAATCCCAAAGTCAGTAAGATTTAGGCTTTACATAAATTTTTTTTTTTTCATTTATAACAGCCCCTCTCTTTACAGTTCTACAGTAATATAACCTCTAGATTGTGCTTGTGTGCCTTTGTCTATCTCCCCTACCAGCTTTAATTTATTTCCGTCCATGTTACTAATATCTGAAAGCCAGCAGCAGTGTTTGGGAGTTGGCCTGACTAGGCTGCTTTTTATTACCTAGCAAAACTGGTGAAAGATGTGAGGATGTGTTTAATTCGCAAAACCATCCAGTCACTTTTTCTGTTGTTGAAAGAAAAGCAACAAATTCTTGGTTCTCAAGGAAGAGGTGGATTAGGAAGTAAAGATTTCCATGAAAAGAACACCATTCCCTTTCTGCACCATTACAGCCCATGTTTCCCAAGAATGTATTTATATATTTTCCCAAAGAATATTGTAAGTAAAAGTTTATCGATTTCTGGAAAGCACAAGACTGCAAAAGAAACCGCTGTATTTCTTTTTGTTAAAGACATCTGATGTTCAGAAGGTAAAGGGTAATAAATTAGAATTCCAGACATTTTCTGCACCTGCTGCCTCTGGCCTCAGTCCCAGGATAACAGCAACTGAAATCATCCCTAACAGCACGAGCTTGACAGCAACAGGGACGAGCCCCACTTGTCACTCACACAACATCTCCCCCTGTAATGAACCATTCTAAAGGACATTCCTGCAGACTGGGATTCCTCTCCAGCCTGGCACCAGGTGCACAGGGCCATCCTCCAGGACTGACAGAGCCCCACTGACTTCAACATTTGGCTGGAAAAAATCAAGATACAGCTCCAGCTCTGCTGGGCTGTGTCTGATGCACAACTGCAACCACGAAGCCTCTGCTGTGGGAGAAGAAACCCTGGAGTGCTCCTGTGGGTGTTTATTCTCCAGATCATCACCTGAAAATCCCTCTCACTGCAGACCAAAGATGATAGGATAGACAAATAGTCCATTTGGATATTTTCAGGTGTGTCTCTATATATTTTTACCACTCTCTTGGAAAAACTTAGCTCAGATAAATGTAAGCCAGTCTCTTTCTGAAAGAACACACTCTGAAATATATTTCTGGTGCTGATTATAAGCTAAGAATAATTTATTTTTAAAAAATTGTCAGCAAGAACATATCCAATCTTTATCATGATACGAAAAAACATCATGATTTCCACTTGATGTTACTTTTATGAGTTCCATTATTTCTTAATAGAAACTTGAATAAAAACCGGTCTGGCCAAACCCCTCTATTTTATTTCTTTTATTGTAACCATTAAATCAGCTTTCATTTCATTACTCTAATTGTGCCTGGGAGCAACAACTGCCACCTTAAGGCACATAACCTAATTTAAAATGCTCACAGCTCATTCCACCTTAAAATATATTGCAGTACTTAGGTTCAGCACAGCAGGTCAAGCTATACAACAGCACTCTAGTGATCAGAGGACTTTTTGGCAGTTAAATCAGGAGAAAGACTGAGGCAATGTAAAAAAAAAAAAGTAACATTTCTCTTGCTTAAAAGATCCAGAATAGTCGACATAACCATTTTTTATTTGTACCTTAAGTGTCTCCAGAGAATTCTTATTTAGGTAGAGATTTCTCACATAAGGAGCATTTCTTGGCACAGCACACAAACATCTAATTCACTTGGATGATTTTTACTGTGGGGATTATACATGTAAAGAGCCACCTTGCTGGGCTGTGAGGGGAGAATCCATAATGATGATGTATATCCCTGTTTGTGCTGCTTGTGTGGGCCTTCCTCCCGTTGCTTCTGACTGTTCTCAGCCTTTATCTATTCCAGGCCTCCCTGTAAACTGCAGATTCCCTCCATTTGATTGATGGGGAAGTGAGACACACAACAATTAAACAACCTCCTCACATTAAGTAGGGGTGCAAAGACAGAGCTGGCATTTAAATTTGGGTCTCCTCCTTCCCAGGTGGGTGCTCCATGCAAAAGATGCTGTTGTAGCTACTCCTCCTTTCCTCTCCCATTCCACAGCGAGCGAGCTCACACTCCCCACAACAGGATTTCTAAAAGACTTTCCCCTGGCTGAGAGATTGCAGCCCCTGTAAGCCAGGCCATAAGTTCAGCACTTTGCTTGAGGAGATGTGGGGCAAATCTTCATTAGCACAAAGTGCAATTGCAAACCTGAGCTGTCGCCACGTGCGACAAAGGAGCAAACGAACATCTGCAGTCCTGAACCTCTCTGGAAAGCCCAGAAGAATACTCCTCCCACCTGAAATCCCTGCCTGTAAGCCAGAGTCTGCTCTCTGCTGGACCAGAAGGAGCCAGAAGAGATAAATCCATGAGGGGAATGGGGATTTGTGTGAGGTGCAAGCCCAAGGGAACTCAGTACAAACAACTAATAAATATCTGCAACCCGATGGTTTGCTTTGGAAGCAGGAGGGATATTTTCCTTTGCAGTGAACCAGGCTGATAGGAAATAACTCCCCACTCTCCTGGGAAGAAAGCAACTCAGGAGCTGCTCATTTAATGAGCTAAACAGACCCTAATTGCACCTCAAACCAGAGGCACTGATAGAGGACAAAGCAGCCCCTGGACTGGACAAACACAATGAATGGATCCATTCTTCTTATGAAGCTGTTTCAGATATGAGAAAGCAAGAGATGGATCAGTGGATCTTGACCAAAACTCCATAACAATCCTACTTTGATATGTTCTGTGGTGTAACACGGCTATAAGTATTTGCATAAACACATATTTATATATTTCTAGATACTCACACACCCCAGCCACTTATTAAACAGATTCTCGGGACAAGTACTTATCCTTTCATATAGGTGTGTTCAAAAACAAGGCAAAACACAAATGGTAAAACTTCCTCAAACCTTCTTTTTGCAGATATTTTTAAACAAGATTTTCCCCTTCAAACAAATCAGCATGTTTTAAAAATTCTTCACTTGAAGTGTCATTGATGAAATACTCCAGGCTGGGGAACTTCACTATGTGATAAGAATGACTTAGCTGTGAGCTGAGGCATCCCAAAATGACAGTTTTCAGAAAACCCTGGTTCTGTTTTCATAATGTAAATTAGATGATTGAGTGGCATATGGTTATCCTGTTGTTATGACATAACTGTGTGTATTTTCTCCGCATCAATAAAATTAGAACTTGAAAAAAAAAGCACTCATCTAAATTGGAGCATGAACAAAGCCCTAATTTAAACACACTATACATAAAATGTGCAGGGATAGAGATTTACATATGCATCAACTTGATCCACATTACAGCTGACATCAACCTGCTTCAGAGGTAAGGACACCACAGGTCACTGCAGAGCCACAGCTACTCCACCAGCCAAACTTCTGCTCCAGGGTCAGGGCATGGACTTCACCTTCTGCTCAGTGCAGCAAGGTGAAGCCTCCACAGTAGGGCATCATTTTATTTGAATTCCTGATTATTTGGAGCCTGACTCTCAAGTGGTGTTTGTCAGGCTTGGTATTGTGTTTCACAGTAGCACCAAATTTAGTGAAAATACTTTCAGTGCTTTCCCTAAAATATTTTTGATCCCGCCTACACATCCTGTGATGAATATTGAATTGTTTTTACAAAGTGCAATAGCCCAGGTAACAAGAACATGAACCTGTTGCCTCCCTGAATGCTTCAGGAGGAGAGGTTCAAAAACCTGCTACAATTCCACCATATCCACACATGTGCTGTAATTTTGCTGTCCAGATGAGGAACACAGACATATCCTGCCTCATTTTTGTCTGTGTGCTCAATAAATACAACTTTAGCAGAGAATTGCAGTACTAAAACCAGTGGTTCATTAATTTTTGAGTATCTTCCCTAGATACTTCCTCTGAGCAGCTCTGGAGCAGAACATAAACATCTAATCCACAAGGATTAATTTTTACCACAGAGATTACCTATGGTAAAATGTGTCATGTAAAATCTTTGTGACACCCTGGTGGGAGAGAATGCTTGTTTTGAGAGTTGTTGGAATACAACTGAAAAATAACATTACCTCAAGAGGCAGATGAGCACAAAGGCTTTTAGGCCACATTCAGGCAGGACTGGCAATCACTCAGGAACTGGCTCCTGTGATGCAGTAACTTTTTTTTTTTTTTTGTGCATATTGGCAGCATCCTTCTAAACTCAGCTTTGTAACCCAAGTCTCCAGCATGTTTAGAATTGCAGATGTGTGTTCTGAGAATTTGCAGTGTTTGCCAGAAAGACACTATATGATATTAGCACAGTTGGTTCTGAATTTTAAGCCCAAATCTGATGTTCTATGACTCACAGCCTCGGGAAAGAATTAGATGAATATCTCATAAGGGGAGAGACACTGCCTGAATATCTTTATAGAGGAGATATGCTGAATAATAACCATTATCTCCATATGACAAGCTACCATTCTATTTAGGATCTGGTGTGCTGCTATACAAGCAGAGAAGGCCACACAGATAGTCATATCTGAATTATCTTTAATATACCTAGAGTGCCAGAAATCAATGGAACTACAGCAGCACAGACCTCACTCATTGCTTTTTCTGTCAGATGATGTCCAGGATGCTTCACTGACATCCCAGGACAGCCCACTCTGAAACCCAGGCTGCCCCAACCCCTCCAAAGCTGCCAGATGAAAGCTGTCCCAGGTGTCCTGCTTGCTGGAATTACACCTGGGGTCACAGCCCTGCATCAGCTCCAGTTTGGAGCCATACAACAAACCAGCCCTAGAAATACAGAGGGTATTTACCAGAGCCTCAGGACAGATGGCCTTTCCTTTAGATAACCTGCAGTCAATTTCCATGAACCTCTTCCTTGTAACAAGTCCCTTACAGCATCTAAAAACAACTGGTAAAATGTGACTCTGGCCCCAGGTAGGTCTGAGAGGAATTTCTGTAAATAAAAATATTTACTGCACCTGGTTTTGAAAAGTCTGGGTCATCTCAGACTGGTTGTTACTAAATCTAGAGTGACCTTATTTTTCAGGATTTCCAGATTCCATCATGTGCCAGGATTTCTAGGATTTGCTCTGGGTATTCCTCTCTCTTCCAGGACTCGGGAGCACTATAGGTGGCTTGAAGAACTTAAAGTAAACTGTGTCCAAAGGATTACAACAGAGAAATGAACAACAGCTTGTGGCATTGCAAAACTCGTGGTCCCATGTAAATCAATCTGCTCCAAGCATCCCCATTATAATTCTTTTTGAAAGGCCCAATAAATGCTCCTATAAACTGATTGATTATAAATCTCAAATCCTTTAATGACTTACAAGAGGATCCTGCTTTGCATGGGGAAGAGGAGCACTTCCATTTGGCTGACTTTACAGCCTAACTAGGCTCACATCTGGAACAGCAGGATTTATGGCACCTTCAGGCTATAATTCTATTAAAGGAACACGGAAACAGCTCCCTTTGTTGTGCATCTCTGGGAGATGCCCACACCAAATAGCTCAAGAATAGCTGGGTTGCTCCTCTGACTTATCAAGTATTTTTCACTTATATTTTACAGAGAAAAACCTTGTGACATTGTCCTCAAGTGTCCCAAAGTTCAGCAGCAGGACATAACAGCAAATACCAATATTCATATAATGCATAATTTACTGTATTTAACACAATAACACCCAAAATTCCTGACATAAATTGAATACTCAGGGTACCCTCATGCTACAGAAATACACAGTGTCTGGTTTCTTTTTCTGGAGAGATTTTGTAATCAATAATCCAAAAGGCCAGAGATTGGAAGAGAAAATTAATTTGGGTTAATTTGTTTTGGGTGGATTTTAGGGGTGGGGTGGTGTTTTACCATTACTTACCTCATACTTCCTCCTGCCTTTAAACATTATTGCTTTGTCCTATTGGATTCATGGTGAATTTCTGCCTTAATCTTCGTGAACAGGAGATAGACAATACTGGTACATTCACTCACATGCCCTCCAATTTCTGATCACAATTATCATGAGAAGAGAGGAAGCTGAATAGAAATGGTTGTACTTTAACAAATATCTGGCATTTCTGGCTCTGTCCTTTCAGACCCCTGGTACCATTTCTAAACTATATCTAGGAGTTTGTGTGCTAATGCTTGCAGATTTGGCTTGTGAAAAGTGTCTCCATAAATAGAATTATCCTTTAAACATCAGTCTCTCTCCTTCCCTTCTGAGCAGCATCTTTCATTTTTCACAAGGTGCAAAAACAACTGACTGATGATAATGTCCTTTTGCTCTTCTAGAAAAGGAAACTCTTAAACCCCTCCAGCAAAACATGTCCCTATTTAACAAGTAACTGAATAAATGCAAATTCCATGGAGCTTTGCTTAATGGGGCAAGCAAGCACTTCAGTTCAAAGTTTAAGAAATCACAGCTGCAAACTTCGAAATGCTCCTTTCCCCTGAAGTTTAGCTCTTCCCCAGAATCAAGGAAATTAAATCAGCTGGAAAAGATATACACAGATTTTTTTAAAAACACACCCCAAACCTCTCAAAATTTCAGACATAACAAACTATTCTCAGATATGCATATAGATAAAGGGATTTTGAACTAGGTGGCATGAAATTCAAGACTTTTCCTCAAAAACTCAGCTGGTGTGGAAACACCGAGTACAGCAGTGCTGATATATCATACCTTGCAGGCTTCGCCAGTCCCAGCAAAGCTTTCAGGACTCAAATATTAAACTTTGAGAAAAGCTTTTATTTCCTCCCATGCTGCTCACCTAATCAGAATGATTGGCAAACATCTGCAGAGGCACTGCTCGCTCCTTTTACAGCCCTCCTTAATCTCCAGAGCTGTAATGGACCCACAAAAACAGTGACAGCTTGAATTGGACAGCTCAGGATCACACTGCTGCATTACTTCTCAAGAAATATTTTCTCCTGGGCTATTCAAGCTCCTTCCTAAGCAGCTGTGGTCTTTTTCTTCTCCTGAGAATGCAAGATTTAGGGAGAAAAAATGGCTATTTTTTTAAACTACTGTTCTTCAGTACAAAGCACCTGAAACATGCCAACAGCAGCAGCACACCACATCCAAAAATCTCTCATTTCTTACTGCAGTCAGAACCGAGTTGTGATGAGTTTCTTTCCTGCACACAGAGCACAGCCCCAAAAGCACAAACAATATCCAGGGTCTACAATTGGTGCCAAATGGTAATGTTCAAATACATTTTCTTCCAACATTATTCCTTGTTTGAGATCTCAGATATAATTTTGAGGCTCAAAGCAGAAATTTCAGGACCTGGAGAATATGTAGTGTGTAATAGAGAGCTCTCCATAGAAGTGAGGCTTTTGGAGCAAGGGAAAAACATGAACCTAAACATTTCTAAGGGACAAAACTAATGGTGATGAAGTGGCAACAAGATTTAGTTGGATACAACTGATTACTCGTGGTAGGGGATGAGAGCAAAGGCTTGCTTTGGCAATAAGCGAACTTACTGAAAGCAAAAACAAGTAAAATAAGCCTAAATATGGGCTTGATTAAGGGAAAGACTTTCAAAATTCAGTATAAGTAATAAGACAGAAAATTAGAATGGGAAAAATGGCACACTGTAAAAAAAGTAGCTTTTCCTCATGCATGGCATACACAGTGGACTAAAGCTCCTATTTTCTGATCAATCTCGCCTTATCACGAAGACATTTATTTTCTAGTCATGAATGACTAGATTCAATTAAAATACAAGCTTGCCTGTCAATTAAATCGAAACAGAAACTCTCCAGATATTTAGAAGTAAGTGTTAAAAACCACCAAAAACTACCAGCAGTTGCCATACTTAAAAGTCTTCACACAGAGGAACAGAATAGATTTTGTTGCTGAATTACTGTAAAATCTGAGTTTCTATTACCTTGTGGTGGTTAATTTCAAGGAACAAAAATATTATAGTCCTTTCTAAAGTCTAAGGATTTTTAAGTCCAACAACAAATATTGCACTTGCAGTACAATGAAGGTATGCAAGGGTATGATGAATTATTGGGTGACTTCATAGAGTCACTTTTCATCTCCACTTAAAAGCTGCCAATTCTTCATTAAGTTTACTTACTTAACCTGCCATTTCATCCAGCCTAGTGAAGACTTGCTGACACCTCAGCTTAGTTTAGCTTGCTTAAGTGGAACTTAGCTACATTTAAAAGCACATGCTCCTGGTTTCAGGCTCCTAGCTTATTTCACATCACTAAAAATAAAGTGAGATACTATTGATACCTGTACTCAGAGTACAATATTTCCTTATTAATTTGGTCTTGAAGCTGTATTAAAATAACTTCTGTACATTCCCTGGAGGAAATAAATTTCATCTCTCATATTTCCTATGGCCCACAGAAATTCCACTACCAATAGTGGAGATTCCCAAGCCCAGACCAGCCCCGATGTGTCCCTCAGCTGCTCAGGTCCCACGCCCAGGCTGTGCTGGTGCTTTTTTTGGGGCAGGAGCTCTTTACCCTGCTCCTGCAGAAGGGATGCTCTTGGCTCAGGCTGTGATGCTGAGGGAATTCCCTCTAATGTGAGCAGAGATGTGCCAGTGGAAGCTGGCCTCTCATGGGAAGCTTTACCCCTCAAAAAGCATGAGGATATTGGAACTTGACTAGGATTTCTCAGCTGTCAGGAAGCAGAGCTAGAATTCCCTTGTTAATAGTCAGTGCTAACAGATACACAATGGGAGAGCAGAGTGATGTTAAACAGCTTTGAGTCTGTAATCATCAGGCTTTGGGTCTGTGGCTCATGCCTTTTTTAAAAGCAGACCACCAAAAAGGTCACTTCACACTTGGCTCTTTTTCATTAGTTTTGCATTTAGCAGGATTGCTCTTTATTCCTTGCATTCTTCTATTGATCCGGGGGGAGAGGAGGCACAGAGGGAAAATGACAAATAGGCTGCATTTGTCCCTTCCCTTCTGTCATTTGTTTCACGGGTAAGTGAGTAGAAATGGAGACAGCATGTTCCACGCCGAGTGCTGAGAGCACAGAATATGGCCTCCAGCTAGAGCACAAATAATTTCTATGCATGATGAATCCTTTCAATAACAAGGGCCCTGCTAATGTGGGATCAAATCACAGTCATTAGCTCTTGGCACTGTTCTTAAAATGATATAGAAATCCAAGCAGCATCCACCCATGCCCCTTTAGCACACACACTATCCAGGATTTCAGCTGGCAATTTACTTTTCTCATCAATGTGCAGGTATAATTAGATTTAAAAAAAAAAAAA
>VWZN01002258.1:896585-928443 GCA_013396955.1 Regulus satrapa
TCAAATGGGAGGGAAAAATAAAATTAAAAAAAAAAAAAAAAAAAAAAGCCATCTGATAGGATAAACTCCTCTAAAAACAATAACCTGCTTAAGGAAATGATGGATCATTCTGAAATAAGGAGCTGTGGTGTGGATCTATTGATGGATGAATTGATTCTGGGACTCTTTCAAGACCTGTGGCCCTGTGTGATGGATGATTTTCTATGGCAGGTAACAAACTATTGAAACAAAGCCATATATTCTAGTTCTTCTGATTATCAGTCACCAGTCCTTTTTGAAGCCATGGTACTCACAGAAGGAGTCAAACTTACTGCAGCGAAAATGCTTTCAACTGAGTTTAAGTTCGTTGACCATGATCCAGAAGCTTCACGGAGTCATTTAGAAGCATATCCTGTTGCATTAAGTAATCTTTTTCTTTTAATTATTTTGTAATATTTTTACATAGTCAGTAGTTAGATTACTATTCTGATTTATAATACTATTATTCAGTATTTGATCAACTGAAAAATTTTATTAATATCCTGAAATGTGTTAATTACACATTCTCTTAAAATCCCCAAATAATTCTTTTGCCTAAGAGAACATTGTATTTTGTTTTTAAACTTTCTTGCAAGACTTATTTTTTTATTTGCACTTACTTTCAGTAACTGTGCATCCATAAAGATATTTTACATTTTTTTTCTAAATGGATTTTTTTTAAAATTAAAAGTAAACCAGTAATTAGTAAAGAATTCTATTTAGATGAATGCTTCAGTATTCCCGTGTTACTGTTCTTTAGGGAACAGTGCATGGCAAAGTAGATACTACTATTTTATAACTGAGGTTCCCAGAAAATTAAACTTTAGCCTTTGTTTGACATTCTCTCAGTCCAGATAAGGGATGTCCCCTGCCCCCTGTATATATTTTTGGCAGTTTATCCACTCAATTACAGCTCTCAGGAATTCTCACAGCACTATTGGATTTGCTGGTCTGGCACAGCGCTGAGGTCGCGTTCGGGGTTTCTCAGGTTGAAATGGACTCCAGGTGTCACCCAGTCAGGCTGCTGGGTGATCTCCTGGCAGTGCCAGGCCACCCACCCCGCCCGGCCAGAGCAAACCCCTCTGACCAAGTAATTCCAAAAATCCTTGAGGCTCAGCTGACTCCAGAAGCATCACTGACATGGAAACCCGGGTGCCTGAAGGAGGCTCCACCAGTGATGCAGCCTGGTTTAAATCCAGCACAGAACACGCTGCTGCTGAGATCCAGAAAACACCATCACATGCTTAGATTTGGCTATCCCAGCCTAGGACAGATGGCACCCAGGCCCAAATTCAACATCAGAGATGAAAGGTTGGTGCAATGACCTGCTGACACCTTTCCCTGTTGGTCTCTGAATTCCATATAAATGCAGTGCTGAAGTAGCCTGTATCTAACTGAACCAAAAAAGAGGAGCAAGAGGGATAGCATTTTAAAGCTGATTCAATACACATCTCTTTAGAAAACAAGTTTTCAGGAGGTTGCCATATGATCTCCCCTGGAAGAATATATGCTCTCTTCTAAACCTATTACGCTGACTTTGTATGCAGCCTTGATTAAAAATAAAAGACACATTTTGGAAGCAAACTCCAAGTGATTTTAATATCTGCAAAGAGAACGTAATTATTTTTTAAATGCCTTGACTTTTTCCTCATCCAGTAAGAGCCCCATAAGCCACCTACCTTAAATGTGAAAGTTAAAAACCAACTGGACATCACTGGTGACAACACCTGAAAATATCTGTGCTCCTCCTTCTGGGATTTACTACAAAAACTGATCAGTACAAGAGGACCCAAAGCATCAGAAGGGAAATGCGGTGCCTCTAGACAGCTGATTTCACATTTGTGTCTAATGACAAAGCTTATAGGGCAATATAACCACTTTGTTATTTAGGAACGTTGGATTTTGTTCTGGAAAACACCTTAGCAATCGCTATATGTAGCTCTCCTCTATTGCAAGCTACCATATTTTACATTTTCCCTGTTATAAGCCAGGATTAATTTGCTGTAATGTAGTATGAAGATCAAAATTAGAACAATATTTTCATCTTCTCTTCAGTCAGTTTGTTTCATCTAAAAGAAAAATCACAGCTTGAGCTGTGTAATCCCAGCCAAAGATAAATCTCAGTTTATTATGTATCAAGACTTCCTGGGAAGCCATTTGGCTGAATTAAGCTCATCCTTCCTTTTTTGTGACAACTCATGTCATGACATTAAAGGTCATGTTCCTTCCTTCCTGTCACTTGAAATTATGCCATCAATATCAAGAAGTGATTCAACAGAGAAAGTAATAAATGCTACAGAATTATTATAATCATGCTAGGTGGCTGCTTTTCATACATTCCTGCAGCTTCTTTTATGATTTCAGCTAACACTTCACATTCTTAACAGGAAAAGCAGGTGTCTTGAATATAATAGGAAATAAGTTGAGGATGCAAGTCTGGGGAGGAGGAGTAACTCAAATTCCAGTCACGCCATGCCCGTAATCACAGCAATAGCACCACACACGCATTAATTAAGGAAACATTCAGTTACCCTCTTTGCAATCGTGTTTAAAATGATTTAGCTCAACACTTGATCCCCAAAAGCCCACATCTGGACTAAAAAAAGAAATAAATAATTTAAAGGGATAAATGTTTATTGAAAACATTTGCATCTGACTCAATCAAATGCTTAGTTGTAACTTTTCAGTAGCACTATTAAAATTGCATATTGTTCTTTGGCTACCAAATGAGAAATTTCAGTTTCATTTTTCAAACAAAGCATCTTTCTGTTTCCCCCACCTTCTGGTACAGAGTCCCAGTGTCCTTGCAAGGAGATGACTTGGAGTTGCCCACTGGAAACACAAATTGAAGGAATAATCCAACTGTAAACACACCGTTTATGTTAATGGTTTTTAAAAACCAACCTGGAGAATGAACTACCACACAAGAGCAGAATGAGTGCTCCCCTTGTCAGAAAGCAGCAAGAACTCTGGGAGTAGGAAATAATATGTTTTAAATGTAGCTGCAGATTGAGATATGGCTCTTTTCCACAGGTTTAATTAGCATGGAGGCAGAGATTCCCACTTTGTAATTTCTATTCCTTAATTGATTCATAGTTCTATTTCTGAGTTAAAATTCTGCACCCTACGACACACATTACAGGAAGCAGAAACAAAGTCATTTGAAGAACAGCTGAGCAGCTCACTGCAACATGGACAGAGGTGACTAAAGAGTTTGTTTAAATAATATGAAATACACATAACAAGGGTGTAGGGAGCAGAAACAGAAAGAGAGGTGAACTTTCCAGTAGCACTGGAGTTGGAAAGGCTGGGGGGAAAATAAAAAGAACTGACTGAAGAACAGAGCAGTGGTAAAAAGGGGTAAGAGGAGGGGAAAGGGAAAGAGGCGGCTGGGGCAGCAGGACAGGGAATAAAGGCTACTCCAAAGATCTGCTAAATAAAACTCACACAGACACAGCATGTGGAGCCCACCTCAGCCAAGGGGCTCTCTGCTTATGCCTTTCAAATAAGTGAGGTCTGTTGTCCCTTCTTGCCTCTCCCACCTGGATCTCTTTTTTTTTCTTGTTGCGCCTACAGCTTCCAGCAGGATTTCTGCCATGTGCTGAAACACTTCTCTTACCCTTCCCTTTGTGCACAGAAGGATCTTTGCACCTTGCATTTTCTCTCTCCCGAGACTGACGTTAGGGATGGACACATTCAGCCACTTACTGCAGCCTCTTCTTCTGAGTGCTGCAAGGAAAAACCAGCACAAGGAACCTTCTCACTGCCTCTTAGCCAGTTTCCACTATTTTAACCCCAAAACCAATCCTGACATTTTCCCCTTGCAGCTCAAAGTCCAGCATTTATGGGGGAGAGGGTTTGCCTCAAGGAACCAGACAAGACAATTCTGCTGTATGCATTTTAAGTTGTGTTCTTGAATATCTCTGAGCATCCAACTTCAAATTTAGTTGTCTGAAGCACAAACTGCAAGAGCAATATAGGATAGATGCTCCTAATCAAACATGAATATTCTAAAATATTATCACAGAAAGCTTTTTCTTCTTGATAAGAGACATAGTGAAAATATTTTCAAATGTAACTTGAAATTCCATAGAAGTTGCAGCAACTTCTATACTTGTTTCACACATTCTTTATTCTTTGTCATTCTGACCTTCTCAAAGCCATGCAGCCAAGCCATTGTGAACCACCCTGTTTAGTTTTCAGCCACACAGACATTTTCCTGCCTAGGAAGCAATCACTCTAAAACTGCCTCTTCTTTCTACTCAGTAATTACAGCCAATATCACTTTAGAAATTTAGATGTAAACAAAGCACCAGGACCTTCTGTCCTCCCAGTCAAGTCTCACCTCCAGAAAAACCATGACAGATCCTAGAAACTTTTTTGTAAGTAAATTCAGGCAAATCTTCTCAATAAAGTCAGTATTCCAATTATAAAGCCACCAATTACTCACACGTAAAGTTTTACAGTATCAAACCCACTAAAAAATGACAATGATGCAGAACCATCAAGCTGTATTATAGGCTAAGTTCTCAAAATATTAGGATTTTATAGCTCAGCAATGAGGCTTCCACTTCATTGTAATGATTCATTAATGCATCTCTCCTTAGAGAGAGGACCGAGTCAAACATGTTCCTACTAATTTCATTTTGAAGGAATACATACATACATGTATTCCTTTATATATGTGAACTATGTTTTGGACCTCAAGAAATAATCAGCAGTACCTCATTGAGCTGTGATATTCTGCAGGGAATCTTACACAATGAAGAGAAAAAAACTCTGAATAATTTACACTAAAATCTGCTTGATTTACAACCTTCTGTTCTATCTCTGTGGGAGACATCTATGGCAATGAATCCTCGCAGTAAATCTACATTTAACAAAAGAAGTTACTAAGCTCCAAAGACTGGCCAGTCCAACTTAAATAACCCAGACAAGGAGAAACTAAATCCCAGAGACTCCAGAAAGAGCCCAGAGAGCTGTTCCATTATCTGATTTAACCTCAGCCTGTAGCTGAGTCACCATGAGGCTGGAAAGGACCTGACTCCGTTGTGTCAGGCAAACACAGCAAAAAGACTTCCAGGCCAAGGATCTTGCAATCAAAGTGAGAAAAGCATAAAAATGAACACTAGAACCCAAGGATAAAGGAAACAAAACCACAGCATTAGTAAGGGCTGCAGCAAGCCCTGCTAGTGCTAAATTTCTTACAGCAGAGGGTTGGAAGGAACACAGAGGAGGAGAGGAGCACATCTTCCAGCACATCTTCCTGGAGGTTAACAAGGAGCCTTTGGCAAGCATGGTCAGGCTGCCCCAGCAGCCCACACTGAGCTGGGCAGTGCTGGTACCGCCCACCAGTATTCAAAACACCAGATTTGAAAATTTCCACCGGGTCTGGAGGCGAACACTTCAACACTTACATGGGGAAAAATGCCCCTGAACAAGCAAAGTATTTGCCAGAAGATAGCAGGAGTAATTGCTGAGCAACCTCAAGTGGAGTAGCCCAACTTGTAGAAAGGATTCCTTCTTAAGAAAACTGAGGATACTGAATGCATTTCGGAGCTGTCAAAAAAGTTACCCCAAAACAAAAAAACACCATTTAGGTTCTTAAAATTTTACTGTTTAACAGGAGATGAAACCTTGAATATTCATTATCTTCCTGAATTGGAATGAGTGTTGGAAAATGAAAAATCAGGAGATGGCAGGAACAGGGAAAACAGCCAGACTTCCTCTGTGTGAAACATATGTGCTAGTTTTGTTGAAAAATAAGGAGAAAGAAGTTCCTCAGATTGCAGCCCAGAGGTGACTGTTTACATGTACAGCACTCACGCCGAGATCCTGCCCTTCCTGCAGCCCATTCCTTGGGATCAACTCTGGCATTAATCACACAATGACCCTGCTGTTTACAGCGGGCAGGAGGGACCAGTCTTTGGGAAGGCAGACATTGGACCTTGGAGAAGCTGCTGGTGGCAGTGGACTGCTGCTGCTGGCTCCTGGTGGAACCAATTCCAGGGAAGGAGCACAGGCTGTGGTGCTGAGGAAGATGCTGAGGAACAGAGATGTGGAGATTGCTCTGCCCAGGCAGAGCATTTTGCTCGTGCGAAGTTTCGATGGCCAGGTTTAGTAAATTGTTTTTTCTCAAGGTCCAGAACTCAATCAAAACTACAGGCATACAGAACTAGAGGCATTCAGGTGGGCATTCCCACTTAGAAAAACCCCAAACAACTAAAAGGCATTCCATGATTTTGTATTGCTGTTAGAATTTGAGATATTTATGAGGGAGAGAATATTGGCATTCTGTATTTTTGATAAAACTGTTTTATGTATTATCATTCTGATTGGAAGGCTGAATTCTGGAATAACCTCTCAACCTCTCCTCCCTTCCTTGGGCATTTTGATTATCTGCAGGAAAAAAAGGACATGGGTGTTTTAACAGAGACATGTTTAGGTTCTGCTAAAATACCATGACAACGTTCAGAATTATTCACTTTCAAAGCTATTCCAGAATAGTCTGTAAAGTAACATCAAATATTTCATACCATTTTGGCAGAAAATGAAAAGTGTTCCATTTCATGCTTAATTTATTTTGTAATTATAAATCTGTTGGTAAACAGTACCATAATAGGCTTTGCTTTGTGCCTGCTTTATGCTTCTGAACTCTTAGGGTTTTAATACATTTTCAATACCGAAAACATGATAATAACTGCTCCTGGAAATGACTGGCTGGATGAATTCATCCCTAAGTAAATTTTAGCATTAATCACATATACTTGCTTGTAAGAGACACACACAAAAAAAACCCCAAAAAACAAAAGAAAACAAAAAACAGAAAAAAACCCCCAAAAACCAAACAAACACCCAGATAAAAGAGAGTCCAGCAATTTTTAAACATCAAAAAAATAATAAAGGTAATAATTTATAACTAGAACAGTTTAATATAAATTCTAACATGAAAATAATCTTTTCAGAAAAGCAGAAACACAACTCTTAATTAAAACCACTTTTTGTATAAAACTGTTAAACCAGCACATCTCACAAAGCCACAGCCTCATATTTTACTTACTCCCTTCTTCTGTACTCCTGAAAATGAGTTTTGGCTTTTCCCTGACTTGTGAGTGAGTGCTTTGGCCTCCTGTTGCTCTTCTTGAAGTTTCACCATCACTTAAGAGAGTGGGGGTTGGTATTTAAACACTTAGATTACCAAAATCACAGCGTGTTAATTCACTACCAGACAGCCTTTACTGCATTTGGGCAGGAGCACCTTTCCTTTTCCATCTCTGTGGCAGCACATTCTCTTCCCTAAGCAGGAGTAAGCACTGTCTGCACAACCACACAGGAGCCAATCATCAAAAGAGCCTTCTTATCTATATACACAAAATACGATTTCAATTAGAAACGTATTTTGGAAAATAGCCTCTCTTCTACGAGTCTTTGCTCGTGTGTGCACTCAGCCTTTATTGCTGAAGGTATCATCACGCCCTCCACTATTTGCAGCATACTCTGAGTGATTTCACATTTGCCAAGCTGTTGACAACTTCACCCCCAGCTCCCACTAGAGCTGTGGATTTGCAGAACACGTGGATATTGGAACTTCTACACCAGCAGAAACAAGCACAAATATTTGCAAGGGATCAGGAAGCCTCCCTAGTACAGTGACAAGCATTAGGATATCCTGGCTTTGCATACAAGATAAGAAGTTCAGTTTACATGGCCTTACACACAAATTCACCCAGGGCTGGTATTTCAGCTTAGGTCAAGAGGAAAGTTCAAGCAGTCAGCTCCTTTCTGCCTTTAAATAATTTATCAGCACAAGTGCACAACGCACTCCAAGGCTCTTCCATCACTGCACCCAGAGTGTAAAAGGAAAGCCTGCCAGGCTGTATTTGAAGAGAGCTGCTGCCCTTCCTGGGAGAGGAGCTTGCTGGAAACACGGATTTCAGCCTGGGTGCTGTTAGTGAAGTGAACACTGTGGCAGTTTCTCACTGAAATCTGTCAGGACTGCACAGTCCTGAGGATGTGCCTCGAGGAAGGGAGATGGCAACTCATTGGTCACTGCAATAAATCGAAGCATCGTCTGCAGAGAGAGACTCTAATTGCAGGAGGGAATTCCCTCAGAGCCTCCCTCTCCCCACAAACCTGCTCCCAAGAAGCAGTCAGGAAGGGACTGCACAATCTAATAATGCAATCCATATTTTAAATAGTGTGCAGGAACAAAAAAAGAGTATACAGGTGTGTGGATATAGAAGACAAAGTCAAGAGTCAATCAAGAAGTTAAGGTTATTTTTACATAAACACACAGCCCACAGAGTTTTTAAAAGTTGTCCTACAAATATTGTCCTTGACTTGTAACAGAATATTTTATAGAAAATAATTTAACAAGTAATCCTTCCAGGCTTACTTCTTTCTATACTTACTGCAAGAGTAAATACCTTTCTTTTATATTGATAGCTTTCTATATGCAAACATCTGGCTATATTTTTCAAATTTCAGTTCATATCCTCTACTTTTTGGCAAGATTTAACACTGATTAAGATAATGCTTTAGTTGTAATTTTGTTTCTTAGAAACATTTTAATACCTTTTAATGTCAGGACTACGGCCGAACTGACAACTTATATTTAGTTGTATTTTAAACTAACTTCTGTTATCTAGACTAAGGAAAAAAACCCCAGATACTTATAGGATTTCAATTCCATGTAAACTTTTACTCTATGTTAAGAGACTGAAGTTTCAAAACTTAGTTATTAACTTAGGATACAATAACATTATTTTCATTTATAGAATGTACTACTGTATTATCACATCAATTGAATTATTCCATGTATAACAAAAGAAATAAAAAGTGAAATTGCATAATTGCAAAAATTATTCATGAGCACATCGTTATATGAATCAAATCTAATATTTTAGTTGAGCTCAACATCAAAGTTCAAAAATTTTCCAAGAACTGATTAGCCATCACTCATAATTTACTATTCACCTGAAAATAAAAGAAACCCCCAAACCATAATTCAGGCAGAAGTTCTAAGGAATTTATTATGAAAGCAATAGTAGAATGGAAAAAAGGAATAGTTTTGAAAATATTACGGACAAGTCCGTGTTGAAAGTCAGTGAGTGGAGCAACTCTTTTCCCTTTAATTCCTGAACTGCAAACAGAGCCGGGTTCAAATCTGTTGCTAGAATAATTTATCTATAGAGATAAACAGATTTAGCAGTCAGGCCTATATGTATGTATCTGCATATGTATATGCAAACAAAAGCAATTAGAGGAAAAAATGTATTTTACTGGGTAATTTTTTTACAACAGATTATTCCACTAACTCCATGAAAAGTTATTAAAGTCATTCTAATTTATGTATTAATAAAATATGCAAAGAACACACATGCTATCTCTGTGTTTACTCAGTACACAGGGATCCTGATAACAGATTTTACTTTTGTCATTTCTTTCCTTTGTTGTCTTCATAAGAATAGATTTAACTCCAAAAGTCTTTGTGGAACTCTCTCTACACTATGAAAATGGCCTTAAGAAAAACCCTTCTATACAGCTATGAGGAATATTTTTTTGTATATTGAGTTTGCACAAGGAACCAAACTTTTGTTCAGTGAAAACACTGGAAATTATTCTGAGGAAGGGAACTTTTTTTTAAAAATATGCAACTTAAAATTAGTCCTGTCAACTTATAAAAATGTTTGGATCAGTAACCCTACAGTGCCTTTAAAAAATTTGGGAATTTTAAAGTCTAAGTGTGGCTTTCTGAAATCTGCAACCTTGACCCCTCAAGAGAGGGCTCTACTAAACTGAAACATCAAGTTCAGGAGCACAGGAATCTCGATGTCAAAGCTTCTCGTTAACACAAAATGTGAATCAGATTTCATGTGTCCTCAGGCAATAAAACCCTCCCCAAAACTGACCTGGCTCTGGGTCTGTATGTACACAGGACTTCAACTGGATTGATTGAGAAAGGCTCTAGGTTTATTTTCCCTGTATCATCCAAGGAGAAGGTCATTTTAAAATCCTTTAGACTGTGCATTTTAAATGATTTTGTCATGAGAAATTAATTTACTGGCTTATGGACTTTGCAGAAATGATAGATTTCTAAAGACTTCGTGAGCACTGAATAATGAACTTTGCCATCTTGCTCAACATTGACTGATTTCGTTTCCTGAATAAGTGAGGCGAGTGGTGGTCTTATCTCTGTGCTGAGGTCAAACGATTTCTGATTGGAAGAAAAAAGAATAAAAGATAAAAATTTCTGCCTTCTAACACAACAGTACTCAGCACAAGAGCAGATCACTCTGCCTTGTATGGCAGCACAGTTCCATCTGAATGTCTTCAGAAGGAATTCTCAAAAATTATAAACAGGAAATCTTGGCTCAAATATGTCAATGCAAAACTAGCATTTTATTTCCCTTGCACACTAAAAAAAAAATAAAATTAAAAAAAAAAAAAAAAAGGGAGATGTTTGCAGAATAAAGGTGCTAATTTTCTTCATCTTTGAAGCAGCCCCAAGGTCAAGTTTTTATTTTTTGAAATAAAACCTCCCCTTTAACATTGAAGACTTTGAAACTAAATGCTATAAAGAATATCATTTGGGAATACTTTTTTCATCCCATTTCCTTCATTAAATACTCTGCATCAGTGTAAAGCAAATAAAAGATTTTATATCTCTGACACCAAAAGTTGCTTTAGAGAATTTGACAGTCATGAGAAGAATTAAATCTGTGGCATCAGCTTGATCTTGGTAATGGGCCAAAATTGGGACAGTGTTGATTGTTTAGAGATGTTATTTAAATCCAAATCACCAGCCAGCACAACCAAGGCTAACATCTTCCTATACAAATATATGTATGTATTTATATATTTCAAAAAATTTTGTTCAATTCCAGCTTTACAGCCCCAATTGTCCCCTGTTCCCAGGATTCACCCCAGCCATGTTGCCCCCTACCATTATGCATTATAAATTCCATGATTCTTTTCAACACATGAATTTATAGCTTCACTTTTGTCCCTGACCCAGCTACACGTTGATGAATGAGATCTCAGACTAGATAGGTAAATAGAAAGAAGGTGAAGGATGGGAGCTTGCAATGTATAATTTATTATAAGTACCACAAAATACCAGTGCTGAGAGAAAACAAATTATTGGCTTCTCATGCAGTGACCATGAGAAGATGATAAATATTTTATTATATAGTACTCATCAGACATTTGAATAGCTCATCTGTCCCATTTATGCCAGCTAAAATGAATTCAACCTATCAGTGGCAAATGTATTTTTAATGTTTCACTACCTTCTGTGGAAGGGGCAGCTAAAAAGTCCCTCTTCCCCAAGAATCACATTTTTCATTTGATTAAACACTGTAACTTGTTTATTCTTGAAGAGGATTTTCTTGTTCAAAGCTTTTTTACATCTTACAGAAATTTCATGCTCAATGTTCATTCCACTTTCTAGAAAGCAGAAGCTCCCAAAACTGTTTTCCAAGCTGTGAGAACGTGGTCTTTTGATAGGAAAACACTTTCCTCACACTAAAATGAAAAACGTTTGGAAACACCTACGGGCACTCCTTCCTTCAGGGAAGAAAAGTCGAGCCAGATAACTCCAAGTGGCCTTTTGTAAGAAAGACAATCCTGAAAAAGCAGAAGTTATCTAATTCAAAAGGTTCATTTCAGTTGAACCTGTTACCTCTCAAGACTCTGCACATTTCTTTTCCAGTGGAGAGCAGAACTTCCAGAGCTATTGAGGAGCTACAAGAGTGGGAATGAAGGTACAAGAATCTGCTCCTAATCCCTGATAAGAATAATTCTTACGAATTAAAGGAAGTCCTTTAAACCAAGCCTCTGTTGCCCTCCTTGGAATACAGAAAATGCTTTCAAAGTTCTCCTTTTGTTGTCTTGTTGCTCTTGACTTGCAGTATTGTCAACCATTATGAGAAAATAAAGACCAAGAAATTTGAAATTCCTGGTTCTAAGTCTCAATTTACTTTCCAGAATGTACCTCTTGTAGGCAAGCAGGCTGAGAGCCACACTGCCTCTAATCCTAAATAAAACCTTGGATTTAACATGGACTCCTCAGAATCAGAAATCAAGACTAAAGCATTGAAAAGACATTTACGTACATTCTCTGCTTACCCTTCTGGAGCTTCCTACATCAGGAATCATCCAGGATCAGGAGCTAGAAACTGCATCTTGTCAACGTTGACTTCGGCCCCTAAATTTTTCAGAAATATAGGAATCAAACAGAAATAAAGAATGGTAAATCCAACTCGAATTTTGCCAAACCTATTTGGATCTTGTTGAACACCTCACTTTTCTGGGCACGTAGCTTCTATTTTTCCTGACCCTTTCTTTTTTCTGGCCTTTAAAAGACACTTCTCTCCCTAAAACTTCGCTAACACTGCCTGCACTGAGCCTCCACAGGCAGCTCTTTTTCCTGGCTTTACCCCTAGAGATGGAATGGGCAGGAAAGCACAAAGAATTGAGAGTCCTGAAAATACAACTACCAACAGCTATTTAAGGGTTGGCTTTTGGGTTCAGAAACAGGGAATTCCTTTCATTTCTATACATCTCTGGTATCCTTTGACTTGCATTCCTTATAATCATCTCTCTGTTGCCATGGTGCATACGAAGCTCTCAGTAGTGAGCGGGCTCAGTGTCTCTGCACTGATAATAACAAAGAACACAGATGGCCACTGCTATTATTCCCACTCCCTCTGTGTCCTTGTGCACTTGATGGAGGATGAAAAATGCCTGTGTTACTCCACCCATTTAATACTGACCACCACAAAAGTGGAGCGGCAATAACAAGATGGAGCACAAAGAGTTCCAAAAATTTCTGCCTCCCAGTAACAAAAAATACAGGAGCTCTTAGATCAGAGACACAGGGTCCCATAAAGGGGATTGAAAAAAAAAGTGCAAAACAAACCAAACAAAAAACCCAAACAAACAAACAAACCCCCAAAAACAACAACAACAAAAAACCACAAAAGACATGCTTTGATAACACCTGCAAGGTCAGAAAATCAACAGTAACCCAGGGCTGTTAATGGAGCTCATTTCTCTGGTCCTTTTTGATGAAATCACCATTGACATGGTGTGTAAAATTAAAAAAAAAAAAAAAAAGGCAGTCAGCCAAAAATCATCAGTTGCTAAATGAGCTGATTCATCAAAATACAGCAGAGAATACTTCATCCTTTTGTGTTCCCCATATCCTGGTGAAGTAACCTGTCTTCCTTAGAGTTTTCTGAAGAGTTCTGTCTTAGTTGTATCTGGAGAAAAGGTTTCTCTGATGAAAGCAGAGTATTTTGGACACCAGTAATCAAAGTATGTCTATTAAATCTGAAGGATAAGGTTAGGAAATAATTCTTGTTAACCTAAAACCTTGAGGCATCAAAATAGTCTTGTGGGTGGCCTACCACCAAAACAGTTATAATCTGAAAGTCAGTTTCAGGAAGGGGGGAAGTGTGAAATGGAAATTTTGCCTTAATATTTTCTGTTTGAACATCCTAATTGTGCTCCTCTGCATATCCCAATGAACCCCAAGTTTACCACTGTTGCCTCTTTTTCCATGCTGTATTTTGGGGATGAAAGCACAGTATTTGAACATGCTATTTTTCATTACGTTAAGCTACATCAAAATGGTACAACAATTTATCTTCCATCTATTGCATTTTTTTTATTATTTTTTGTTTCTGACTGACAAGAGCAAAAGGTAGAATATGAGGTATTCTCTAATATGCAAACAAGGGGCATTATTTACATCATTTGAAGGAGAATTTATGATAGACATGACTTTTTTTGAAGGATATTTTCCTTAAATAAATTATTTTGCTTCTGATACCTGACATCTTTGCATTTAGCAACACGTGATTTATGAAGGAAATCAGTTAAATATTAGGAGTTACTATTTTTATAGTTCATTTTTTCTCAACAATTCCATATATGCTTTTGCTCTCTTATGAATTCTGAGCTCTGTATTCAGTAATCATTCTTTATAACAACCTAAATGTGTACTGCATTATTTGTGAATTAGAGAGCAATTTATTTAGGAATTTCAGAAAATTACTTTTCTTCTGGGTGCTATTTTGCAATCCATCCATATTGTCTTTTATCTACAATTGTTCTATGCAACATGAGCCTTAAGAGATATTTCACACAGATGGGAATTGCAGGATTTGAAAAGTTTCAAAGAAAAGATTCAGCTTTGATTGTGGCCAGAAGGAACAAATCAGCTCAATGAAAACAAGGCAAAACTAAGGAACAAAATCTTGTACAGGGCTGCTGGTATATAAATATATCTCTGTAATGAGATACCCACTCCACACAAGCCTGGATCTGACAATTATTTCCAAGTTCCTACACCAGTATGGAGCAGGATTGCCCCAACATCCTCCTCCATCTTCTTTCAGAAATTTCCACACTGAGATACATCCTTCCTAGGAATGAGAAGGTACCGCCTGACCCTAAAACATCTATTCAGGTGGGTTTTGTGAAAAGTGCTCTTCACATATTGAAGTTAAATCAGCATTAAAGGCTCAGTTCACGACTCACACACCCACCAGAGGCACTTGAGTCATGACTTTAAATAAAATATGGCCACAAAAAGAAAATTCACATTACACATCAAGAAAAAGCTTGGCAAACTACATCATCCACAGCAGCTAAAGAAAAACATATTTGTGCTACACATTTAATGTGCTAATGTGCAGCAAAGTAAGCAATTAAAACTGAGATGTGAGATATGATTTAGCACTTCTTTTTCATGTATAACCCTGGTGCCAAAAAGGCCACTTGAGTTTCTTTTGCCTTCTCCTGCCTCACGCTACTGAACGCTGCAAAAAGAGGTAAAGAAAACAAAGGCTTTTATACCTCCTCCCTAACAAAAAAGGTGAATTTTAGCATTTTAAGGGTCTAGACAAAAAACTAAGAAGGCTTTCTTAACCTGAAAGAAAGGTAAACTTGATCCTTTCCCTCTGTGCCAAATCTGCAAATTTTGCAAAACAGTTTATATAGAAATTGCAGCCCTACAGCATATGCAGAAGCCACTGGAAGGAGGAGAGCCTTCTATCCAGCTGGTCTGGTGCTAAAAACAAACCCAAAACTATTTCTGTCCTGGCTGGCAGCCACAGCAACACCCCTCCCAAGGCTCTTCTGCTCTCGTCCCATCCGCTCGTTTTGCACAGCTCCTCAGCCTTTTCCTTCCACAGGGAAGCTCCCCAGTTTGCCTGAGCTCCTCCAGGAGCCAACAGAGGCAGGACCAGCTCTTGTGTCTCTCTGCTGTCCCAGGTTCAGCACGTGCCAGGCCAGGGATTACCAACTCTTGGAGGTTTTTTTTTCACAGAAAACTTCCCCGTGATCGTGCACTGGCAAATGGCTGTGGATCTGATTCATTGATGGGCACCTATTCACAACCCGACTGCGAGAAAACACTCAGGGAAGACCTGGAGTAACAGCTCCAGATTTGCTCAGCAGTTACACAAGTTTCGGGCCCAGCTAAATGGTGGCCCAAAGCAGGGAAAGAGATGCACCAAATTAGCATCCAGAGGGAAAACAGGATGAGGGCACCTTCCCAGAGAGTGGGGAATCAGACAAACAAACCACCAGCAAAGTGCAAAAACCACCATGCACTGAACTAGAATCCCTCCAGACCGTGAGAATCTAGGACATCAACTCCACGTCAGGAACATTACTCTCACTCCAGCAACTCCATGAGTGAGATTTTCTTACCTAGATGTACCCATTTAATAGAGAGAGTTTCTTTGCTTAAGCCTTTACACATCCTTAAAGGTTGGGGTCCATAAACCACTCTGGAACTCAGTTTGGGAAATTTGTAAACAAGTTACAACCATGTTTAGCAAAAAAACCCTGGCCTGTGACTCCTGTGTGTGTTTTTGGAGTCAAACCTTTTTACAGGCTCCTCAGTGACATTTAATTAGAAGGCTGGGTGGCACATTCAGCCTCATGTCAGCAAAATACCTTGGGTAAACAGCAGCTAGCAAACTCCAATGGGTTTATTTACCACACAGTTAATAACCTGGGTGAACTATTTATCTTGGGTCTAATATTTATTTTGGCGGAAAACTCGGTACACATCCTTTATTCTTTTTGCCTCTCATATGTACAGAAATTTTAGAAATATCCGTTGACAAATAGCAAAGTTCAGAACCTTTTTCCTGAAAATAAACACTGCTCTATTGCTTTTGTATCGAAATGTTACTAAGCACTGAATTCACTCAACAGAAAACAGAAGGTTCTCTTGCTGTCGCATACTCACACCCTTCACTTCTTTCAAACACACAGAAACGCTCTCAAGAGAACATGTAGCACCCTGGATTACTTTATTTTCAATAAAATCCAGAGGTGGTACTATAGTAACAATCTTCACCATGATTAATGTAGGAAACATTTGGAAGACATGTGATTATTATTCTAAATTACATTTGCTCAAGTTAATTTTTATGCACTACTAAAAGAGTTCTGAATTGCTACCTGCAGCATTCGTCCTTCTGAGATAAGATTCAAAGAACAAGTACATGCTGCTGAAAGGTTTTCAGTTTGAGAATCTGCATACCAAAGGGTTTGCACTAAAGGGTGCAACATGTTGTGAAATCCAGTCTCCAAGCTATCAAACCCAAAGATTCCAGTGCCAATGATGCCCTTAATTAAAGATTTCTGTTAAACTTCAAGACCAGAATGCACTTCCAGGTTAATGCTGTGACAGAAAACTGGTTTTTCTTCTGCACTTCTGCACTGTTTTTGCTCTTATCACTATTGCTGAGCATTAAATCCTCCCTTGTCCTACAGCAGCATTATCTGCTTCCCAGGCAGAGTAACACACACACTCAAAGTTGTGATGGATTAAGATGCACTGGGATTATTAATCACAGCACGGAGGCACTGGGCAGTGCTTCTCCCTTTCGATTTCGCAGATGGTTCTAGTGACCCCTTTGGAAACCCTTTTCCTCAGCCCACACAGTCCCCAGTAAATGTTGTACATATAAAGAGAAGTACACGGATATGATTGAAATGTGGAATTGGAAAAGATTGGATCAAACATCAGAGTCCCTCTCCTGTAACTTCCACAGCTGCACATGATTGATCCTACAAAAAACAGAGGATCAGGGACTAGACTCCTTTTCCCTGGTGACAGGGAAGCATCCAAGCAGGACCTGAAGGTTTCATAGACAGAGAAGCACATTTCCTCCAGACTTTCCCAGTAACAGCTAGACTAAGTAGCTAGAAAAAACAATTTTCCTGTTTTTAATCAGCTATAGCGCAATTACACTTCCCATGCAGCGATTCAAAGTTCAAGAGAATTGAGAGATATTTAATTCCAGTAAAACAATACAGGTTGCAACTGACTTTAGCACTGCTGCACAAAATTTCCTTTCAATAGCAGTCAATTAATTTTCTATTTGTCCCATAATAGTCCTAAAAGCCTAAATATCAGCACCACAAACCCCAAGTACAGGTTCAATCACGATTGATTTTTGATAACCAGCACAGTTTTGAAACATATCCACTGAAAATATTGAATGATTCAGTTGGTATTATGAAATGTGGAAGTGGTTTATCAGTAAATCAGGAAAAAAAAAAAGATATTTAGCCCTACAAGTGAATCAGTTGCTGAAAATAGTCCCTCTCTGTGGTTACAACCCTGCTTTTGCAAACTTGCAGTTTAATTATTCCATGCTTCAATATCCCAAAGGCAACAATGCATTTTTCAAAAGTCACTGGATCGCAATCAGTGTTTTCAACCAGACTTCCAGACAAAGCCTACCCAATCCCTTATTTATTAATAATGGCACATACTTTGATTTATATTGTATGCATTCAGCACAGAAGCAGCCTGTCTCTGGTGGAAATCCAGCTCCTTCATTTAGCAGATAAAGATGTTTCACCTTCAGCCCAAACAGAGCTATTGAAGAGCCAAAGATGGAGCTTTGGCTCTGTAGAAAAAGCACAGGTGGATCATGGAGAGGGAAAATTTGGAATAGGAAGAATGCAGGGGTCACACAGAAATGTGCAAAGTTGCCAATATCAGGGCACAGCAGCACTAGCACCCTGGCTCTGCTCATTCCTCGACTTCAGGGAGCACCTACTCAGATTGGCATTTGCTGTTCTCTCCTCAGCACTGTCCCTCTTCCTTCTGGTTTCCCTGTGGGATTGGAGAAACAAGGAGATGCACGGTCACCTCCTCAATCTGCTCTAATTTCACCAGCCAAGATCTTCCTGGACTTTGCTTTCCATAGCCGAGAGTTTATTTTCCTTTCTACCATTTCAGGCTTTCATCTACACTCAGAGAATATTCCTTCATAAACTGCAATGAGACTTCAGCTGGGGGAAAGGAATTTAAAGGTCACAAGGAAAGTGAAAGTCCTGTTTTTATGAAAAGCACATTGGTCATTTTGCCTGTTTTAAAAACCACTCAAATGTAATGAATCAATTTGTGCAGTTTTAGGAGAAACCATAAAATTATTTCAAAAGTAAGAAAGAGTGCTATAAATGGACAAAAAGAAGAAAAATAAAGCCCAGACAAATTTAAAAATACATCACTGGCATCCACTTCATGCCATCCAACTTCTTGGGAACTGTTTTATACTTAATACATACCATTGACTTATTTTTAAGCTGGATCACTCTGTACCCTTGAAATTTTTTTCTTCAGATCTCAATTCATAGAGCACAGCAGTGCAAAAGAAGTTATGAAAAGCTGGAAGGTGTCTTAACCTTGCCAGTCCACTAAAAATCTTTTGTACCAGAAAAAAGAAAACAAAACAAATACTAAACCCCAGAGAAGGAAACAAACAAGAAGGGATAAAACAAAGTTCCATGTTAATTGCAGACTTAGTCCTCCTGTTCCAGGGCTGAAGTCATGCATCCCATGATGTGTGAGGAGCTACCATGAAATCAGGGACAAAACTGAAGCATCTGATACACAGAAAACTTAACTTGAAAAGACATCATTATCATCTGTAGCCAAGAGGTTGTCCATGACTGGAGATCATCATCTGTTCAAGCCAGAGGTCAGCTTTGGCACTGACATCTGAGATTTCACTTGAAGGAGTATTAACACCAGCAGACATTCAAAACTTGATGGTCAAGGCCCTGAGCACCCTGATCCAGGCTGGCCCTGCTCCAAGGGAGGGTCTCAACCAGGTGACTTCCAGAGGTTCATTCCAGTCAACCACTGCAGGATTTTATTTTAAGGTTTGTGAGTATTAAAGCCAATGTTCTTTTCAATACCTCTATAATCAGGATAAAAATCTCAGTGCATCAAGAAAATCTGGTAAATTCAAGAAAGGGGCTTTAGAAGACAATGTCATCAACAGCAGAAGAGCCTGACTCAATGCCCATTGAAATTTTCTTCCTTTCCTGTAGTCCTAAAAAGAAGTTCTTTATGAAACAATTCCAGAACAGCAGACATTAATATCCACTAGACATTTCCTGCACTGCCATCTGGCCTAAATTTCTTTCCATTCCATTGAGCTTCCTGCATTAGTAACTGGCATTTCAAAGGGAGACGTTCCATACAAGTGCTCTGTTGTTACTATGATTTAGTTTAGCTTTTACATTTTAAAGTCTGGGTTTTGTCTGGGAAAACATGAATGCTTCCTTAACAGCTAATACCTGTAAGGTGAGGAAAAGTAGTACACGGTAAGAGATTAGTGTCTGGACAGATGCTATTGAGAGGTTCATCTTAAATCACTGCAAGGCCAATATATTTTATGCCTATAATTGCTGCTCAAAGTTCACGGTGGCATTTTGCTGATGTGCCTAAAATAGTCTTAGTGGGTGCTGTTAGAGCTGATTTGACAGTAGGTAAGGCATGAGGGGCAATGATCCAGCTGAATGCCTGTCTGAGTCATTTTGATTAGTACAGCCTATGCAGAAACTTCTTAATTGCTCCAATATTCTTCAGTTGTTCCTGTTCACAGGTTCTGAGAGAAAGGTCATCAATCATGGAGAACATGAAGCCTTAATGTTTTGCTTGCTTAACAAAATACATTTTAGAGAAAGTAAAGCCAGCTAATAAGAACTTAAGGAGGTTATGATGTTCCCTCTCCTAACAGCAAATTTGGAACATGAACATTTAGCGTCTGTATTGAGGCACAAGCTTCGTGCTCAACTTTGCTTTTCTTCATGCTCAGCAAGAGAAAATGTTGCCTCTGGTATTTAGATGCGGTAATGGCAGTAACACATCCACTAATTAAAACTCATTATGTATGGAAAAGGGCAGAGCAGGCAGTCCTATAATCTAGTCGTGGACTTGCCCCTGAGTTCAAGACAAGGCATTCAGTAATTTTACATTTCTGATGAGCCATGAAAGAGCACAGCCTACCCACAGTGATGTGCAACAGGTCTGGAGGGACCCGAGAACACAGGGGCACTTCTTGGCTTTCAGGACACTCGTCATTTTCACATGGCCAGGACAACACTGGCCCTGCATCCGAGGCACAACAAAAGGTCAGGCTTGGTCCATGGCCCTTCTTGCCTGCTCCAATCCGAGTGTTGCTGTGAAAAGTGTGCCAAAAATTGAGAGGGTTGACTTGATTCCACTGGCTGGTCCCTTTGCTTTAGAATAATCTCACTGCATTAGGGGGGGGTATTTTCATTCCAGAAAAGATACCAGGCCTGAATTCAGCCCTTTGTATCTAATCCTATGTACATTTCAGATCGCATCAGGGTTGCCATAGGAACAAAAAGATTTGTATTGAATGGCAAAAACTTCAAAAAATATGATATATGAATCCTGCATAATTTGTTGACAGTAAGTATTCATTGCCTGAGGCCTATATCGTTTTAAAATTACACATTTTTACTAAGAAAGAAATGGAAACCTTGATAAAGCAATTAAATTTTACAGAATATTGACTTTTTTTCCCACCTGCTGCTTTTGGCAATACTTTTTTTTAGACTATACATGTACATATACACATACCATCTCCAGTTAGGGAATTCTTCCTGGTTCCCAGTGGAGGATTTTACAAAGAGGAAAACACCTGTTAATTGGGGGCGGGGGGAGCAACTCCAAAATCTTCTACATTTCCACTGTCCCTTTATATTTGCTCTTCCAATCCATTCAAGTCTCTCATTTTAAAAGCATCTGCAATATCATCTCCAAATACTTTTGAGCATTTTTAAGATTAAGTAGCCCAAAAACCGAACTTCCCTTTTATTTCCTTTTGTTGCAGGTACTTCCATCTCTGCAACCCCAGTGTTCCAACCTCAAAGCCTTTCCTTGCAAACCAAACCCATACCAATAAGTTCTCTGCCCCAGACTTTATTTGATATAGTAACAGATGGATCCCAAACTGCAGAACAACACCCACTGACTTCAAACCTGGAAAGATTTAAAGTGCATCTGAAATGTGCCAATTCCCACCAATTCCCACAAATCCTATGGAAAACTGTAAAGGAGAGGATTTGAGGCTGCTGATAAAAGCATCCTGAGAAAACCCACAGCTCCACACCTGGAAATCCCTGTGATTGCACCTGCCTGGTTTGGGGAAGACAAACACCAACCAGCCCTTGCTGTTTCACTAAGAACTAACAAAAGCCACATTTTTCACAGGGAGGAGGCAGCAATTTTTTTTTTGCCATTAGCCCTGAAAGTCACAGAAAATTGCAGAGATTGACAAGCAATACCATAAAGAGATTTTGGACAATGATTTCCCATTGTTCTGGCTGCAAAGGAGAGAAGGAATTCCCCCTCTAAAGGTTATTATCAGATGCCTCACGCGATAAAAATCATTCTCCTCTCATCCTTGCACTGGATAATTAAATGGAGAGAGAAAACAATGTTAAAAAAATCAATCCTTACCAAGCAGCAGCTGCAGCACTGACTTTACAGCAAACCCTTTCCACAACCCACAGAATTAGAGAAAAATAAACTGCAAAGTTTGTGGAGTAAATTATAATACCAAATGAAATAATTTTGATCTTTTTGTGGACATTCTAGAAATGTAAAATAATTTATTCCCTAAAGTCCGTGAATGATGAATATTTGGATTTATTTCAAAAGGAATCAAAAGAGTCAGAAAGTGTGTGAATGTAATGAATTTTCCTGCTAATGCTGGGCAGAAGTGCAAATGGATCTATCTTCTTTTTGCCCATTAATGCTAATGCATGTGCATTGAAAAGAGAATATAATCCATAATATATGCAAAAAATCTGCATTATTGTTGGTAGAAGAGTTACACTTGTCCTTGGGCTTTAGTAATACTCTCTGCTGGTGTTCTTTTGTTTAATAAAAGCATCATTATTTTTTCTTTTAATTGAATAGTTACACTTGAGAGCAGCATTAGTAAGACCCTTTTCAACTGAATTTTTGCTATAACTCCACCATCCTCCTCTTTATATCTCTTTAGGGATGAGCGAATCTGCCCCCAGAACTTGATAGGAGCCAAATATGATTGCCTTTGAAGGTACAGAAAGTGTTTAAAAGCTTCCCTTATGAAATAGTTTTCTAATTTCTTCCCTTTTAAAGCCTTACATAAAGGATAAAATGTGGCTTAAAAACCCCAAACCAACAAGACAAAAAACCCCAAAAATGGCATCATTACAACAACAAGCCCAACAAACCAAATCCTCAAGAAGAACTAAAACTTTAAAGCCTGAGAATAACAGATAAGATAAAAAGGGAGAGGGAATAAAGGAAATATGAAGTGTTATTATACCCTGTGAGCTTCCCTCTGTCACTAACATCATATTATTTATTAATTAGAGTTTAATTTCCTATGCAATTCCATGACTCCATGAGCTGGAGCATCAAAATCTATTGCTTCTGTGAACACCATGTGCCTTGCCATCCCCCGTGAGCTTCTGATACACAAAACATTTGTTTTTCTATTTTTCATTTTTGTTCATTTTGATGGTGTCCAGCCCTGCCCTGCCTTGCTCAGAGCCAGCCCAGGGCACTGAATGCCGTTTTGGCCGTGGCTGCTCTCATTCTGCAGAGGGAAAAGCAATCTCTAGGACAGGGATGCAGGTTCTACACTGATTTGCAAATGCCACAAAAATGAGGAGTTAGCCTCAATAAATAAAGATTTTAAATAAAACCAAAGCAACGACAAGAACAAAAAACCCCTCCCAGCAAACACCAAAACTACTGGCAGAATCCAGAAATGAAAAATCCGCCTGTGCTTCCTCTTCCTCAGCAAAATCTTCACTGTATTGTTTTCTGAGCTCAGGTGGGAATGCACCTTGGCTTGGTCTGGTCTCATTTTCCCTTTCTTGTTCTTTTTTGAGGCAAAACTATTGTTTTCTGCAACAACCAAAATAATTAAAATGTTCCTAATTGCACAGAGGACAAAAGAAATCCCTGACAAAACAATTCATGGTAGAACCTGTTGTCTGGAAAAATTCTTTTTAAAAGCAACAGTGGTTTATGTGTTCAGGTAAAGTACTGCATGACTCCCCGTAACAATTTTAAGTTTTTTCTTTCCTCCTGACGAGGTAACAAGTTTAGCAAGTATTGATTTCACCATTTTCTCTATGCAGATTTCTATTACAAATGTTCTCTAGCAGCCATTATTTAACAATTCAGTCAATGACAGGTGATCATCTGAGCCAGACACCTCCCATCTGCTCAGCTCCTCCAACTTCCAGCTTATAAACCTGAGATGGAAGCCTTGAATTTAAATCTTTTCTAACACACCTGCACAATTTAATTCCCTTAATTCCTTCCCTTGGATAGATTTGGAAACAAAGAACAAACTCCCCTCTGCACACTCCTGACTTCCGAGTGTAGAGAGAGGTTAAGACTAAAGTTCGGAAGGCAAACCAAAAAAACATACCTCAAAAAAAAAAAATCCCTAACAACCTTAAAAAGTAAATTATGTTCAAGCCAGTTAAATATTTTTCCCCACTCAATCACACTGCTGAGTCCAGAGAGGAATCTGAACATGATTGTGTCTCATGGTATGAATTAAATTTTCATTTCAGGTCCCATAATGGAAATGACCCTAATTCAAATTCTTTAGAGAAGATGTTTGCTCCTTGTCATCTGCTTAGATTTAATTTAAGAGAACATGAAAAAAAATTTAAAAATTAAAAGGTATAAATCACATCCCTGTGTTTGTTGTACTCACATGATTTTTGTGAGGGAATGCTGGACAAATAGAGAGCAAAGAGAGCACCTGAAATATTTTGACTGCTAACTCTTGCAAAAATGTTTTCTTCTCTTCTGAAGAAAGCATTGGTAATAGAAAACTTCCCTTAAAATGAGACTTATAGCCATGATGGCCCATGTAGAAGTGAATGGGAAAGTTAAATCTATGAAGTTTAAAGGGGAAAGACCCCAGGTTATGATTGTATAAAAACAATAACGAATGAAGGCTTTCCTTCATAAAAATAAAATAAAAAATTATTAGAGCCACCCCAAGTAAAAATAATCCAAAGCCAGATTACTTATATCAGCAGAAAAATCCCATGTAGCACTTCTGTGCTGCATCATAAATATCCTACTCCCATGAGAAGCCTCCAGCATGGTTCTCCCTCCTCAGGCCAGGCCACAGCTCAGGAGAGGCTGCAAAGAGTTTGCATGGGGAGAAATTGTACAAGCAGAGAGCAGTGACACTTTGCACCAGTCTGTGCCACAGCAAGCTGCTCAGGAGCACCAATAAACTGGACCTGAAGCTCGAAGTACCTCAGCATATGAAAATGAGGCCCATTTTTGCACAGTTTTGAATTGCAAAGCTGTAGGAGAGCCCGTGACATTCTCCTTGTGCTCCATATGCATGCGGTCAAGGGGGCAAGTGCAATGTACAAGCACACAGTCAAATATGCTCTCATCCATCAGGTTTGATAATTCAGATGCTCAGGGTCTACTCCCTCCTTGAAGATATTTTTCAGCAGCTAAAATGGCTTAGGTCACCTACAGACCTGCTGGTCATTTGGGAGGCAAAATAAAACTAGTTTGTTTGCATTCTCTCCGCTTTAGGGCTTGTGTGTTCCGGAGTGTGCACCTGAATAAACTGCAGGAGCAGGTGGGTTAGGGAGGGAAAATAAAATCTACGTGAGCACAAACAGCACAAGGGCACTGAAATGTTTCAGCAGGAATTAATGCCACAAAGGGCAGAGCCACCATTGTGTTTTCACAGACCTCCTAGAACCTGATTGTCAACAGCTCCCGCATTGTGTCACAAACCATGGCATTATTCAAAACAGGATGACATTCATAAAATCTGCATTTAGATGAATAAATACAGGTTGAGTGCTTGCACTTGAGGCACTCCTTTTAGGGAGAATTGTGTCATGGGTTTTGTGGTTTTTTTCACCAGTGAGTTCCAGTTCTTTTCTCTCGATTTAGGAAAAGTGCACTGAAAGGATGCCCACAAACACACAATTAGAAGTGCTTGGAGTAATCAAGTAAGAAAAATTTTAATTCCTTATTGTGCTGCCTTAAAGAAACACAAACGAAAAAAATCTGATATCCCTCTTCCAAGCTATATTAAAAATGGGTAAAATCTCCTTCCATGAGCTTCCTGTTGGCAATAAGCATCTGTGCCCAGTTACACAGCACACTAACACAATTTGTTCTATTTAAATGTAAATGGAAAAATAGGTACAAAATGCAGCTATTACCCAGCTGCTGAAAGGTATTTTCTCCCAATTCAAAAAGCCCTTAAAGATGCTTTAGGGCAATTAGTTAACAAGCAAGTTCTGATTTTTAGATTTCAATGGATGCAGGGAGCATTTCAGACACCAGAAAGGAGCACTGAGCCCCCCAGCATAGGTGTGATGTCAGGGAAGGTGTGTGGCTTTTCTCCACATTCCTGCGGGAGCCTCTGCAGAAGGGGAGGGATAGAAGCATCAGGAGAGAGCAGTTTTTTTCCCCTAGCAGCACAAGGGCTCCCCGGATTGTTTAAGCCACCTCTTGCTGCTGAATTTACAGCTGCTCTGGGAGGCTGAAGCCACGGGGAGGACTCCTGTCAGTCAGCTACCACATTCCTCTTGTGCCACACAGCAGCCAAACCTCCAGGGTGGCTCTGCAGTGGCTCTACAAGCTGCACCTAAATTATTTCTTAAAGGTGGCCCCCCGAAGAACAGAGCCCTGGCAGATGGGGAAATGTATTGACTGGTCAATGCTGAAGTGTCTGGTTGTGTTCCATATCCAGAGCACAGAATATTGCAATTAGTCTCATATCCTGAAAAATTACAATGTATTTAACTCTAATCCAATAGGGATGGGGTGGAGAGACAGGGGGATCACATACAGCTTTACAGAACACATCCTTCTGAGTTCCAAAGGTTATTTTAACCTCTCTTTTCCCACTCCTCTTGGCTTGAGTCAGCCCTTTGCCTTTTTGGTGGTGGCAGAAGCACAGACAGTGTCTGCTCTGAAAACAACAGCAGTTCTGCTCAGCAGAGATCTGTGCAGACATCATTTACTGGGAGAATTGATAAAACAGTTCAGAATTTGTCTCTAAAGTATGAACTGTCATGAAGTCTTTCAACACATGCTTTGCTATTGATACTTGCCATAAAAAAAAAAAAGATTCAAAGATGCCACTCAGTTGTCAGTGCTGTTTCTCTGCACAAGAAAAACAAAACATAAATGAGAAACCATATTTATATCTGAATAGTGCAGAATGAAATCATAAATTGCATCAGACAGTGTACAAGTCACTGTCCCTTTCTATTAGCAGTGGTTGTAGGCAGACCCAGTGTCACAGAATGTTTCATTCTGCATTTTTCCTTTAGGTGTCACATAAATTAGCCAGAAAAAATATTTAACTTTCCTCAGGAACAAGCTGTCTTTGTCACTTTGTCTTGACTTCATCTGTGTGCATTAGATTCTGCCTGAAGAGTTCTTGAAGGCTCCTTAACATCAGAAAAAGAAACTTCTTCCTTTAAATCATAGTAATGGCAGTGCCCAACTCAGCTGGCAAAACAGAAGGAAAACTCTTAATGGCAGCATTCCCAAAGACTACACATTAAATCCTGGATGCATTAAAAAATAGGATCATTTTTCCACTCACCCAGTCCAGCTGAAGGCCAGAGAGAAGCATCTAAAGAACAGAAGCTTTTCAGTGGCTGGTTTTGGGATGTTCTAAATAATTTGTCAAGACTGAAAATACTTACAGAAACTCAATGAAGGCTGTGAAATATTTTTTAGAACATAACCTGTACAACTCCAGAAGTTTTTCTTGTATGCCAAGACTTTGAACATTGTTAATATGAAAAAAAAATATTGAGCCAGACCTTTATATAGTTCACTGAACATAAAAAGCACTGACTTAATGCTATCTTATTGTGATTCAGATCAATTCAAGTCATGGAAAATTTCATCACAGAAGTGAATGATAAAAGGGATCCAGAGCTCTCTGATGAAAGACATTTCTCATTGAATTGTTTCAAGTACCCTTGATGAAATACTTGGCTTAAAAAAAATAAATAAATTAACACACACAAAATATAATAAAAACAGATAGTTCTGTTAGATTGACCAAGACATCTTTGAGTGCGTTGCCTTTCGAGGACTCACCATCCATCAAAAGAAGAGAGTTTTTGGGACTGGGCTTGCAGAGCAGGGTGTGTGAGTGGGGAATGCTCGTGTTGATGTTACACCACCACGATGTGTTATTTACCATGCAATGTGTTTCCATCAAAATGTGGTATTTTATTTCTAGTACAATGCTTCCTCTTACAAAAATGTCAAATACAAGTGCTTTCTTGCAATTACAGGCTGCTTCGATAGATAAAAGGGATTTGTCTTAACAAGAAAGGAACTTGTCTCTTAAGTTTAAAATATATACTTGCATATGTCTGTAGAGAAATACAAGGAGAAAAAAAAATCCACCTGAACACACTCTCCTTAAAATAATGCTGGAACAACCCGAGATATTTCAGACTGTATGTATCTGTAAAAACTAAGAAACTAATGCAAAATTCTCCACTGAACAGGAGTACATTCCAAAAAGGATGGGTGACCATGCTCCAGAGCAGACAGCCCAGTGGAGGCGTGGACTGCCTCTCTTGGAGAAGTCCCTGAACTGTCTGGACACAATCCTGTGCTCTGCGATGGGCCTGCTCATCAGGGAGCTGGGACCAGAGGACCCAGGGTGGTTCCCTGCAATCTTACCCACTCTGTGATCCTCCGAGTTTGAGGGAGAGACAAAAAAAAAAACCCACAAAACCAAACACTCTTCACTCCATTTAATCAAGCTTCATTGAGTGTGAAAGACTTCCTAGTGTTAGCACACTCCAGACATGGGAAGCACAAGTTAAAAATCTCTGCTGGAATTACCTGTCCATGCTGGAATTACCTGTTCCTGGCCAGTGCTCTGCCCCTGGGGCTTTTCTTCTCAGCCTCGCTCTCATCTTCCCACCCCAGAGCAGAACAGAGCTCAGACCCACCACAAAGCTTTGCTTTTCCTGCACAACCACCCCATCTGCTGCGACAGATGCATCACCACCCTGGCACAGAACATGGAAGTCACAAGCAAGGCCAGAGAGGCACCACCACAATCTCTGTCCTTCCATGGCTCCCTGGGCCAGAACATTGGGACGTGCCCTCCAAGCTGCAACAAACTGCACCACAAATTCAAATTGTGTGGCCTCTCAGCCCCTTTAGGTGTTAAAGCAGAATATTTTAATGAACAATGTAGGCTGCTAACAGCTTTTCAGACCAAGACAGGCATCAAGACTTACAGTTGCCCACTGATTGTTTCAATGCCACTTGTTAACATGTCAGCATTTTACTGGATGCAAGAAACAGTGACCAAACCCCAGTGCTGGGGATAGATGACCAGGAAAGTTCCATTTCATTGGTCTGGTCTGCAGTGCACCTTACAGGTAAGGGAGTTGGAAGAGAATTGTACAGGCATGGCAAGAACTCCATACCCCACGCCACCAGCACAGGGAGTGCTTCTCTCGGTGCTGTTGCTCTGGTCACTCTCATTAGCAGCCAAAAAATCATCCGTAGCTGCTCACAGGAAGTGTTAGTCTCTTGAGTGGCTGGATTTTGGAGATACAGGATCCTACCTTTAATTACAGAAGGACCTACTGTCCTTGATGAAGGACCTCTTCTGCACAACTCTCCGAGTTCAATGCAACGTTCAAAAAATTGCCCATGATGATTGAGGTAGACAGGAGGCTTATTTCAGCCAAAGCTGTTTTACAAGAAATATCTTTCTTCTGATTGTGCTCCGCTTCAACAGTCCATAAATAATTTAAAACCAATATATTTTCAATTTTTTTGAGCTCCCTAAACAAGAGAATTTTTATGGATGTTAAATATAACCAGGTAATCATTAAAATGTTGCTTGTGTTGCAATTTTTTTGCAGTTCAAAAGCAATGTTAAAATTTCTTAGTAGTAAATGAGACCTCTAGGGAGGAATGGTTAGAAAGAAGTTTAATCAGATTTTCCAGAAGAAAGCAGAGGAAAAAATCCAGCAAAATCATCTTCAATTTTCCTGCTCTTTAGAAATCAAAGTCAAGCCCAATAACTCATCCATAGCACTTCTTCCAACAGAAATGTGTTCCTAATTTCATGCAAAAGTACTGCCCAGGTGAATTTAACTGCATGACCAAAGATGTTCTGGCTGCATCATCTCAAATGTTCAGGTTTGCAGACTGGCATGACCTTAGTATTAGTAAATTAAAATCAAAGCCTTGTAGGATGTTCTGAAATGCCTGGCAGCTACTAAATCCCGTCCCAGTAGCACATTAGTAAGAAGCCAAAAGAAACCACTTCCATCTTCCTTGAGCAGCAGCTCAGTGTTCAAAGTGTGAGTAGGCTACAAGTGTAGTGCATGCAAAAATATAAAAATAGTAAAGAGTTATAAATATGCAAAACATACAAAGAGAGAAAACCTATCCAAAATGGACAGAGGTGTTGAGTCTTACAGTTTTATTCTGGGAATGACTGATTTTCTCATTAAAGTCTGGATTCACATTTAGCATTTGCTGGAAGTTTGATTCTGTTTTACCTCAGGGGAAGAAATTGCCTGTCCATCCATCACCTGCTGCTCCACCTCTGAACCACCAAGTTCTCCCTTCACAGTTGGATTTTACATTTCCTGAGGTACTCTTTTCAAAAGCACCCAAGCAGTGACAATTCCGTGGTTCTTTAGGTTATTTTGGAAATGGGTCTTGGGATTGATGCACTACAAAAGCTCTAGGTTCCCACTGCACACTTTGAGGCTGATAGATCTCCAAGCTCACAAAAGAGCCTTATCCACTCCTAGCAGCCCCCTGAGAGTACAGAGCATTATAGAAATAGCTGTAACACATCCTATATTCCTGCTAGTTTTGAAGCCAATGCAAGATTTCTTATCTTCACTTTTTGCATGGGTATATCAAAAGCCAGATTTGTTATAGGTCTTCAAAAGTCTGACTCAGAATCCCTTACCTCTGGCATTATTAGACAACAAAAAATGTGCAGATATTTTCTTATCCATAGGATAAGCAGTGAACTTGAGGCCTCCGTTGTCAAATGACTGTACATAGTCAACTGATACTTGAAAGCAAAATACACTTTTAAAGAAATAAAAGGAAAAACGGTATGAACACAAGCCATCTCCTTCCTGTCTCAAGCATATCTAAGGTGACAGCTTTTACCAGTTCCTAAGAAATCCTTAGGGAGGAATTAGGAAAACTTCCCAAGGCACTGTTACATAGTGCTTAAATACATTTTATGCATTCAGGGTTAAACTAAACACAGGGAGAAGATGAAGTGGCTCCACAGTGCCAGAAGTGCTCCCTAAATTCCAACAGTTTTTAGGCAAAGACTGTGCTTCCACAGGGAAGGAGTTTTATTTTGTTTTCCTCCTCTGAACTTCGGAAGAAAACAACCCAGCAGCATCTTGACTTTGAAAAGTTATTCAACTGCAATTGGCTAGAGCCAACATTACCAGAAAAACAGGGAGCTTTCACATAAATTCTGTGTTTTCTTAACATTTAACAGCAATTCTGCATAGGAGCATTTCACCAAATTTTAAAGATTTTATTAAAATAAACCATTAAAGACCAGACCAGCAAGATGAAACTAATGCACAGACATCAGGAATGCTCTTCTAATACTCGTCATTTCTGTCACCAGAAAAGAGGAAGAAAATATGAGCTCCATGCGACAGTTCACTGTCAGGTTACTCAGAAGAGAAAGAACAGATGCCAAAAGAAATCAAGCTATCTATAAGTTCATATTAATTTGTTTCTTGTACATTGAAGGGATTACAACTGTGAGGCATTCAAAAAGAAACCTGATGAACATTATTCATTTGGATGTGTAAGTAGCTGGAGGATAAACATCGATAATCTCCAGAGTCAGCAAAAGACTTTCCTTTATTTACAGAAGAAAACAATATATACTCATACAAAGCCTATTTACAGCTCCTAAAGCTCCTGTGTCAGTGCTCAGAGCTGCTGGATTACACCCTTTGTAACCACACCACACACTCTCACTTATGGGGAACAAACCAGAATTTGCAGAATTTAAACTACAGCTGGAAAACTCAGATCGTTTTTGTAGTGTTTGCTGTTTTCCAGGTGCATTTCCAAGTGAATTGTGTAAGAGGACTCAGTGTGCCATCTTCTCTTTAATGAAATTATTTCTAACCCCAGTTTGACAAATTAGAGAAAAGAAACAAACTTTTATTTGGTGCAAAAATTGCTACGTAAGTATTTCCACATCATTGTTTAAGCACTATATTAGTGCTAATTTTCTTTGCAGAAGCTGACAGAAATTCTCTGCTGCCAGAAACAGTGGCATTGCTTCTGGACTAATATTCAGGAAAAAAAATAAACCACACCTATTTTTAGCTTCTAGTGGGATGGAAAAACTTCTCCATAAGCCAGAACAAAACTAGAAGGTAAAATTGGACTTTTTTTTTTTTT
>VWZN01002258.1:928453-975336 GCA_013396955.1 Regulus satrapa
TTTGATGCCTCTTCGTTGTTATTCTCTATTGAACAGGGGATCACAGTAAATATTTGGTGCATTACATGAGCTATTCCCCTTCTCTTTTGCTGCACTGGTGAACGTTGTCAGCCTGAGATGTTCTGCTAAAGGCTCCAACAGTGACACTTGGCACTGGGATTTGCTGATGTGAAATCAGCTTTACTACACACACTCAGATTTAAGACTGGGTCTTATGAAATTAGCTGGAGCTGTGCTCTGCAGTTTCATGCTGGCTGATTTATTTATTCTTTAAAAACCTCAACACACGACTCAGACAAGGCACAGTCAGCATGGCAATGTCTTACTCAACAGATCTCTTCCCTCTGCACATTCGGTCAGTTCTGCTGACCAAGGGCTCCAGAAGCCCCAGCCCACCCAGAGATCCTGCCTGCACCAAACCAAGGGCCAATGCCAGACCCATTTCAAACCTCAATTCAGTCAAAGAATCAAGAAAACGTCTCCGAGGTGAGGATATAAAAGATATTCAGGGAGAACTGTGAGGAGGGGCAGAAAAAGAGCTGTGAATCAGGACCTGGTGTAACCCAGAGTGAAGACGTTAGAAAGAGAAGAAGCAAATGCAAAGATGTATAATTCAAAGGTGAAAACAGAGGAGTGAAACAAGGGAATGCTTTATTACATGGCTCAGTTACAGTGATAAACCAAAGTGATATACACCTAGCTAGCACAGAAGAAACAGAAGAATTCAAAAGAGAAGAAAAACATGCAAAGAGTCCATAAATTATTTCACAGGGAATAGTAATATCTGACAGAAAATTTAGTGCGGGGATGTTACAATAAATAATCCAATAAATATTAGCATTACAATATGGAAGAGAACAATCTGGGATGGGAACACGTACTGAAGTTCATGGAGGGCAGGGAAACGTCTAAAGCAGGGCTGGTGCTATTCACCACTTTGGGGAGAGATGAAGAGCATAAGAAATCCATCTTCAGTATTGCAAGTGACATGAGTTCCTAAAATATGCATCAAATGAAACACCAGAGAGATGAAAAGGGCTCCTCTTCAGCAGAAAGCTCCAGCCTTGCTGCTGAAAGTGGATGCCAGGGAAACAGCCACGTCTGGGTAGCTGGAGCAGAGCTGGCCTCACCCCAGAGCCCTCAGGGATGCTTCCCCATCCATCAGCAACATTTATTTTTCATCTAACCTCAATGAGCAGAAAGTGATACCCAAAAGAGGCAGGATAATTTGTTCCACTAAGACACAGAAGATTTGCTCCATGAGTGCCAAGGATTAGACTCCTAAATTACCTGATTTAGCTTTCATTTAAAAAATAATAATAATAAAAACAGCACTTCAGTGGAAATAGGGCAGTGAATTTCAGTCTCCTGAATGTTTAGGAGAAAGTTTTTCAGGCTAAGAACATGCCCTGGAAGGACCGAAATAGTTATTCAGGGTTTTCTTCCATTATCATGAAACTCCTGTCTTTGATATAAAAATTTCTGAATATCAGGGAATCTGTCAATTATGTCTTACATTAATAGAAAATAAATGCTTCCCATGTTTGTAAAATACTATAACCTCAGCAAACATTTTCCTAGGCAATACTGTTTTCCTGTATATTATGCTGGAGTTTATGGTGCTATGTGAAAATGACACAAAGCCACAGAAAAACATCCAAATCAAGGAAGAGGCTTATAAAAAAAATAACGAAGCATTGAAGAACACTGTATTAATATTTTCAATCAAGCAGTCATCAGGTGACATGTTTATATATGTGTATGTGTAAAAAACAAGTTGTGCTTGGTGGAACAAGACCCAAGATGCAAATCATGAGTCTTGTTGAAACTTTGTCATTTGTTTTGTAAATTTTCTAATACATTTTCTCAGAGCTGAGACGGGGGAAAAAAAAAATAGCAGGGATAAAGAACAATGACCTAAACCAATGCATATTTAATCTCAGCTTAAAGGAAACAATTTAAAACTCATTTTGAGAAACATGGAGGTGTTGCCCAAGTTTTACCTCGTATGTCAAGCTGATTTGATATTTAACATTGAAAGTAAACCAAACAGTGCAAACAAGCTTCCTCTAGAACTAGAGATGAAAATGGATAGAAGCTTATTGATTCAACAAAACTACCATTTTAGTACAAAGTTCAGCTTTAGACTTCCACCAGAATAACTGCAATGGGGAAAAGGTTACTTATTTAAAACTTCCACAAGTGTATCTTTGGGGGTGATGGGGGACGATGATGAGTTGGGTTTGCGCACAAATGATGAACTCTGTTTTTTATTAAACATGGGAAAAGGGAGGGAGGAAAACCCAACCCATCAAACACGAGAAAATGCCTTTTCTTTTGGAAAGATTTCCTTGTTTAGGAATCAGATTTTCTTCTGATTACTTGACATATCTAGACCAAAATTGCTGGGATGTGTTCTGTATCATAAACAAGCTCTCAAATGTTCAGCAGTTCACCTTGAACTAATTCCTTCAAACTACTTGAACAGCTTCGCTGCTTGAAATCAAGGAAGCAAATTCTGTAAACTTGGTAAAGGTTTCCAAGAGAAGGAGGTTGAATCTGATTCGAGCAAGTTCTGAATTCCACCGCTACCAGTTTTTTATGGAACAGTCAGAAAGCAAACAGCCCAAAGACCAAAGCACAAGTCCTGCTGAAGGTCTCAGGGCTCAGAGTTACAGCAGTGCCCTGTAAATTACTCTGACCAATACAAGAATGAAAACTCCTTCCGTATTATGAACCACTTCATATTTTCAAATATGAATTATTATTTATAATGAAATTTTCCAAGATGGTTACTTAACTAGGAGGCTACAAGACTACCTGAACAGGGTAGAGTCATAAGCAGATAATTTGATTCTCACTGCAGCACTTTGAAAAACTCTTTTTTGGGTGCTGATTACAAAGACACAGAAATGCTTCCTCTCAGACAAGTGGTTTCAGATGGAAATATTGCAGAATGCTTTACAAAAAGCCTGTCACCCACAGATTATTTTAGATTCAAACTGCGTGTTCCAAACATTGATTCACTCCTGTTTTTCAATTTTCGAGCAAAGTATTGTTTATATAAAAGGAGAACAGTCAATGTATGCATATATACACACACATATATGCACACCCTGTTTTAAAAGTCTCAGAGAAACAAAACAAATTGAAAGACTACAGCAAATGTAACAGAATTTGGGAATTACTAAATTTCTTGTCTTTTCTGCATAAAAGTGACAGAAGTGGGAGACGCTGGATACATGTGCACTTGAGTAACTTGGCAGATACTCGCTGTAGGCTTCGTGTCTGACACAAAAATCTCACAGCCCTCCCTCTCAGATGTTCTCCAAGTGGAGACAAATGTCCATGATAATAGAGTTCACCCAGACTCAACTAGCAGGGACTGGAGCATTCCCTTCCTGACACAGGTCATTGTTTCACAGAGTTCAGGGCCCTCACTTCCCAATAGCAAATCTTGCATTTCAGGAGTTTCACTTCACCAGGATCTCCTACTTTAAATGGAAACAACAAAAACCATCCCAAAAAAACCATCTAGGCATCCCAATTGAATTTCATATAAACCTAGGTATGGACCATAAATATTATTTGAGATATTTCAAATCTATAAATCAAGGTTATGCATTCAGCTGTTGGTTTAAGAAGCAAGGAAATCTTTCTTCACTTCTCTTAATGCTACTGAGTTTTTAAAAACAGGGAACTTCTTTCTTGAACTGCATTGCAGGGGAGGGAGGAAATCCTTTAAAGGGATTGAAATGTAGAAAAAGCATTCCTGATGATGTGGGAGGTTCTCACTACAAACTGAAGTGATCACAAAACTCAAGGATGCTGGTAATTAGAATCCATCACACAGGTTATTTCAGATCAAGCCAGATGATCTCATCAAACCCCAGGAAGCTGAGAGAAATAAGAATTCATTTTCTTTAGTGAGAAAAAATGAACCCTTTTGTTGAAAAGCTCTTGGCCAACCTAAAATCTGTCAAACCAGCTCCAGGGGAGAACTGTCTGTGTAACTTCAGAGCCTGTGCTTAACCTTTAATCATTTGCTTACAGTCTTCATTTTCCAGGGGTTATACCTCACTCTTCCCTTTCCTGGAGGTGACATGTTTGTTCCTGAAATAATGAGAAATGCACTTTTTGCTACAGCATAGAAAGGACTGAAATAGCAACTTATGCATTTGCTTGATCCGCACTGTTCTCTTTCCTTTATGGTTTGTTGCTTCATTTTAAACTGAAAAGTGCTGAAACTAAGGTTATGGCAAAAACTTTATACAATGAAGTGTAACCCAAAATTATATCCCCAAATAATTATAGTAATATTACAGTTTAATTATAAACATCATCATGGAAAGCTTTGTTTTTTTCCTGGGATCAACTGCTCCTGCAAAGAAGAGATCAACTAGGGGCAGGCAGAGTAAAAGGACACTCCAGGTGGATAAAATATGTGAAAATAGATTGTAAGTAGGTTATATGAAAATCTTGACCCATATCTCATTAGGCATTTTTTGCTTCTAAATTAAAGGAATAAAAGCCCATCTGCTAAGTAATACCCTGTTGTTCATGAAATACATGATTTTGTCTGATTAAAGTGGACTAATTTTCTGAGATGAAAGGAGAGAAACTTGTGAATGAGCCACAGAAGGCATTTCGAAACTACAAAAAATAAATCAGATGTAGCCAGTAATGAGATTGTGCTGTACTGATTTTTATAACACCAGAGCTGAACTTTCCTAAGAGACCACAGTGTTTACACTGCTTTACCATTAATAACACAAGAGAATCCTATGGTAAAATCAGACAGTTAAAAAGAGAACTTGCATGCAAGGCCCAAAGCACATTCTTCCCCATTTTAGATGCTTTAGATGCCAATCAAGAAACATGTTTTCAGTACACACTTCTGAATTTCCTCTGCATATTTCCTGTACAGTTAGAGCACCTTCCTGGCCCTGAGATGAACCTCGCAGCACCCACAGGGTGCCAGGCAGTTGGCAAAGCCTGAGGACACAGACAGATATTTTATGTTGGCATTTCAAGCTCAAATCTCTATGTCCTGGTAAGCACAGCATCTTTTTCCAGCACAGTTCCTTTAAATTCAAGCAGCCCTTTTCAGGTTTTGGAAAAACTTGTGTCCCTCAGAAAATTCAGATTTTTTCACCTAAATTTGTTCTGTTTGGGACACAGAAAGACCACATAGAATAAAAATGGAAGAATCTTCAGCCTCAGAGTCAGCCAAACAGGGAGTTCACTGTTCCTCACCCACAAAGCCACCAGCCCTTGTTCACATTGCCCGAGTGCCAGCTGCACCAGCATGGCTTTGTTGGATCTGACAATTCCTCACGTGCAGGCACCACCAGAGCTCTCAAAATACATCTCAAAGGCAAGCTCAGGGTTATCAAGCATTCTCATATTGAGATAAATACTTTGTTGCGTCTATTAAATGTTGTTGTTATCAGCAGAGGACATACTCATATCAGTGTATACTAATATTTCATTAATAGATGTCCTTGAACCTGAAATATTTATAGCTTCATTATCTAAAAATGTTTGCCATTTAAATACTCTAGGAAAGAAAAAATCAAAAATAAGGATGAAACATAGCAAAAAGTAATACCAAAATTTACTAAGCAAAAATTAGTATTAAAAAAAAACAACAAAACCCCCCAAAAAACCAAAACCAAGCAATTTCAATTCCACATTTACAGAATAGTTAAAACATCAAAGAGCTTCAACTGTCACTTCAAACACATAACCTCCTTAAAAAGGCAGAGGACCATGTTTTTGTCTCTGATAAACACAACTGATGGGTGTTCTGGTTAGTACTTGCCACCCCACAAAATTTTTCTTTCCTAATCTCCGAGGGCTGTGGTGTCATATCTAACTTAAAACCTCCCCCCCAAATTTTAAAGCTTGTGAATATTTGGCTGTGCCTTCACTGAACACAGAGGGGGGGAAAAAACACCATCTTAATTTGCAAGTGTCACAAAGTTCACATTGTCACTTGGCTTCACTATCTTGATATTCTCAATCTCGTTCATTCCGCTGCACTAATTCTATCAATGACACTCCAAAATATCTGTGCAAATGAAGCTGCCTGGGAGAGCAGAGAAAAGGAAAGCAGGCAGAATATCAGCAAAAACACATGAAATAAATAATACAGTGAAGCCTTGTGTTCTCTCACAGCAACCAGACCCCAGGACTTGAATCTGTTCTCACAAAATCTCCACAAAGTCTGGTTTTGCAGCTCTGTAAAGTCACTCTCATTTCCCGAAATCCTCTTGTGTCCCCACTTCCCCAGAAGAGCAATGGCCAATGAGCTGGATTACCATAAATTCAGCAATCAAATTTACACAGCTCTGGAGATGCAAGTAAAATGAGTATTGTATCTTCATTTCCTTTGTGGCACTTTATCAACCTCTTCCTCTGCTGATGGTAGAAGTCAATAAAATCCTATTAACACTAAGATGTTGTATTAAGTTTGACAGTTTACAAATTACAGGGATTTTCATTTCATATATGAGCAGCTTGAGATACTCTGGAGTTCCACTGTATGAAATTGTTAAAGTTAGAATAAAGTAGATAAAATAATTTGGGGGTATTTTTTTCCTCTCCTTTTAAAGAAGGCAGCAGAAGGAAAATCAAACATGAAAAATAACCTTATAAGCCTTCCTTGGAGATTAACATTAGTCTAACCAGGAAGGCCAGAAGAATCACAACAGATCTATATTTTGAGCAAAGCATTCACCTTCCTATGGGCTCCGTGGGCTCTGCATCAGGCTCTGCTGCTCTCTCTAATCACAAGTAACTACCTTTGCAAAATGAGTACCACATCCTAAGAGAAAAAGGCTTAAAGCAACCGAACACTTCAATAGGTAAATAAATAGAGATACCAGCAGCAGGGATGGAGTTGGCACCTGGAGAAACAGCAATCAGAGGTATGGCTGACCAGCTGGCAAATGAATTAGGAATTGTGCCAGAACAAACTTAGGGACAAATCTAAACCTATTCCAGCAGTTGGGAAAATGTCCATATTTTCTACACTTATCCACCTGGTGATTTAAATTCCCATCAAGTAATATGTGAAGAAAACAAACATGCGTTCCAGTCGGTGCTTTTCTTCCAGTTTTTTCAAAGGTGAAAGGTGTTCTCTCAGAGAAGAGCACATCAGCAGAAAGCATTTAAGCAAAATCTAGAAACTTTTTCTAAGTAAGAGTTGTAAAGGCAAAGCAGGTGACTGGGAATGTGGAAGGAGGAAGGAAAAAACCAAAACCTTTTTCTGTTTGTTTTACTTTTTTTAAAAAAATGCATGTCCATTGTAAGTAGAATTGCAAAGCCTGTCAAAAATTTCATAGTTACTGGACTCCTCAAGGATATGGATTCTCCCAATTAAATAATCCATTAAATCAGGAAAGCATCACTCACACACTCCAGTCAGAAAATAATATAAGGTTTGTATCTACAGCCTTTTAAAAACCAACAGCTCCAACCACCACCAAACTCGTGGCTATACATAGATTCCTCAGATCACCACACTCACTGCAGAAGACAGTCTTGGACTGCTCACAAGACAGAGTGGGAGGCTTTATTTTGAAGCAAACATTGCCTCCAGTAAAGGATGTTTGCACACAGCAATAACTTGCCAGTGTTTAAGGCCAGCAGCATTCATAACACCCACTTATAAACATTCAAATATATCTTTTTTTTTTCCTATAAACTATACATCATGGTAGGAAAAAACAACTTCTGCTGCTTCAAGTAATTTTGTCCAGCTATGATAGCAGGTGGATCATATTCAGCCATCTCTCCATCACCCTGCCTGCTGAGCATTTCCACACTCCTATTTCCATGGACATTCCAAAGGTGCTTCCCTGACATCTGATGCTGCCTGGTCTCCCCCTGCTGTCCTTGAGCTCAGGGGGAAAAGGACAGAGTGGCAGAATTCTGTGAGTTCAGCACCACAGTTAATTTATTGGCACTATGATTTCGCTGGTTTAAGTGGTTGGGAGTTCAATCTTACAGGCTTAAATTTCACCTTAAGCAGCAGAACAAAGAGATGTCTCTCTATAGTGCTTAGAGAAAATAATCTGCTTGTCAAGGTAGAGTTTCAGGGATGGAAACTGAACAATACAAGTAAGTATTTACATTATTTACTTATTTGTAACACATGACCTGCCTAACTGCCAATTAAAGCTTAGAGAGACCAAGTGACAATTTTACTCGGCCAACCTACTCCATAAAACCAGCCACAGTGGAAGTGAGAATTTGGAAATAAAACTCATAAGCACAGGAAAACAACCTGGGAGAGAAAGCTTTTCTTCCCCAAACACTGGTTGTGATTTGTACTGTGTGACCTCATCAGACCTCTGCATTCAAAACTACACATCCAACGTGGCAGATGTGGTGAGCCACAGCACTTTAGGCACAGGGTGTATTTGATTTTAGCACCTAGTACATACTGAGAACAGATCTTTTTAAGTGCCCAAACCTCTGAAGAAAGGAAGGGATTTGAATATTTCTCCCCAGCCAAACTGAAATAATTGTGTGCTGTCAAGTCAGCACTGAAATATGAACACAGAGCACAGGACAAACCTCTCTGCCTTGTTGTGATATCATTATGAGTGATGCATTTGTAGCTTTATATCAGGAGACAACATCTCAACATCCTTTGGTATTTTACTGGCGTGCTGACTAACAAAATAAAGCATGTGAACTCTTTTTATTTTCTGGTTCATCAGTTTTATGTTCCTATTTACTTGCCATACATTTTAAATCTGATGATACCCAACACAGGCGGCTCTAAATATGCAGTTTTTAAGAGATATCAGCCGTCTGTCTTTGATTTCATAAAAGCCTATTTTCAAAATATTAGCTGTCTACACGTGGGGTTTTTTTGTTGTTGTTGTTTTTTTTTAATGCACAATGTAACAGTCAAGGAGAGGCAAAGCAGATGGAAAACACAATTACAGATTCTTCTCTAAACAGGGTGAACACCCCATGATGTCCTTGGAAAAGTTGGTTTTGTACACTCTGCTGCACCAGGCACAGTCCCAGCAGATCACTTTCTGCTTGTATAGAACATGCTTTATTAAAATTTAAGAGAAATGTGTGTATTCAAGCCATCGCCAGCCTGCTTTGATTAGCTGCTTAACTGAAAGGTTTTGTTCTAAAGAATCTGTTGTGTTAGAATCCTTGATTTCAGCTCCTCTATATAATAACAAATAATGCGTTAGAAATTGAGGCCTTTAAAAGGGAAACTCTCTGAAACGTAAGAGGACAGTATTTATGCTTACATCTGACTGCCTTAATTTCTTTGTTGTTTTTTTCCACCAACCCATCTCTCCTAAAGCAGCACAACTCATTTGTTACGTCTGTGACTTCCTTAGCCCCTCGTGCATTGCCTGATTCAGCAGGAGCACTGTCAAACACCTGGTGCTTCGCTGTTCCTGAGTAGCCCAATTATCACTTGGATTGCCTCAAAATTAGGTTCTTTTTCAAATGGCTCAGCTGCCCTCTCTTGAGATTATTTTCATGCTCAAACTGTGGCTCTCAAACAAGGGGTGTTGTACGATCTCGAGCAAATTTCCTCCGCCTCCCTCTCTTTTCATCTCTCCCAGGCTCACAACAGGGTAAGAGACAAAAATAGAAGAGAAGATGTGAGGAGCCAAAATACAAAAGAGACAGAAATCCACTGTTCCCAAAAACAAGAGACAATAGGGCAGCTCTAAACCAGGTGAGAGTGGCTGCAGAGGAGCTGCAGTCCAGGTAACCTCCCAGAGATGCCCAGCATCCCTCTGATAATCTGAACATTCTTGAGGTAAACCCCAAATATAAATCACATTTGTGCAGAAGACAAACACTCCCCAACACACCAGTATTCTTAGGAAACCTGGAGCACTTTCATGAGATGAGCAAGAACTCTGCTGCAGGAATTGGGTGAAATGGCAAAGCATCCAGTTTAACAAAGTATTTGTGTTCTTCATCAAAATATTTTATTGTGGTCACAATACTGAGAAAAAAACCCAAAATTTTATACCAGACTGAAGAACAGAGAAAGCATTTGAGGCATTGCTAGAAACCAATAAATGCATGTGCTGCTCCCTCTGAGAAGTGCAATTTGCTGCTACACTAATCAGATGCTTTCCTTATGAATTAAATTGTCCTCTCTGTAGGAGCTCAAGCTCAATAAAACTCTCCTCTAAGCATTGAGGAACCATAGCATTTTCTCATTATAAAAACCCCAACAAACCCAACAAGAACAACAACAAAAAATCCAACCAAAAATATTATCTCTTCAGTCTGAAGAGCTTAGCCTACCTTGAGTATAACAAGGTAACTTAGGCCCAGGGAGAGTTGCCCTGATTTTCTCCAGAAGAATCAAGATAACCAAAGGTTAATCAATTATCTAGTATAAATAAAAGTATAGAATAAAAGCAACCTTGAGTTCTGCAACCTAAAGATTGGATTTTTCACAAAGAAACACTTCTCTTAGCCACAATAACAAAAAGTACCTGGGAAATAAACCCAAAATAGAATAAACAATATTCATAAGAAAACCAAATACTTAAGAAAAGGAAGTTTATAATTTAATACAAAGCTACAAACGCTAAGAACTTCTTTCTCCTACTCAACTTCACAAGTTTTGCTTCTTCCAAACTCCTTTCCAGCTGGGAACAGGGAAAACAAACTGACAAAAAAAAACACCCAAATGTTTTTCATTAGCAACACTGACTATAGAAGCAAGGTTTAACCAAAGCTCAGGAGTTCTCCAGTGCCCTTTTAAGAGTCCATGTCTATTTTTGAGTGTACTTAAGCACATTTAACATAATAATAAAAAGTAAAACGGGCACCAAATCTGCTGCTTAATAAAGTCACCAGCCACAGCAAGTTTCTACTTATTGACAGCATTTTTGCAACACTGACCAGGATTAAGTAGGCATCTCTTGCTATAAAAGAACATCTCTGCTTTCAACCTCTATTCCCAGATGTTTACACTCTCTGTTCAAAGACCTATTAGATCTAAACTCTTTGATATGTGACCAGCTACTCCTGCACAGCTTTTTGTTAACTGAAATCTAAAACCAGCAGGGAAAAAGACAAATCAGTTCTTTTATCAAATGTTTTTAGTATCAATTCACTACGAACAGAAACGTTCTTTGATTGTTTTTTCAGTGCTTCAGGTCATCATAGTTTAAAAGGACAAAATTCACCTCTTAACTAATATATTTTAATGCATTAATTTCTGAGAAACAAATACGAGCAGTTTCGTATTTATCTTCTGAATAGAGAATCCAGTCAAAAGTTCTGGATATACACCCTGAGTACGATTACTTATTTCTCCTCTCAAACAGCACTGCAGTGAGTGCCAGTCTGTTCACACTGAAGTAAATGTTGACATTCCTCAAGTCAAACATTTAAGTTTAAAAACTGAGAAAAACCCTTCAAAATTAGTTAATTTATATGAGCAGAGAAGCACATTAAATCAGGAACTAGTGAATAAAATGCATCCAGCAAATCTTAATTCATTTCTTGAATGAAAGTTTCTCTTGCAAAACCCAGGAACCCAACCCAAACCACAAACAAAACAAGCAAATGAGCTAACCAAACACTTTAATCCTTCAAATCAAAAACAAAATTATGTTCAGGAACTGTGCAGAGCTGAGAAGAGGGTTCTAACTACACATACAGAGTAATAAATACCTGTCACTGACAGTGTGAAAACAAACACTGACCAACATAATTTTTTGATATATTGAACTTAAAAATCTTCAGCGTTAAATTTGCAATTTTTAAAATTAAGTGGAGTTCTGAAAGCAAACAGACCACTCAGTTGCTCTTCTTGCCAATAATGCTAAAGGGCATCCACAAACCAGCATTTAAAGCAGCTTTACTTGTTCAGCAAAGGAGTTCTGACACAGATCTCTCTCCATCTCTGCTCTGCATTGTAATTGAGCAGAGGTCTACAAACTAAATGATGCATGAACATGTATAGATTCAAAGTCCAATTTCTTCAATCAAAAATCCAAAAAACACTGCCAAAGGAGGAGGAAAAAAACACCACCAAAAAGGAAAAACAGCATCTGCTGATATTAAACTCTGACTTTGCCACTCCAAACAGAATTACAAACCCCCATGTAATGACAGAATAATTAGGCATCCATAAAGCAATCATTGGAACATTGTCAAAAGTCGAGTCTTTAGGAAAAATAAAAGAAAAAGATACCAATATCAGCATTTTCCCTAGCATTCCCAAAGTCTGTGCTTTTTGCTTCCCCTGACTGACTGCAATCAATGAGTCAGCTGCAGTGGGTCGAACACAACTGGGATAAAATGGCACCTTATGAAGTAACTGCCTTCATAGATCTCCCCAAATGAGTCATAAACCCATTCATCAATATCCCACCTTGTGCAGCACGGCATGGGCACGAGGGGAGCGCTCGGAGCAGGAAAGCTCACTCTGTGATTCCATTTGCAGCCCATAAATCAGGATTTCTTACATTCCCTGCCACCATTAAGTGAGGAATGAGAACCTCCACTATCATTAGTCGACAGCTAACAAGGCATTAACATTTTCATTAACAGTGTTGACAAATCCAAATCGATTTTAAAAGCTCATTTGCATCATATCGTAAAATTGTGAAGTAGAAGGGAACAGTCTGACAACTTGATTATATGCTATAGCTTGATTTTTTTGTTTTCCTGCTTATGTATGGCTGTGAAGTGCACATCACATCTGGTTATGTTCTGGTGCCCTCAGATATTTAGTTTGCAGCTGCTGCTCTAGAGCTGACGTGCACACAGAGGTGATGGAGCAGGTTTAGGTTGTGGCTGGTTCTCATTTCACCTGTGCTGCACAAGAGAGAGGCACTGGATCCTCTCTCACTCTGTCTCCTCACTAGTTTTTGATAGGTAGAGCTTTTTTCCTGGAATTATGAAGGGTCAGTCCCAAAAGAGACTCATCCAAAATGAAAGCCTATAATGTACACTAGATACTGGTGGCTTCCTTTGAATTCCAATACCTTATCTGCTATTGCTTTCAAATTTCATTCAAAACCCTTGAAGCCAAATGAAGTACTGCTACAGAGAACTTTTTTTAAAAAAATCATTCTGGAATTGACAGTCTCTATAATTGACTAATTAAATCATGTTTCAATATTCCAGATTTGGTACATAAATACAGCTAATCTTTCTTTGTTTTTGCAAAAATTTTTGTATGACAGAGACCAAGCAGCTCTGAGAAACAGATTCACATGAGCGTGTATTCAGCAGAGAAAGAATGTAAAACAGTTTCAAATGCCCAGATACCTTAAGAGCAATGTATGCATTTATTGTAGTCATTAAGGAGAATGAATTTTTCAGTTATACATTTTTAGGGAGAGTTATACGCATTTTGCACGATGATCTCAATTTTAAGTAACTGGAACCTATTACAGCTGCAATGAAAAATAGAAGGCTTAAAAAAAAAATTTTAAAAATTGTGGAGTTGGGTGTGCTGTGCACAGCCTCCATCAGCTGCTTCCATTCCTCTCTCTAGAGGAACACACAAACTGGGTTACATTTACCTTCTCCCATCTCCACCTGTAGTCACAGGGCTTAAAAATGAACACAAAACTGCTACTAATTAAGTGGGTTGGAATTAGGCACTGCTTGCCCAGAACAACTGCTCCAAAATTGAACGCACATCAATTCATCTTCGCAGCCTAAGCTAAACTGTTTTGCCATTTTGGCAGCAGGAAGATGAAGAGCAACCACTGCATGATGTGGAAGTTGGTATTTTCCTCTCACTGAGTAACAAAAACCTCTCTGACTTGTCTGGCTTTGCTGACAGTGACAAGCAAGGGCTTCATCTCTGCTGCCTTGCAGAGCACACAACTCTGAGGCTGTTCCATAACCTCTGTCCCTTAAGATGGGCAAGTTCTCTACAGTGCAGCACAGGAGGAAAAAACAAAACAAGAAAAGCAGAAAAAAAGTACCACAATATCCAGCAAAACAAGCACAACCAAAACCCCGGCCACTACCAGCTATCAAAAATATATTTAAAATATACTAGCAGCACAACATAGTGTTTGAAGATATTTTAGAGGACTGATGTCAAATGCAATGTCCTTGATAAATATTAAGTATTCATTTAAAATTTCTGATGTTTTAATATTCCTAAAAGTCACACTAGGAATTCTCTTTCAAGATCCAGACAGTTCTACCAGAACTGGCCAGTTTTGAAGTGTTTGCATTTTAATACCAACTTCCTAATTCTGTCAGCTTACAAGCTCTCTTTCCAAAAATAACTTCTCCAACAAAAATTTAGAAACTTGAATTTTCTATTTGCCAATTCTTCAGGAAACCTTATATACAGTGATATTTTAATCAGTTACATGCCTTCCTTTACCTCTCCACAATTACAACTCTCAGGATTCTGACTAAACCTGAGACCAATAACATTTGTTAACAAAGGCTTGGCAAGCTGGGAGGTTTTTATCCCTGAACATGGCAGGAAAGCTGCTGCTGATTCCTGTTCCATGGGCAGTAAATTGCCCGAGGTCCAGGCAGGCCCAGCACAGGCCCTGTGGCTGGGTTTACTCCGGCTCCGATCGATATGCTCCGTGCATCTTGTCTATATCGGAGCTCTCCTTATTACAGGCTCAATTGATTCTCCAAGCAGCAGCAGAGATTGTACTCCATGGGTAGAGCAGATGTTGTTCTGACCTCCACCCACAGGCTCAGAGAGTTTTTCTGTCTGCCTTCAGCGAAGAAAAATATCCCAATAAAGAGAAATATCCAGGCATGCATCGTGCCCTTGAACAATGGGTGTTATATTTGTTATAGCAAAGTTTCTGCTAATGCTCTCCTTATTTTATTTTAAAAATCTCAACACCCACATCAACACCCACCATGAAAATCACAGTAAACTACTCACTCCTAAGAGTTTTAGAGAAATATCCTTGACTTTTAAAAACTTAAAATTTTTGAAAAAGTGCACAGCACATTCTAGAAGGCAACACTACAACAACACAAATCCCACAAATTTTCTGATATTGGTGTATACTACAGATTAACACAAAAGTACTACAATTTACCACAGATTGATATTGGCCCAAGAAATCTTCTGTTATTTGAGTTAATTGTAATCGTTAACATTAAGGCAGCACAAAAACTAGAAATAAACCCAGCAAATAATAAATAAAAATGGACAACCACTAAACTCTTCTTAGGAGAACAAGGGAATCTGATAAACACAGTAAAAAAAAAAAAAATACAACCCTCAAAGAGGAGATACAAACAATGCTTAAGATAGAGGTGATAAAGGAAATGGAGGTACTAAGGGAGAATTGTGATCTGAAAGGATGGGATATTGCTTTTGAAAATATCTGATATAAGGAAGACCAAGGGGAGATATTGATAGATCAAGTATTTGTTATATTTAGAAGACTATTTAATAGGTTACCCTGAGTACTGGGAAAGCTGAAAGGCAGATATAAAACACTAAACACACCCCCATATACACCTAAAAAGCAGCACAGCTTTTGAGCAAATGACCATGACACAATAATGCCAATTTCTGAGCTGAGGACCACCACTCATGTCTTCCAATAACAAACAAACCAGGGTAGGGAGGGGAAAAAGGGCAATTTTCTCTCAGATTTCAGGAATTTAGAGTATCGGGTGGTTATTGTGCTAGAGCCAATCCAAAGCCTTTGGCTAATGGCCTATCCAGGCTGATGAACATCCAAGATATTTTAATTCAGGACAGAACCTTGGATCTCATTAAAAAAAAATATAAACACCATAGAGATGAAAATTAGGGGAAAAAACATTAGCTTCTTCATCCTAATGGTTACTGACACTATATTCCTTTGTCATGTATTTTGATCTGTCTTTTCTTGATCAGTAGGTCTCATTCTTCCAGGTTCTGGGGTACAGAGCAGCTGATGTAAAGAACCAGAGAATTTTCCTTGGTGTCTCTGCCAGGGACAAGCACCCTGGGAAGGCTCTGACCTCTATTACCAGATCCCTGAACCAAAAATGAAACAGGAACAAATACTAACTTGGTTCTTGGAGAACATTTTGCAAATAAACCAAGGAAAATCTCAAGGAGCATCAGATTGGCGAAAGGCAAATTCTGGCCTTTGAACCTGTCTAAGGTACCATCCACATTCATACCTGGGCTAAGAGACTTTCTCCCCTCCTGGAGAGGGGAGAAAAATGTTTCTCTTCTCCCTTCTCTGTATGTTTTAAACCATGGAATGAACTTCTTAATCTTTCGTGCAAACCTCATCAGACCATAAATACATGCAGCTAGAGATTACTGAAGATCAAAAGAATCAATTTGGAATTAATGTCCTATCAGGATTTCAGTACATACTCTGCTACTAAAATGCTACAACAATTTTAGAGCAAATCTCTAAATTTTGTTTGTGATCAAGGAAAGTGTTGGTTTTGAATTAAGGCGGTTCACAACAGCCGTGCAGAAGCAGTTTCATTTCTAATCCTGCCAGGACAAGAATTTAAAATGTCTGGGTATTAGAGCATTCCTTTTAGTTTGGCAATTTGAATTTCACCTTTTTTCCCTCCACTTGTCCAACAGTCAAGCTCTATAAAGCCAATGGGACAGGAAATATCATTCTAGGACCAAGATGTCTCACCAGAAATGGAAGGAAATTGAAGGTTACAAGGAACTGCCTAAGTCTTCCACCCTTTGCTTACACTTTTCCTTTCGTGGACAGCTACAGTGGTTTCATGGAGCACTCAGCTACTGCATTATCAGCAAAGGAAAATGAAATAAACTGCTACAATTACTTGTCACTCCTGTCATTTCTCGATCCTATTAAGTAGTTCTGTGATTCATCCAAGTGGGCTGTAGCTGGGATCAGGATGTGAAAAATAGTCTTGTCTTCAGCTTAAGATATTTCTTGTGTTTATAAGTAACAAGATCCAGCTTCCATCTCTGGAACACACATGTTACTCCTCATTAAATTTGAAAGGGAATGTCTATAATTTCATTCTGTTCCCTCTTCAGGTGTAGGTGTAGATGATCTTATTCACTCCAGTGGAGGCTTGCAGAAAGTACAGAAGATAAATACATAGCTAGAGACACTGCAGGAGTGATAGGCAATAATTATACAGCCTGATGGGATGTTTGTCACTTTTCTTGCCTTGTTTAATGTTGCTACAAAGACATAAATGCATTTTTTGTCTCCAGAAAACATTTGGAGAATTGATGCTTGCTAAAGACCAAATGCATTTTGATTTAATGAAACGAAAAGAGTGGAAAAATGAGTGAAAAAAAAATCTCCATTCCTAATCTTTTTTACTAATCAAAGAGAATAATAAAAAAAACCCAAAACCCCAATGCCACAATATCACCACCCCAAAACAAAAAAAACCACAAGCAAACAAAATAACTCTGAGAATAAGCAAAGACAAGACATGCCTGAAAGAGACTTGATAACATTATAGCAATTTACATGTCCCATTTCTACTCACCTACTGCTTTAAATCGCACTTACAATATTTCATATATTTGATATCTATTCTCTGGATGTCAAAAGGCATTAACTTGATATTTTTACTTTTTTTTTGTTCAAAGGACAGATGGTGTTTTCAAGCTGGGGGTCAAGAAGGGGAGAAATTTCTTTATAGAGCAAAGGAAGGAGGAACTCACAGATAAATGCTTATTATTTTCTTCACAAGTGCTATCACTGTCCTGCCTACAAAGTGAGTAGTGAAGCAGCACTGAAGTGGCATTTTATGACAAAATAATAACTAAAATAAAAATTGATAAGGGATGGGATGTATTCTCATGCTTTGTTAAAAGATCTGGCGATTCAGGGACTCTACTTCAAACCTTTAACTGTTTTGAAACAAACTCAGTATGTACTTAATTATCAAGGAATTAGTAATAAAAACCAAAGGGTTTTTTTTCTGTTTAAACTTTCAAATTTAAAGGATGCACTAAGCAAAAGAGAGATCATACATAACTTAATGTACTTTAGGAAGCAAATTAAAATATAATTTCACTTCTCCGTCTAATAACACTGCTCTTTCAAGCTCTGGGGATGTTGTTTTAGCCAAAGATAGTTTCCTTGACAATTCTAGGTAAGAACAGATACCCTTAAAAGAAATGAATAGAATAAAAGGAGATGAATAAGCAGGTTTTACTAAATTGAGGGTTCAGGAAATGATAAGAGATCCCTGAAGAAGATTTAACATTGAAGATATATATTATAATGAAGAACAAAATGAAGGTTAATCTTGATAATGAAGCACTTGAACCCAGAGAAAATGTCATTATCAACATGTTAAAACGTGCAGACTTGGGGTGAGAATTGGATGGCTTGAGGTAGTCAGTGGGATTTGCAGGTTTTCTTCTGCTGCTGCTGAAGAACTGGCTGCTGTAAAACTGCTCCTGGCCAGGAGCTGCTGGAGAGGGCAGTGCTGGGGGGTGGCAAAATGGGTATTCCCAGCAAAATGGGATGGGAGAGTCCAACAGAGCAGCCAACAGCTCCCCCTGGGAAACTGGCGTGCCTTTGGGGGAAAGCTGAAACTTATTTTCAAAGTATTAAAAACCACAACCCTGATGGAACGTAAACTTCATCCCATTACCCTGCTGTGCAGTTGAGCTTGAGGAGACCAATATTGACAATTTTAGCAGCACTGAAACAACTTCACACCAGATTAGAATTCTTTTTCATCAGCAAAACCTGAGAAGGAAAAACTCACTTCTAAAAGTTTGGAATTTGGTTAGTTTTGCTGTAAGAATGCTTAATTCCATACTTCCCCCTGCCCTGAGTATCAACTTGAGAAATTGTGAAAGCAAAAGGCTCTTTCTGAGCTAAAACTGCCTGAGCTCAATTTTCCAAGCTGAATGTTTTAGAAGCAGGACAGAACGAGCAAACCTGTTGCACAGAAGACACCTAACACAGAAACATTTAGTCCATAATTTGACGGTGTTCGGTCAAACTCCATTGTGAAAGAATCTCCTTGACATATTGCAGGAAATTTCTATGCTCCCCTTCTGTGCTCTTGCCAACATTTTAGAAAGGTTTCAGATAAACCTTCAGCTGCTCAAAGCTTTTTTACATTGAACTTTCTCCTAGAGAGTATTTAAAATATACAATGAAATGATCTCGTGAAAGACATAAGGTTCCTTTTCCTATTTTTATTGGATAGATGACTGCAACTTTAAAGCTTGGGTCATATTCATCCTGGAAAGCTGTTTATATGTGAAGGCAGGAAACTGATAATAATTCTTAGGATATGTGGTTTGTGCATTCAACACTGTTATAAACAGGCAAAAATAAAGGCGGGTTTTTAGGTTTCTATTTTGGATTGCTGCACTAAGTCTCTCTGCAGATTTTCCTTACTATTTAAGCTGGAGAAATATCTCTATTATACTTTTCCAGCCTTTTAAAAATGTGAGGCATTTCAAAAGCCATTGACAACTTTGTAGTTACATCTCCAATTATCAAACTTTTAAGATGTTGATTTAAGATACACACACACATGTATATAGGTTGTTATAAATGTGATTTCACTGTTACCACAGTCAAATGAAGAACATATTCCTGCTGCAGGATGACATAATGTCTGCTTGCTTTTCAGACACTGTAACCTTAAAGGTAATAATAAAAAAGCCTGTCAAGTATTTCAACCATCATTTGGCCTTCAACACTCCTGTTATCTTTCACAGCAATTTAGCTCTTGTATGTTCTAAATAATGCAAAACTCCAACAGAACTCTATCAGCAGGGAAATCGCTTTGGTGGCTTTTCTCTCTCTCTCTCTCTTTTTTTTTTTCTTTACTGCATCTCTGTAGCTCAGAAGTGTCATTTTCTTTCCACTGCTGAAAGTCATTGTCCATTGTTTCAGCGAAAAACTCTAATTAATAACCTTCCTGGTGCAACAATCCTTTGCAGAAGCAGGGAAGAACATGTCCGTGTCCTAAAAGCCTCTCCACGTTTATCATCCTCAAAGACTCAAACATATTGAGGGACTGGCATCTTTTCCTTAGCATGGTTATTAAACAGATATGTCCAGAGATAGTTTTAATGTAAAACATTCCAACTTTCAGGATCCTGAAGGCATTCCCAGGTTTATTTTACAAGTCACACTTCAGACCAGTACCTTGAAAAGTACACGGAGGACTTTCGCTATATTGCAAACACTGCTTCCTCAAAATTTCAGCAGCCTTTTATAGTTGAGTAAGGGAAAAGTAAAAGAAACAAGCAGCTCTTGGGAAGCCACTGAAGGAGAAATAACAAGCAGGTAGAAAAGGCTGACTACTGATCTGTCTAATGACACTACAAATTAAATGTAGAATGTAGGCTACAACACAACTTCTGGCTCTCCTGGCTAACAGTATGAAAAACAGACTTGGGTGTTTCTTTCCACAAAGGTAGGAGAAATGAGCAAAGCTTCATCTTTTCATCCCTGCTCCTGAATTTGCTCCTTGAATGAAAAAATTTCCTGAGTCTGATAGAAGAAACACTGAGCAGGGGTCGGGGTTTTAATGTCTTTATCAGCTTTGCTGCCCTTTCTCAAAATCAATAGGGTCTTTTAACCGTAACTTTCAAATTCCATGAGGTAGTACAGTAACATTTCTCAGCCAAATATTTCAAACCTCGGTAGCTACATTATTATACTAATAAATAATTTGGTATTTTGGCCGTTTAATGAGACCCATCAGAATGCAGGTCACAGTAGCAGGTGATGTTCTTTAAGCCAGCATCACAAATGACATTCAACTTCCTATTTTCCCCTACAAGAGACAGAAAAAGAACTTTTTATTGAGTTGTTTTAAAGGGGCTTTGCTGCATGGATACGGCTGCTCCTGCTGCAATCTCATCAGGCTGAGAGCTGCTCTTCAGACTTCAAACATTCCAGGTCTAAAGCAGCCCATCCCACATCTACCCACAGCTGACGAAGCCTCAACACGTGCGGGAAAGTCTGGCTGAGAATTACAAGAAAAAATTTATTTATGTCTGAATGTTTATGTGGGAAGCATAAAGTCCGGAATTCTCTGCATACTTTGTCGTACACGAAGATTTGCTTCCCTGTTGCCTCACTGCCTAAAAAAGGTGTCTATCAGAAAATATTTGGTATTTTATTTAGCTATAATTCTGCAATAAGTTAGTATTACTTAACTGTGCAGGTGATGAACGTAAATGTCACAGTGGATTTTTACAAATTTATCCACCTATTGAAATTACTGGTTAAAAAAAAAAATCATACAAATACACAAAACCTGCAAGTCAATTCCCATTATGAAAATTACATTTGTTATCTCCATTTTGGGAATTTCCTAATTGTTAAACAATTACCGCTGCATTTATAGATACTGCTGATGCTACTGGAAACTGAGGTGATTTTTTTTTCCCCCAGAATATAAACAAGTATTTGTTCTTCGTGCACAAAAAATTTGGCTTTTGTACCCACAGTTTATTTGTGCTCCATGGAGTGAGTGGATAGGTTCTGATTTGGGTTTCTGCTTTTATTTACTTCTGGAAAAAAGGAACCTTAACTTCACCCGAACTGCTGAGCATTGGTTTTGCAACACAATGTGCAATTCAAATTTAGCTCTTGGCAATGCCCTGGTCACTACTGCATGAACAGTACTGCCTAAGGGGTTATTATTTAGGGTCACATTAATTTCACAACTGCTCTGACATTAATGCACTCCTTGCTCCCTTACTTAATGTTTCCCCACATTTTAGTGCTCTGAACAGAAGTCTGAAAATAACTGACTTTAATGAAGTGAATCACAGGGTGTCAAACCCTCATTTCTGTACGTACAGATGTAAAACTCAATTTTTCCCCCCTCTATATATACTGTGCTGATCCAGCTATCCAGATCTCTTCAAATGGAATTAATTTGCATGCAAAGCAGCTCTAAGACTACTTTTATTTTCACAATAAGATAAAGCAACTTAATGTAAATCTAGACTGATCTTCTGAATTAAAACTTTATAAAATACATATTGTGAACATTCATTCAGTGCATGGTGCTTGTGAGACTTCTCTTTGCCCTGGTTTTGTGGCAGATTTTTTGTTTGTTTGGTGGGGTTTTGGTTTTGTTTTTTTTTTTTTGGTGGAGTTTTTTTGTTTGGTTGGTTGGTTTTGGTTTGGCTTTTAGTTTTTTGTTATTAATGTGCAGCTAAGCGATGTGCTTTATGTTCCCAGCAAATATTTCAAAGCTTTGGTTTCTCTGGGAGATGCTGTTCAGCTGAACTCTGGTAATGTCCACACTGGCCAGAGCTGGCACCTTCTGGACAGTCTGGCCTCATCCTCATCACACAGCATTTGGCCACATTCTCAGTCCCAGATTCTGCCCTGGAATCCTCAAGACAAAATATTTTTGGGCTTGTTCTCAGGCGAGAACACTTGCAGATTACCACTTTGAGGAGTTTCATGCTGGCTCTGCCATGTCCAGGTTCATCTCAGGGATTCAGCTGATCAGGAAAAGTGGAAATCAGCCAGCAGTTGTCTAGAGCCTGAGAGTCAAATTAACAGCCTGGGCACAATTACATGGTCTGGGTTTGGAAAACCCAGGGAGTAGACAGTCAAAGACAACACAGCGGCTTGAAATCCTGATTTTGGAAAATCCAGGGAGGAACAGACAGTCAAAGACAACACAGCAGATTGAAATCCTGATATCAAGTTAAAGTTTTTTAACAGCAGTGCCACACTTGCCTCATGGATCTCCCAAGTTAGACACTGATTATTGACAAAGCAGGCCTTAAAAACACAAAATCCTCTGAGATGACCTGAACAAGGGTCTCTGCTCGCACAAGTACACCTGATTTTTCTAACATCAGGCATTCCAATAGAGAACATTTGCTGTTTTCCAGCCCATGACCTTTAGGTGGTAACATCCAAGTCCCACTGGAATGATTCAGCTCCTCACAAGACACCAGCACTCAGCTTCCCATCCTTCTGTTTAGGTGACAAGAGGAGCATTGAGCAGAGCTGTTTATTTTAGCCTTTGCTTTAACCTTTTTCCCTGCTCAGTGTTATGTGAAAACAGTGCTTTTTCCATGTTTATCCCACTGTTTTGTGTTGGGTTAGTCCAGGAATGTGTTTCTACACAGCACCCCTCGGGGTTATGTGTGTTCTCAGAATACACCTTTGTCCAGAGCAAGCACTTTGGGGAAGTGATGATGAAAATGTGACGGGAAGAACAGAAGACTGGAAGGTACAAAAATACCACAGTCCTTGAGGAACAGGTAAGTCACAGGCATTTTAAACACAGCAAGGCAGAAATACAGAATTAAAATGATTGAGGTATAAGGATATTTTTCGAGCACATAAGGAACAAGATGCTGACAAAGGAGAAAACAATTTCTCTGAAGGACAACAAGAGATGTTTACTGCTGAACAAAACACCTCTTAAAATAAACTTTAAACAAAGAAGATATGCAACAGAACAACTGCAGTTAGTCAAGTTTAGTTTATGTGAACACCAAGAGTTCCAAGCCCTTTAATCCTTTTTGATGTCCAATCTATAAGAGCTCCAAAGCAAGGTCCTTTGCTAGCAGTGAGATACAGAGAACTCCATAGGAATTCAGAGGACTCATTCTCAAGAGTTAAAACTGCTCTGGTCATCAGCATACAAATAAAATGAGCATTAATAAAGCCAGTGCTCCGAAAACAAGTACAGCCTGAAAAAAGCCATGTTTTTAAAACTATGGAAATTCGCTTTCTTTTGATCTTTTATCTGTCTTCTTCACCTGTTTTTAAGGGTTTGTTTAGTCGGGTTTTTAACTTCAGGGTGTACTGGGGTTTGTGCTTTTTTCTGCCACCTTGACAGCCAGATATTTACCTGGAGAGGAAGCTGAGATTTATAGGCATTAAATGATTCCTGAAGGTAAAACCCTTAGGAGAATCAGCAATTATTGCAAGACAAGAGCTGGAGACTCTAGGAGTAAACATGTATTTCTACCCTAACTCATGGAACAAATCTACACCAAATTCACTTTTCTTCTTCTCTGAGAAATGTTGTTTGCTTTGTGTTACAGAAGTTGCTATAGAGGTAGATCAGAAGAGATAATGTAAAATGCTCGTAAAATTTTAAACATTCACTTCATTTTGTTCCTGGCTCCAGAATTCATTTGTTAGAAAAACTTTAATGCACAGATATAGAAGGATTATTTTCTGTATGCGCTAGAAAATATTCTAAGTGTGGATTTCCTTTTTTAAGAAAACTTCATGCTATTATCCTACTTCTAATTGGAATAAAAATAAACATGCGACATAGATAACCAATCTAGTCAAATATTCCCAACTCAGTTTCAAAAATGCACTTTTAATCAATAACTATTGACTCTAAAACGTATGGAAAATATTGCAAGCCACTTGTGTGAGTGGAAATGGAATGCATTAAGACAGTTACTTGTCAGGAATTATTTCTCCATACATGCTGGCATGTATTTAAAAATCCCTTACCTGCTTGCAGCACCCAGAGAGTGAAAGGACAAAGAGGTTAAAGATTGCCTTGGAGCATCTTTTGTAAAAGACCTGCCATTGATGGCTAAAAAAGCCTAAAGCAAAATACAGAGACATTTTCCTCAGGGTGTAAGAATTTAGATGGAAAAGGTTTTCTAAGATAGGAGCTGGGTCACTGTAATCTTCAACAGAAACTGAGGGCAAATTTGAATTGAATTGTGACAGAAGAGTGAAATGTTGCCATAAAACCAACCTAGGAGAGAAAGGATTCCAGATACAGGCAGGTAAAGAGAATCACATTAAGTTTTTAGGGATGTGTTTTAAATATTCTACAGGTGGGAGGTGGTTAAAGTGAAAGAACCACAAACCTTAGAGCAAGATCTGTTCACACAAATAGCTTTCCTTGTACCAGGACTTGGTTCAAATTCCTATAATTTTCTGTATAGACAAAGAGCTACTAAAGAAAATAACAAGAGCAAAAACTTGTAATTGAAACTGAGAAAAAAATTTAAGCCAGGTATTGGTGAACAGAAGTTATCCTTAAATAATAACAGATTTTGTGTTAATTAAGAAAATGTGTTATTCAATTGAATCCTTAACAGCACTCACAGTTAATTAATTAAAGTTAACAAACGAGATTTATACACCTCTCACAACCTCTTTTTTCCTTTTTAATGAGGAAGAGACAGAATCTCAAAATGCCTCACTCATCTCCCACCCAACTCAGGGGTGGAATCAAAAATTACAAGTTATTCCTCTTCTCCCAAATGGCACAGTTCCAATTTGAGGTAGAGCCTCTGATCCTTTCGTGTTGGAGGATTAAACTAATTTAAAATCTTCAAGAGAAGTGTCTGGTGAAGAAGTTCTGAAATCTCCAAACTGCACATTCAGTCCATGACAGCACTAAAAGATTAAAATTTAAAATTGAGAAGACCTACAGTACAAAGTGTGCACATTTATCTGTGGGCATTATTGAAAAGCCTGTTTGAAGTCAACTGATGACTTTCCAGTTAATTTGATGAGTTTTAGAGTAGGACACATGAACATGATACGATAAACAATTTATACAGTTACTGTCACACCTGTCAGTAAAATGAGACTTTAACAGTTCATTCCTGTGGCTCAAACCAAATCAGCCATGCTAGAAGAAATTTTAAAACAATCCAAATGGAGACAATCTTGTACAAATAAAGACTTGTACCCTCTGCAAGATGCTGTATATTAGAAATGCATTAATGTTGAGCTTTTGATGTAGGTGCTGGCCTGATTTTATGCCAATTAACAGAACAATTTTTGCTGATAAAATTAGGTCAATTATATTTAATTGGATCCATTAAACCAACTATAATCTTATTAATAATTTGTTGACCTCAGTTGTCAGATTTTTCTTCATCTAAAAGTTCCTTGGTTTTGTTTCATCACCTCATCCTGCAATCCTAGTCAAAAAAAAAAAATAAACCCCTCTGTCAATATCTCTTTCAGAGTTTCACCATTCACATTATGAAAATTCTAAGTATTTTCATTTTGGTATCCATTTCATAGCAGCAGCAGAAATACCATGTAGCTATGCTCAGATATATGGAATTTAGCCAATATTTGTCCCCAGATTTTTTTTTTTTAACCCTCACTTTGGTACAAAATTGTACCTATGCAAATCTATGAGGAATTAAAGCACCATAGTTCATAAACAGGAAAAGTTTCTTTTGAACAACTTCATTTTTTTTCCAGGTTATTTAAACTCAACAGAAGTATGGTGCCATACCTCATATGACAATTAGGTACCCAAAAAGAACCTCCCCGTTAACAAAAAAAAAAAAAAAGGCATTTTTGATTGTTGATGTGTTGGTTTTAACGCCCAGACACTTAAATCTGCCTAAATCAATGTTCTTCCCAAAGACTATTTGCATGTTTTCATTAAACACATATTGCAAGTGATAATAAATTATTGTTCCTAAAAGTTCTACTGCATTCCATTCCATATTGTAAGCTCAAAAATATAACTTCCCATACATGGTACGTATTAGGTACAGGATTTAGTTTCAGAGTATGCTTATATTACATTTCTAGCTCATAATTTGATTTTTTTTTTTCAGCAACTTTTCTTAAATTGGTGTGACCTTACAGTGGCCACAGTAGAAATGTTNCTTACAGTGGCCCCAGTAGAAATGTTCTAATTTAAAAGGCTCTAAGTAATTTCCAACTACCTTTTTTTTTTTTTTTCCTCCCTAATCAACCAACCATTAAAAATCAGAAGTTGGTGATTTTTAAAGTATGACTCAAAGAAGACACAAGATTAGATCTTCATAAAGTATCTGAATGTTGATATTAATTCCTCCTGTTGCCACCTTCCCAGTATAAGGCCTGTCTCTAACTCTCTCCTATAATGGGAAATATCTCCTGTATTTCTTCGTGGATAATATTTCCTATAGATAATTGTCATCTAAAATGGAAAATGTATTTAGGAAAAGGTTTGGTCACAACTCTAAGATTTTCAAAACAAATGCTTAAACCATCCCATCTGTACCCCAGAGATATACAAGATATTCAGAAATGCCCATAAGTACTTTGCAAGGGTTTTTTTCACTCTTTCACAGTATCGTGTTAAGAAATAACAGTTACTTGAGAGCTTTGAGTTCCACACTTAAATTATCTAGAGCACAGGGAGAGGAAGATTGGGGATTTTTTTTAGTTACAATTATACCCTTAAAAACTGATATGCAGCATTGATATTCCTTCTTAGCAGTTATCAACTTGACCTCTAATGAATAGAACAGATTTATGGGAAACTCATTTAGGAGTCAGGTTATGACTTTGGTGATTCACACTGGCTGATAATTAACAGCATGTACTGAACAATTCATGAGAGCTCTAAAAATTGAACTTCTGCACTGTAAACTGGAGGGTACTACAGGGACAAGGGGGTTGGGGCTGGATTTACTCTTTGCTCATCACAGGAAGAACAGGAGAGGGCTGTGATCAATCTCATTTCCCTTTGTTCTGCCCCAGTGCTCCATTTTTTACAGTTCCTATGACTGTCATAACATGGTTTGTGCCGAAAGAAACTCTAAAGCTCGTCTCACTCCATCCCCTGCCATGGGGGCACTGAACACTTCCAGGGATGGGGCAGCCACAGCTTCTCTGGGCAGAGAATTTTGCCTCACCACCATCACGGGGGAGAATTCCTTCCTAACATCTAAATCTGACTTCTTTCCGTTTGAAGCCCTTCCCTCTTGTCTTGGCACTCCAGGCTCTTGTCCCAGGTCCCTCTCCAGCCCTCCTGGAGCCCCTTTGGGCACTGGAAGGGGCTCTGAGCTCTGCCCAAAGCCTTCTCTTCTCCAGGCTGCACCCCCAGCTCTCTGCCTGACTCCAGCCCTGTGATCATCTCTGTGCTCCTCTACACTCACCCCAACTGTTCCATGCCCTTATTTTCATATTTTTCCTTCATCCCAGAGCTACAAGGAAAATTCCAAGTGGAAGTCTCGTGAGAGTGGACTGGAGGGGCAGAATTGCCTCCCTTGACCTGCACAGAAAACTACGAAATCAACAAACTTTGAAGGTTCACTATAACGGCTGTGTTTATTTAGTAATTATTATATAAAGTCATTTACTGTGGTATTATTTCGAATACTGCAGACAAATGGAGAGTCAGAATGCCAGTTCCCTACTTATGCAAGCAAAAACGGTGTTTAGCTCCTTTTTTTTGTTTCTGTTGCAGGCTGAGGTGTGCACACGGTGTTGCTGCTTTCTATGCTCTGCTCTACCTCAGCTCTCCTGGGACAGCAAACCAAACTGCCCCTCCAGTTTCCCTCATACATATCATTATTTATGTCTGTAAGTACATACAAACACAAGAGCTGCAGATAGAAGGAAACACAGGTCACTAGAGATTTGTGGACTGTTTTCCCTGATTTCCCACATCAGCCTTGGCTACCTACCCACCACATCCCCTAGGTGTCACCCAGGATCTTATTTTTCCATTGCCTACAAACATCCCTTGACACAAGGGAGATTTGCCTACCTTTCTGAATAGAAACATGTAAGGAATAACGTAACATGAAATGAGAAGCAGAAGTCTCCTGGTTGGATGCTGTTCCTCATGCTAACAGCTCGAGGAACCTTTTGTCAAAGGCCTTCAATGCCTGCTTCTTCTTTACAACAGCAATGTTTAACTGTGTTTCAATATTTGGATGGGAATAAAAATTTTCCTTATGCTGAGGATGAAGAGAAAGTTTGAACTTTCATGTTTCAGTTCAGTATTTGCCTCAGTTCCCCAAATGTCCCTCAGGTTTCCTCACTATCCAAGGCCTTTCACTCAGTTCAGGTTTCTCCCTCAGGTCAGCCTCAGAGGGAGCTTTCCTTCTCCTCAGGCTGAAGTTTCTACTTTTACCAACAAGCTCTCTGCAATCTGAGAGCTTTCACAAGGGTAATACCAAACCTGCTCAAACCCTGGACACTCCCAACTGACTAGAGACCAGAGTTTTCAACAAAGGCTTTGATTTTTCTCCACTGGATCCTTTCCTCAATTCTACATGTAAAAATAAATACATCTACTTTTAGCAATTCAAATACAGAGTCAGTGGCATCCTGTGTGGCAGATTACAAGACAGGCTGAAAGGGAAAATTTCAGTTTCCCTGAAAATTGATCATCTGAACACTAAAGGTTGTACAAGCACTACTACCTTGTCCTGCACTCCGTGCTGCTGCTCAATCTTTTAAAAATTAAAAATTGGTTTTATTCATGTGAACAGTCTCATTGATGCCTAACATACAAAAAGTTAAAAGCACGATTGATTTTTTTTCCCAGGCAAGATTAGAACTAAAGCTAATTCACTCCTGCAGTATTATTCCAGTTCTTGTTATAAGAAGAAAACATTAAATAGTTCTTTATGTCAACATTAAGAGCAGAAGAAAATAATTTTCAGAGTTTCCTCCAAACTGTGTAGTAAAGTTATATTTGATCATCTTGCAGCACTTTTTCTTCAGAAGAAAATAGCAAGATATGCACACAAAAAAGTGTGCACCACATCAATAAAGAAAGATTATTCTAAGTACTAATCGGGGGAGGGGGGAGAAAGAGAGGATCCGTTGGCATGAATTAGATAAACTTGTCTTTCAACAGTTTCAGTTGTTTTTACTTCAGAGTGAGACAAAGGAAAGGCATTAAAGATTACTGACAACCTGTGTATTTGTCCTCCTTTTTTCTACTTCAAACACAGACTGACGCCTGTATTTATGTTTTCCTGAGTCAAGCTACAGATCTAATGAGCTGCTCTATTTTTATTTTCTTTTTGTGAGAATATTCTTTGAACAGCTTTTTTTAAGAGATAGGGGATTTTTTTTTTTTAATTTTCATTGTTGGAAAATGAAAATGTGACAATTACACTATGTAGACAACTGCAGCTGGATTCAGAGCAAAGTTTCTTTGAATATTCTTTATATCCTGAATTCCTTACTTCATTACATACTGAAACTGCTGTGGAAAGATAACCATAGTTGGATGTAAATTCCAATTTGAAACCAAACGTAAAGCACGTTTCCAAGAATGCATAATTAAGCGGCATTTGTTAGAGTCAATTTGAGTTCATAAATTATTGAACATGGGTTAATTTTTGTCGCATTAAAAGCACCACCTGTTCGCTTCTATAAAAAATGCCATAATTTCTGTTTCAGTGTTGTATTTGATTCTTACACATTTGGTTTCATCCTTTCAGGATGGTTTATGAGTACCCTCCAGTACTGAGAGAGTCGTTTCCTCAATCTTGCAGAGCTAAACACTACAATTCCAAAGGTGTTTTCCAGGTAGAGAAAACTCCCTAGATCAGGGTACTCAGACAAGTGTTCCAGTGTGTGTAAAGGTTTCAATTCCGTCAGGCAAATTGCTGTTCATCAATGAAGTTCAGAGCAGTAGGGGGAGTTTCTGTTCAGAAAGCAGCTTTTGAGATGCAAGACTCAATGACTGCTGCAAAACAGCCACTTATTGAAGCCTTTCACAGCTGCTCTCCTGTTCTGCTCCTCTCACTGGCTGGTACATTCCAGACCGCTGTGGAAAATGCTCCTTTCACCTTCTCACGTAGAGTTGTTTCCAAACGACAAGCTTAAAAATGGGTTTACAACTGTGAGGTTTAAAAAGGGGCTCGATAGACTGCAGTGAGCCACAAGCAATCGCTGTAAATGTTTCAATGCAAATCTCTTCCCACTAAATCTTTCAGCTTTGATGGTAGGATGAACCCTTGACTTGCTTAGCATCTGAGGAGGAGGCATGAAAATCCACAGCTTTGGGGGAAACCAAGGAGATTACAAGGCAACTAAAAATCCATGTGGATCCACAGGACACGGACCCTGTGGTACTTGAACCCCATTGATATTTTTAAGCAGAGATTCACTGTCATACATTAAAAAGAGACCTGTCATACTCTACAGTAGCGTTTTTATCTTTGGTTAGTGCAGAGTGTCTGTCCTCCACAGTCCTGTGTGCCTGAAAGGGGCCACTACATCAAGGGGCAGGGTTCAAAGTTTATAAGGTAACAGCTGTTGAAACGTGCCGTTCAAGGAATATATTCATTAGATGCAGTTTGGAAAAAGGGAAAAAAACACACCAGTGAAAGAATTTATCCAAGAAGTTCTCCTTTTAAAAGTATTCTAGGGACACTGTCAGTTCTTGGAACAAGATAAAGTGAGTTATAGATACTACAGAAGCATTACTGTTAGCAGCATCAGATGTTCAAAGGAGAGAGACATTTAAAGCCTTTCAGTGTAGGGGGCACTGTGGGAATTCTGTGGATGCGGGATCAGAGACACCCTCTCTCATCTTCCAGCTGTCAAATTCAAACCCCCAAGTGTTCGATTTCATCAGTGGATATGTTGAAAAAGGAGCCCAGGAAAACAAGCTCAGTGCAATAAAAGCAAGACTGCAACACATGAACACGGTGACAAGATGAAAATGTTGCTCAGAAAAGGAAAAGGCTAATTTCTAATCCCCAGCAGAACTGAGAGAGCACCAGAGACCATGCACTTGTAGGAACTCTCCGAATGTCTGGCAAGAAATCCCATCTCTCTCCTGCTTCTCTTTTTCCTCTGTCTTTACAAAAAGTTTAGTTTTACATCTTGAGTACTCAACTGGCAGAGGAGTGGAATGCAAGGACAGTAAAAGCTTCTTAAAGTTTGTCAAGAGAATTAACAGGGACAAAAACCCCTTTTTTTTCGAATTTTGACTAAAAGTGAGTTGCTCTTTCATTGCAGGAGTTTGGGCCCTCGTGCCCAAATATATTACTGCAGGTAGCTTTATTGCCATAGGCTTGAACTCATTATTACAGCTCTGGTACCTCAGTCGAAATTCAATAAACTGATATGTAAAGCATTAGTCCCTCAAATCCCAGAACTGTTGCCAGAATTACATATCCTATTCATAAAAACTGTGTTATCCCACGGAATTCACTGCGAGTGATGAACTTCCAGCAAGTCGCTCAGCAGAACGGAGCACAGACCTTTCTTACGGTGTGTGGTAGAGACTGGCTCCGAACACTAAAGCTGTGTGACTCCTGGTGATCTCATCCTGTAGCTGTTCATGCAAAAAATTGTTTTTCTCTTTCACTTCCCTCAGATCCAGACCTTTTGATTTTGGTTTGATGTGTGGATTCGAAAATACAACTGTGAAATCAACTTGGTTTCACTTGACTAAAAGTCAAAACCAGTCAGTTTTATACACTTCCCGAAATACTTAGAAGCCTGTTCAGACCAGCCAATCTTTTCTTCGTGACCCTCATGCAAATTTCCATCTTTTTACTGGTAATGGAAAACAAACTTCCTTTGTGTAGAAGGCCTGCACAGCCTCCAGTTATCCCAATCCTAATTTACCTAATCAGCACTAAAGTTTACAAGCTCCAGCATTTGTAAAGTGTTTGCCACCTAGTTAAAAACAGCCCAGGATATTTGGTAAGAATATTTTCATTTCTATATGGTACCAGGAGAATATGTTAGCATTTTCCTTTTGATGTCAAGTGCTATCTACTGAACAAATCCACACCTTTTTTTTTTTTTTTTCAATTCAAGAGATTGCAAAGTAGGTGGCGAGACGGCATTTGTAGGTTTATGATTCTTATTTAAGCAGCTGCTTACATAAATCCTCAGGTATGTATGATTAATTATTTGCTTTCTAATCCCTGTTCAAAAGAATGCATCTGCTTTTATATTTAAATCAGGTTTTAGCAGCCTTTTTAAAGCATTTGACTAACTAAAAAACACAGACACCTGTACATTCCAAGGAGTTCTTGTAATGCTATTGATAATCATCTCTTCCTCAGCATACCTTTGCAAGAGCTGTGGTGAGCTGTCACACATGATCTGCCTGCTGTGGTATTTGGAGTTCAGTGTATTTTCCACAATCGCACATTTCACAGAGGAGAGACGGCCATTGCAAACACTAACCAAGATGATGGACATTGGGCTAAAAACGTGGATATTAAAGGAAAAGAATCTATGGGAATATAGTGAGAGTTTAATCGTTGTGTTTAGTGAGTCACCTGATAAATCAGATTACAAAAGTTGCATTTGGAGTAAAGAAAAAACTTTTTCAAGGCGAACTGATATAAGCAAGCACTGAATTAAATCCTTTTCAAAAGTCCTCATGTTTAAATTCGGATACTGACTATAAAACCTGAAAAAGTGCCTTAAGAGCCTGTTCCTTCGGAAGGATGATTCACTTGTCCTGTACTGGGATGAGATAAAACTGAACCTCACTTTTTCCTCAGCAGCAAGCCTGAGCCAGAAATGAACAGCCTATAGCAAATGGTGGCACTACATCCTGCAGCAGGTAAGATGAGGCGTGCTGTGATGCAGCTCCCTCTGGCAGAGCAGCTCCTTCACCAGCTCCTTTTTGAGCAAGTTATCTTTCAGAGGACATTTATCACGCTGCTCCCTCCACTCAAATTCACACTGGATGTTGATGTGAATGTTGCAATCAAACAACCACAGAAATACAAAAAATAATTTGATAAGGATATAGAAACACTGTCTAACCACCTCCTGTAACAGGGCAGAATCAACTGTGTCAAAATTGAAACACTCTACCATAAACATTCCTTATACGGATACTTCCTAATGTCTCCCTAAATTGGGACCTTTCACATTGGATTTGGGTCATGTAGTTTTCTTCAGTACTTAATTACTCCACATTTGATTGTGCTTCATTATCTGAAATAAATGTAATCCTTGTCAAACCATTCAGTCTATTCATGGCACATGTAATACAAAGGCTTGTTACATCAAGCTCGCTGCCAGCGATAACTCAACTATTTTCCATTCAATTACAGAACACACTGATTTTCCTGCTGAGTCACCTCAAATTCAATTTCTCATTGAGAATTCAACTAAATTACTTGCCCATGAATTAACAATGCTGAATGCTAATACAGACATTGAATTATATTACATTTCAGTGACTGGAAAATGTAATTGCAGCTGGCAAGATCGACTTCATTTTTTTTTTTTTCTTTTCCAGTTTTGACTTAGTGATGCTGCCTTGTAAACCCAATACTTTGTGGCAAAACATCCTGTAGGATTTAGAATGCATCCCCTCAGATCACACAAAAAATATTCCTGTTTCATCTACTGACTATGGCCCAGACATCTTGGTGGGGGTGGTCGGGTGGGCTGGAGGCAGAACTGTGTTAACTGTTCCTGGATTTGCTCACTAAGATCTCTTAACATGAACCAAATTTCAGAGCATGAAACATTTCTTGGTTAGCACAATCACCTGCTGGCAGGTAAAGTAAGCAACTAGATACAATCCATGTAAGACAGGCACAATTAACATGTTTTTTTCCTCAAAGAATAAACATATTATCTTTCATAGACTTTTGCATTCCTCTCAAGTGCTTCAACTCAAGTAATAACAATTTTAATCAAGAAAAAATAAAAAAATCTTATCCAAATTATAGAGTAACCACCAAATTCCACCTAACTAATCATCCGCAATCCCAGATATTCTTATTAACTAACCAAACCAGATTAGCTATGAAAATTAGGCTGTAATTCATTAGAGCAGTATTTCTGGCACATGGAAATTCTAGCTGTATGAATATTTCAGAACAGTTGAACCTGGGATGGAGCTTTTCTTCCTAAGAAGCCAGAAGAGCAGGTGTGGAGATTTTCTGCTGTGATCCAATGAGGTGGATGAGGAGCTAAGGCTACAGAGCACAGCTCGGAAAGCCTGGTAGGGATTTTTCCCTTCTTTCCTCTTTTACACTTAAGTCACTGATATATACTGAGGATAACTTCAGTAATAGTAGAATAACACATACATACTGACAGCTTAAATAACAATAAAAAAACATACTGACATTGAGGGCTTAAAACCTACTCATCCATTAGTATCTGCAGCAATGAGGTCAAATTCAGGTTCAAACAAACTCATATGTGGACTTGGCACTTAGTTTGAAAATTCCAGCAAAATACTTTGCAGCAGCATTTGCTGTGTCACCAAAATTCAAACATTTTTGCAGAGTAGCTGAGTTTCAAGCAGAACAAACCCTACCTTGCTCCCTGGCAGCCAGCCCAGTACCACAGCTCCAGTAGAACTGCCTGGGAACTGTGGGCTCCTGAGTATTGGCAAAGATTTTAATGTTTCATTGGCCCCAAAAATCAAACAAAACTTCAGAATACTGAAATTCTAGTCAGAGATATATAGTACACACGTTTAGATGAGGTGAATTATTCTAACACAAATTTTCAGGTGTAATTACTGAGTAGTTCTACTTTAAAAAAAAAAATCCTCCTTCTCTAACTGCATTTCCATGTGTAATATATGTATTCCTAAATAGCAAACTTGCCTGCAATTGACTAGAGTTATTCTTCCATATAGATTACAAGTGATGATAACTACTGAAAGAAAGCTAGAAATGTTTAAATATCGTGTATTTCTTTAATATTAATACCATTTTGGATTCAGAACGATATTGATATTCAGCCTCTAAATAGGTTATTGGGTGGAATGCCTTATCTGTTTTGTTCTTAAACTGTTATGTTGCTTTAAATCGCTAAACCACTATTTTTCATGACAATTAGCAGTAGATGTTAAGACATGTTTCTACTGACTGTGATACTTATTTTGTACATTTTCTGACATTCTTTTCTTGGCATAAAGTCTCTTTTCCTGTTTTTACTTCTTTATAATAATGGATAATTTACTAGTACAACAGGAAATTTCAATCCGTCTTTATTGGGTTTTCATTTTTAATGGCAGGGATCTGTAATTTTCATTGTTTAAGTACACTCTCCATTCCTCACTCTGGTTAGACCAGCTTTGCTTTTACCTTCCAGTATGGATAAGCCATTGATACAATTCTACAAATTAAGTTAAAATACGGTTGAAAGGTGAGTTACAGGAAGAGACTGCAGGAGCCATTCAAGCTACATTACAAACTGGATCCTTTACTGCTGTTGATTCCAGAAACCAACCTGAACACGGACCTGGCAACCAACCATCTCTGCTCCCACCCTGCCGTAAAGGGGACAGCAAAGGTTCCTGCAGACCTCCAGAAAAATGACAAAATTATGAACAAGTGCAGCAGCAAAACGCTCCTGTCCATCCCTGGAGGAAACCAATCAGGAGATCAGCTAAAAACCCACAAGAGTTAAGGCACGAGGCAGGGGAGTAACTTCCCTCCAAGAGCTGTGTTCTTGTGGTCTTTTTGCACTCCAGCCTTACAGGGTTGTGAATTACTACAAATGCTGGCTCTTGAGGACTGACTAAGCTTGTGGGAACGATGTACTCCTCTAGATGATTACCAACCATTCATCTGGCTAATGCGAGGCCAAATCTGGCCTGACTGCCTGGCTCAGGGGAATATAATTAACTCTGCAGTCGGGTTGCATTTGCCAAGTAGGATGAGCCCCGGGTGGTGAAGGCACAGGAGCAAGAGCTGATGCTGCCACCCAGAGCACAAAAATGGACTCGCCAGCAAAGTCAGGACAGGCTTTTTTCACACCAAAACTGCACAGACATCGAGCATCCCGTCACGGCAATCAACACAAAAAATTTAAATATATGTAAATAATTGTATATTTTAAAAATTTCACCGCATCGTTGACCAGTTAGAAAATGACTCCTGTCATTCTTCCACAGAAACATCCACACCAGTAAAGGGTGACCTTAGGAAACCATGTTTGAAAACAGCTAAGTACATTTAAGTGTTATTGATTGCACAAGTAATAGCGCCAAAAGTGATTACACAGTGTGGTACTTACAAAAATAATTACACTTCAGAAAATCAAAATTAATTTGTACACTTCTGCTACACTTTTGAAGTTGTTGACATTTCATTGTAGTGCTCCTAACGAAATGAAAATTATTAATAATTGTTTCTACTTCAGTGTGACAAATGTCATTTAGGTTAGGATGTGAATTTGTCAGTGCCTCATCAGATCACTAAGTTGACTTTTGGCTCGTGTTAATTGGAAAGGGGGGGTTATTTCTATTTATCAGATGCAACTCTATACAACCCAACCATATTATTACTATGTTTGCTGGTTCCTAAGTGCAAAACATTTTAGGTGGTGTATTCCTCTTTTCTTAGAAATCATTCTAAAGGTGTAAAAACTGTAAAATTAGTTCTCTGGACAAAAGATTAAACATTTTCTTTTTCAAAAACTTTATCGCAAAAAAGGCATAAAATAAACCAGTGAAATTTGCGTAAGCCCAGGGCCATTGTCTGAAGTCCCATTTCCTTTTTTTCCCCTACCAAGAAAATTTAGTGATATTTTAACATGAGTGAACCATACTGTTCAGCTATGGAAAATAATCTAATTAATTGCAAAAGCTGTGTAAGGCAAAAGTGAAATCATATTATGCCTCAGTGCTTTTCTCATACAGCACATCACTCCTGGAAAGTTATACAATTAGCACAAGTAAAGTACTTCAGCTTCCAAAATAATTTCAATAAAAATACTCAGGGCTTTTAGAGCACTTTCAAAACACTAAATAAGTAAAATTCACACATTCAATATCTTGATACCCTTACTGTTCCAGTTTTATAGTCAGGTGAAGTGACAAGCAGATGATGTGTCTGGGCAATTACAGCAAACCAATAACAAACCTGCAAACAGAGTTTTGGAAGTCTCGACTGCAGGCTGTTCAGGGAGTTCTCATCTGCTGCCCTCAATTTTGACAGGAGTCTTTGCCTCAGGACACCCTATCAAGATTCAAGCTACTTTCCAATAGCTGAGCTAAAAGTGCATAGAATGAAACATCTAGGTTTTGACAATTTTTAAGAAAGAATAGATATCATAAGGATACAGAAGCTTCATATTTCACAGAACGCCTTACATATTTCACTATTAGTGTTAATCCATGGATGGATAAAAACAGAGAGTTTCTATCCAAAGATCAATACAATTGCTCTAAGTGCTATGTGAGCAGTACTTCCAGTCATATAAAAACAGTTATGTTAGGCTAAGACAGCTGGCCTGGATAAGTGGTGGTTTCCCAAGAAAGAGCTATTATCAAGAAGCAGGTTTGTAAAACCCAGGCCTCATGCAATGATGGCTGCATAAATATTTGAAAAGTTTTATCATTTCTCCTGAGCTTATTTCACTCGGTCTGATTGATGATAAAACCCTGGTTGCAGAGGCCACACAGGATTCACAGGAGCCTGCTGGAGACCTGTTTGTCCTGTGCTTGGGAGATAGGTGCTCCTGTTTTTCCAGTCCTTACCACAAATCCAAATGCCACATGGACAGGTCAGACAGAACAGCTTGCAAACCTCCCCATCTTCAGTAAATTTTTGTGCACAAAACCCCAAGAAAACAAGCCCAAAGAAAGTAACAGCATATGGGCTTTTACTAGATCAGGGTAGAGTATTCATTCTTTTGTTACCACTGAAGGCACACGGTAAACACAGCACGCTTTGATCTGATTTCTATTGTATTTTGCAATTAGAGATTGCAAAGGAAGGGCTATTTAAGGAACCTGTTTTCTCAGAAATACAGGAGGCTATCCAACAGAATGACAAAAGCAGTTTAGTGGTCAGACTACAGTAGCAAATCAAGGGCCAAAGAGTCTGGCACAGCCAGAGCTATCTTTTGATTATAACCATGCCCCACTTCTCACCCACACTGATAACAATCTGTTTCACTTGCAGCAGTTAACCACAAACCTCCCCAAATAAAACATTTGCCTCAGTTCTCCCTTTACATTCTCATCAGCAATTTTCCACTTTTTTCCTAATCAATATGTTAAACAGAAAATTCAAATCGACTAGAAAGCTACATCTTAATTTTCATTTTGTGCTTTCCTCCTTTATTCCATTTACCTATAAAGCTCTGGCTTATCCCTGTTCAGTGCTATTAGACTCATGATATTTAGATTGGTGATGTTTATTTCTCCTACAGTCCCAGTTCTCAGGCTCTTAAGATTATTTGAGAATCCCAACTTCAATTTAAAAATCCTTATATTGCTAGCTCTCACGTTCTGGAGAACTGTGTGAAAGTATGACTCAAGTGTACTCTAAAAGCTCTATGTGAAAGGCAAAGAAAAGGTTCATTCTGAACACAACAGAAAAACAGAGATGACATTTTTAATGCATATTCAGAATTGCATGTTGGAGGTTTTTTTTAAATTGCTAGGATTTATGAAGTAATTATGGCTAAGTGCCATATTCTGATCACAAACAGGTATTCCATATAAACACCACAAACCCGGTGTAGTGTGTAACAGGCCACACATTTCCAAGGAGCACTGCCAGAACAGCAGAGATTCGATACCAAGCAGGCAGTAAAATAATTTCTTTATGCCACTTTCTCAAAACAATGATGTATAAAAGGTGACAAACTAGAGCAGGAGTTGCCCTAGTGCTGTGACCACTTGTTCACATTCATTCTACAACCTAGCAATGCCATTCCCATTCAGTATGCCCCACCAAAACCATCCTTGAAATCTCCTTTTGCACTTGGGGTCATTGGACATGCCTCCATCCCTCAGGCCAGCAAACACCCCACAAAAAAGAACATTTGAAACAAAATTTTCTCACACATTTCTCATGGCAGGAAAATAATCTGCTCCGCCTCAGAAAACTTCACAGCGTTGCCTTTACTATAGCAGAGCTACCGAGGAACACTCAGACAAACTTTCCCATACAGTAGAATCGAGAATATTACCTGAATTTTTGCATAATCAGTAAGCAGAACACTGGCTGACATTGGAGCTGGGCAGCAGTCCCTGACGCAGAACCCTCTCAGCCTTGGCTCTGGCTCTCTGTGCAGCAACAAGCCTGGCTTCTCCCTCCAAGATTTATAGCTGTAGAGATAAGTGACAAAAGGGTGCTAAGTCAAATCCCCACTATCTCTGGGGAGAGCAGAGGGTGCTGATAGCCCTCATTGTTGGGAGGGCGTTCCCTCAGGTGCAGCTCCAGCTGGGCTGAGCACCAACTGGCTCTAATTTGGGGCAAAGGTGGTTTTTGTCCAGCACAGGTGTTGGTGATTATCTCATTACCTCCCGGGCTGTGAGGAGGTGTAAAGCTGAGATAAGAAGGTGGCGGCTCCTGTAGCCTAGTAGTAGTTTCTACTGGTTGTAGGTAACCCACTCGCAGTTTTGTGTGGTGTGGGCGCTGTCCCCTTCCCGTGAAGAGCTGTGTCCTGCCTCCCGTGGCTGTGTCCTTGGCCCAGCAGAGGGTGAGTCTCTGTTCCTGGCTGGAACTTGGTGCTTTCCTGGGGAGGGTGAGGTGCCCTGGGGCTCTCGGCAGCTCCCACGCTGCTGAGGGGACAGCGGGGCAGCCAGAGCCTGGGGGTGGTACACCGGATCTCTGGGTTTTGGTCAGCCTCTTTTACATGGGAGCTGGCCTTGTAAACCCCTGGCTATGAGTGCTAGAGAAACAAAGGCGTGTGGGTTTTATAAATCTTGGTTTGGGAGACTGCCAGAGTGATGTGGTAAATGTTGGTTACATTTTTAGCCTATGTGTGGCTTCCAGACATTCTGACTCAGGGGTCCTTGCTGGAGTTTGACGCTGAAGGATCTGAGGCGTGAGGGACACTGTTTTTATCTCTGATTATGTTTGAAAGAGATGTGAACTGTGGAAGAGGAGAGAAAACAAACCTGAGAGAAATCTGAAAGGTAAAAAACTTTAGATATTGTCTCCAAAGCTGTGGTTGGATAGGCAAGTGGGCTGCAAGGAGAAATGCCCATTGCTGCAAAGGGGAGCCAGGTAGGTAGGTGCTCTGTGTGGTAGTCCTGCTTCAGAACTACTCTACTTTTTTGGAGTTATTGCCCTAGAGTTTGTATAGAAGCTTGGAACTCTTCGTAAATGTCTGTGTCTGGAGAGGTTGAGAGCTGGTTCACTAATTACAGGACAGGGTGGAAAGGTTACAGCTAAAAAGCCACAATACAGGCAGATCTGCAAACCTTAATTGTACTTTAGTTTTGCTCCTGTTCAGGCTTCAGTTGGAATATCATTTAGAGGTTAGTGTATTGCTCAGAGGTATGAATACAAATACTTAATTAACACCATAGCAAAGAACTTTGGTTACTTATTTGGTCTGAGACTTTAAAAAAAAATTGGTTAACTGAATAATGATACATTCCCCTGGAGTGAAAAATTTGCACCTTACTAATATTTCTTTCAAACCTCTTTGATTTTAAATTAAGAGTAGTGGTTTTGTGATTAAACCCCTGTGTAGAAATTCAGTATATTTGAGCTCCACTCTCAGGTCTGAACCTGACTCGTTATGTGACCCTGGGTTAGGTGTTGGTCACCAGGGCTGGTTTTCCATCACCATCTGCTTTTAATTGCTGGGAAAAGAGCAGCTGAGAAATTGCCACTGGGACTAGCAGGACTTTCTGCATTAGCTGCAGTTGACTGTGGATCAGACCCTTTTGTCTCTTTCCTAAATGTACATATGGGGAAGTAGGCTGTGGTTAACTGGTGTGTTGGAAGTATGTATTAATAAACCTTGTGTGCTGGTGAGAAATTACAGATAGGAGAATTTCTCAGGTGGAGAAATATGTTTAGTAGCATAAAATATCAAAAATAAATGCTTCTGGTGTGTTAGGGTTCTAATTTGGCAACTTTCAAAGTTGTCTTTCAAGTATAAGTCACCACCACGCAGTTCTAATATGTCTAATTTCTGTACTATTTGAAGAAAACAATGAAATGCTTTGAAATATTTCGTCTCAGGTAAGGCTGGTCCTGGTGAGACACCTCCAGTTGTACCACAATTAACTGATGCTCTCACATCCATGCCAGACAAAGCAAGTATGAATTGTGTTGCGAGAAACAAGGAGCAACTTATAGGGTCCATTCCAGTTCCTCCTATGCCTCAGCTGCCGTCAGTCTGACAGGTTGGACTGAGGGAGACAAAGTAGATTAGGAAGTAATGGCTGGAGGAAAAATAGTATGAAGTTATTTTCACATTTAGATTAGGATCATTATAACCAGAATCTCAGGAGCCATTATTTTAAGCATTAGTGGATAATGCAGTTCACTACATTAAGTTTTATGCACAGCATTTGGAACCTTGGGATGACTGCTGTAAACTTTCCATCACTGCTGGTTTGCACAGTGACCTTTTATCTTCATTAGCCAATACTCTGAAACTGCTCTAAGTATACCGGTATGGATTTGTTGGTGGTGTAAATTAGGATATGTATTGATGTTAATGGGGCTGTTTGCATTTATTAGTATAAATTAGTTTTAGTGTTCTCTCACATCATAAATCACAACGGACATGAGGAAAGTCATTTGGCAGCAGTGATGTATAAACAGTGAAAATGGGAAAACAATTGACTCGATTATTCAGCGTTCAGTGGCAGAAATGTGTCTGAAGCATGTGAGTGTGTGTATTTCCTAAACTTCACCCTTACTTGATGTGAGGCAATGGATGAACAGGAGCAGTGACAAAGGATGAGCTCTAATAAAGAAAGTTGTTGGTCAGGAAAGGATATCCCAGGTCTAAACCTTGAGTCCCTATGGTTACTGGTAAAAGCATTAAAAAATTTGAGTTTCTGACGTGTTACTGTAAAACAAATAATAATTCGTAGGTAGGTAAATGGCAGCTAGCCAGGCAAGCCTGAACATCTGTTTTATAGTGAATGAACACTGAACACTTCTGGCATCTAGTGCTCTATTTTTACCCCCAAAATCCATACAATATTTAAACCCTTTTCATGCTGCATTTTGACTCATTATTCTATATTGATACCATACAAAGCTGTGATTTCCTTATGTAGGAAAAAGACTTGCTGGGTTTATTTGTCGAGGGAATTTGTAAGGAAAACTTGAGTAGAATATAGAAGTTTTGCAATAGCAGAAAGTATTTAATCATGGCAATGGCTTTTTCAAGTGATTTTTCTTTATGACAAACCAAATATGTATTATATTATTTGTGGATCTGTATATCTAACGTCAGCACACATTGCTGTTTATTGGCTCATTTTATCATGCTGAACTGTCACAAGCTTCTTATTAATCTGTCTCTGAAGGATCAAAATGCTTTAATAAATATGTTAGTTCCTTTAGATCTTGGGCTGAACTGAAACTGTTAGTTAAATGTACTGTGACTTTGAGTGAAGATACCTTTAGAGAGATTTAAAATGGAGCATGTTATATAAATCGAAGTTTGACAAAGCAGAATGTGTCTTTCTCTTAATGGCCAATTAGGACTCAAATAAAAAAGTAAAAAGCCCTTTTCCAGACTAAATGTGGGACTTCTTTATGTGGTATGATTGATTTATCAAAGGGATTATTAACTTTGCAGTTTTACAGGGAAGGCTCTTTGCTTGTGTGGTGTGTTCATTTACCTGTACAGACATATGTGCTTTAAATTCTGTACACAAAATAAATGCATTTGTGACACAAGGGGTCAGGAAGTTGCTTACCTTTCATTGCCACTAGGAGGTTGATAAGAAGTTGAGTTTTTACTTTATTCAGGACACAAAAATTCATGTACTTTGTTTAGCTGCCAGTGATAAAGCAGCCTCTGAAAGGCCTGCAGGGACCATTCTGCAGAGGGGACTGCTTTAATGGCAGAGAGCTCCTTTTTTTTGCAAAGCCAAAGTAAGTGTGGCCTCTGAACACACAGCAGTAAATGGTTTCTATGAAGGGGTCAGAATCTTTTGGAAGGAGTGGATGGTGTACCGCTGTCATTTCAAAGGGAGGAATGCATTTGAGGAACAGCATCTGGTTTAAGAAAAGAGTTAAGATCATCCATGAGGTAATGTCATTGGTCATTGCAATAGAATTTCAGATTGCTTGGCAGCTCTTCCCAGATGAACCTACAAACCTTTGAGTGTGAACCCTCGGCAGTGTGAGCACAGCTTTTACTGGAGCAGTGTACTAAGTTATGTGAGCCTACATTTCACCATTTGGAAGGATTATACCAAAGATCTGTGCTGTTGCTAAGGCTTTTTTAACCTGCCGAGATCATAACATCAGCAGCATGTGTTTTGATTTTATATGTAGGTCTGAAAAACAAATGCTCACCTTGAAGTGCCTAAATTTTTTCCGTATCTCTTATTTGAAGAGTTCACCTGTCTTGAGTGAAACAGAGTAACGGAAGCTAAATGCGATGTTACTTATTTCAACTTTCATTTGGAAATGCTCCACGAGTATCATGGTCTTGTGTTTTTGTAATCAACTGGCCTTTGATATTGGCCCACATTGAATGATCATGGCAATTGGCAGTTTTAGATGAACACGTGAACGTGGAAACAGAATTTTATTGACGCATGAAGTAGTAAACATGTTGAAGGTGAACATGTAGGAATAGCCACGTCTGTAGAACCAAGTCCATAGGGCCTGAAATGAATTGGTTTTCAAATGGAAGTGTGTGTCTGTGCAGCCACAGAAGAATGGATCTCATTCCCACTTGGTGTTGGTTTGCACAGACCAGCCTACATCAGTCTGCTTCCTTAGGAGTGTTAACAGTTTGGCACTACTTTAGTTCCCTTAAATCTTTGCAACCATCCACGATATTGTTACAGCACATTATGTGGCTTTTCCTGTGTCATTGTATATTGCCATTGGGAAATGAAGCATAAAAAGGCTGCCATTAGAGCACATCATTAAATAAGACTGCATGAATTTCAACTGTTGCTCAATTGATCAGCTCCATTTTGAGCCAAAGATGTTTTATCCCAGTTGAGTTCTTTTAATATAAAAAAATTCTGGTTTAGTGGTGCCTTTAATTTCCTTTAATTTTTCTTTTAGAAATTGTTCAGTAATATCAGCCTCTGTCTTGTAAAGGAAAAGATCAAAGCATACCAGAACTTATGTGCATGTGCTAAATGTGAGAAAGTTAGAAATTAACTCCCAAGTGCTGTAAGTTTTCTGAACTATCTGAAAGCAATTCATGCTGAGGGGTTGTTTTAAGACCCTCTTTAAGCTGGGTGCAAATCACAGTCACAGTTGTTCAATTAAGTGCAGCCGGAAAGACTGGCTTTAGCTTCAACATTTTTTCTTTTTTTGAGTTATGCTGAAGTTGTTCAGTTCTATCCAGTCTGCTGCTTCACTCATTTTGAAGCTTTGGTATTTTGCTGTGGTGTGTTTTTGAAGCTCTTTGAGTATTTCTCTGTATCTTATTCCACAGAGCCTGAGGTGAGCATGTGTAAGAGCAGATCAATGGGAGCGGGGGATGCACACAGCTACCCCTTGGCTCTGACTTCTGTTTTCTCCTTCTCCCCGTGTTCAGACATGGCCTGAGCCATCCACATCCTCCGACTTCCCCTCCAGTGCCCTCACACTACTTGTTAGTGAATGGCAGCCAGATCGGGGGCACTGCACTGCGAGAAACCAGGCGGCTTCTTTAGGATTGCCTGGGAGCAGAGCTGCAGCAGCCAGGAGAGGGGAGAGAGCCCAGAGCAGTCCAGAGTTCTTGGGTGCTGCGGGGGAGGAGTTCACACCTGTACTGGGAGGGCTAAGAAGGTGTTTTTCATGTTGAGCCTGATAAAAGGAGGTTCTTGGTGTAGTTTCTGCTCTAGGTAAAGCAGTTTTCTGAGCTGGGCCTCAACGAAAACATTTTCTTTTCACATGATAGTAGCTAAAAGGTAGATCCATAAGGCTGTAATATCTGTAAAATTATTACAAACTATGATGAGACCTGCACCTGATATATTTATTTATTTTAGACATCTTGTGTACTTCCAGGAGACAGACATCTGCCAGTTAAATTCTCTCAGGAGCCTGTTAAATACAGATTTTAACTGTTTTTTCTCCAGATATGCTTTTTATAGACAATTTTGCTTCAACTCTATGGCATTTTCAGTGCTTTAAAATGATTCAATGCTCAATTTAAGTGTTTCTTATTTTAGGATTAGACACTTGTATGACTAAAATTAGGCTCAGTGGAGGAGGGTATAGCTTGCCCACAGTGCTACTGTGAAAAAGTAAGAAAGGAAAACTGAGGATGAGTGAAGTCATATAAGCATCTTCTATAGGCTGAGAATTAATTCATGTCTTAGATCACAAAATCATTCATGTTTAGGCAACTGATATCATTAGGTACCCAAAAAAGTCATTGTTTAGTGTTGGGTCATAGACCACAGATTTCTATCTCTGCTTTGGAGCAAGTGAACATTGTCAAAACTTAAGTCATTCCCCAGACAATTGAGTTTCCAACAAGAATTTAAGCTAGACAAAAGGGGGATTCAAGTGCTTGAATAGTTTAACTTTGGTAGTACCGAGGGTGACAAATATTCCACAACAGTAATGATGTTTGGATCACTGGGTGCTGACAGTTATTTTGTTGTGACATCTTTGACTATAAAGACTGAATTAGGTTTCTTGCCAGAATCTTGCCTAAAATGGACTTTTGTGCTGGGTGGCAGTTGCCTTGTTGATGGGACTCAGTGAATCAAGAAATAAAAGGAAGTAGGGACCTATAGAATGTCCTCTTTTTATTCTCAAAAACTCCAGTAAGTGCTTAAAGCATCTACCTGCCCCTTCGTGCTCAGAGTGACCTTGGCACAGTAATACATCAAAGAGTGCACACTGGTTCATTTACTGAAGTGAATAATGTCACACAGCTGCTGCTGCTGCTCTCACATGTCCCTATATATTCAGAGTGTCCTTAAATTTTCTTATAGGCATCGTCAAAAAGAAAAACTATGTTAAATGGTGAAATAATGACTGAGGAGCATTCTGATGAAACACCGTAAGATTATGGAGTTAAACTGGGTGGGGTTTGAAATAAGTGATTACCAGAGGCGTAATCCACTATTCATTACCAGTTTCTGGCTAAGTGATCTGCAGTAAAAACGATTATAGAATCTGATGCCCATTGCTTTTTCCCTTATGGTTTGAGGGCCGAATATTTTTGTGTGTTCTCAATGTTTGTGTTGTGTTATAGGATTAGAAATACAAGCATTTCATCACTGTGGGAGAATATAGAAGCTGAATTCATGTGAAGCAGTCCTCTTAAAGCCAGGGGTTTGAGTTCAGGTAAAACCACTTGGTTTTGGCTTTTTTTTTT
>VWZN01002258.1:975396-1002608 GCA_013396955.1 Regulus satrapa
TTGGGGGGGGGGTGTGGGTTTTTTGTGGTTGTTTTTTTGTTTTCTTTAAACTTGCCACCATTCAATTAGAGTCAAATTTGGACAGCTTTCTTTGGAAAGCTGCAATATCTACTTATTCCCTTCAAAGACAATAAAATCTGAAGCTGTGCCTGTGGGATCTGTATCCATTCTTGTCAAAGCAAGCTGTGCAGTCCCAGCAAGCAGCTTTCATGGGAACTGGAGGGCAGATCATCTGCATCCTGAACTCTGCAGCTCCAACATCAACACTTGAAAAATAGCTGAGAGCTAAAAGAGGGTGGTAGCTCAGAAAATAGTTTTAGAACTCTCCCCTTGGTGTGATGCAAGACCCAGCATGTTGAGCTGGGTTTACAGTGAGCCTGAGTGAGCAAACAGGTGGAGCAGGGGTTGTGAACAGGTTAATGCTGGAGCGGACAGGGTGCTGGGTCACCCTGCAGCAGTGCCGGGCCATGGGAGCCTTGGGGTTGATCTTCCCTCTGCCAGAAGTTCTCTGGACACTGAAGCTGGGGTGGAACATTGTGTTTATTAAAGCTTGTCCCACAAACTGCAGAAGTTATTGAGGCACTTCTGTGAAAATTATTGTTGCAATGATTTTGAGGTGAAAGGAATCTATTCCAGATTCACAGTGATAAAGCACTTCTGTCTGTTGCCTTTTGCCAGAACAAATATTAGCAGAGGTTAAAGGCAAATGAGTGTAATTCAACCACGTCTATGATGTGTGCAAGCCAATTAAATTCAATCTTTATTTGCTCTGCACATTTTGAACTTTTTATTTTTGTCTGCATTGAAAGTTGCCCCTTCAGGTTTTAGAATGAAGCTGCAGGAGGAAAAAAAGATGGTCCATTGTTAAATCTTCAAAGAAAAAGATTCAGGGATAAAAGTAAAATTCAAATACAGACGATTTTTTAAAAGTTATTTAATGTTTCAAAATGTGGCTCTGGCCTCTGCCTACTGGCCAGTTTCAAATTTCCTAAGAACTGAAATTTCAAAGGCGGTTTGGAAATGCCTTTTTTCCTGCATTAGGTAATGTGAAGGCGTATGACCCTCCAGTCTGAACACGTGGCACTAAAAATATACATGTGGGGAGTGCTTTGTTTCAGAGACACTTTTTTCCTTTCATTTGTTTCTGAAATCAAAGTTTTTGTGTTCTTGAAAAGAATGAGCCTGTGTAATGTCATGCTTTGAAATGCTGTTCTCTTGACATTATAAGACCATGAAAGGGAGAACTTTGACTAACTCTATTATTCCTTCACCTTAAAGACACTGTCAAGTTTGCTAAGCTCTAAATATGACCCACCTAGTTTTGTTTTACCTCTTATTCTGTTATGAAGCTTATTTAATTTTTTCCTATGTACAGTGCTTCAAAGCTTGCTTTTCTCCTTAAACAAATAAAAATCCAGAAAGATGGATTTCAAGTGACTGCATAATTCAGATCAGTGTAGGCAGGTGATTGAAGCATGCAAACTTCATTTGAACTGACTAGTGCTTATCAAACAATGAGCAAAACTAGTTTGGAATTAGTTATGTCTTTTGATGTGTGGGCACAGTGCTGATCAAAGTTGTTGATAGCCATTCATGTGAATCCCTGGACAGGCTTTGTCCCCATTAAAAATAGATCCCATTGCAATAATCCTCAGACACCCCCACTCCTTTTCAAGTGAAAATAATTTTAACTTGACCCCTTTAACTCAGATGTAAATCCTCAAATTGAGTTATGTACTTTTGTTTTAAATCTGGGTGCTTCCATCTAACAAAACGAAATCCCTAATGCTTCAATTACCTATAATGATTTCCTTCACAAACATCCTGCTTATTATGGCCCAGAAAATGGTCTTATTGAAAACCAGGCACCACCTTTTTTGCATAAGAAAGTCACTGAAATATATATACACACACACCTGTATACACGTACAAGCATTGCTGCTCAATAGGCTCTTCAACTGTGGAAGAGACTCGTTTTTTGTTCATGCCATTGTCATTTTTACCTAAATGTCTAACTGAAAGTGCACTTCAGATCCAAAGACTTATCTTGGTTCACTTAAGTAAATAGCTGTACACAGCTGAAAAATTGACTTTTATGATGAGAGTTTTAAAGCTCTTTTGCTCATAATTGCTATATATTGAAAATGAACTTTGGGAACTTAATGTGATAAGAAAACTCCTGACCTCAGTAAAATCTATTTTGTGCCTAATAGAAACAGGAAACACCCAAGGCTTTGCTTTGAAGTCCCTGAAACCCAAAGATCAGAATTAATCTAAAACACCCAGAGCCCTGCATAACTACAATTATTACCTCAGTGACTGTGGTTGCTCAAGTTCCTGGTTGAATAAGTATTAGATCAGTGGTGAGCAAACACTGCCTTTCTTTTTAAAAAGGAGCATAGAGGCCAATCCATGGAATATTCCTTTCCCATTTCCCTCTTTATTTGACAGCCAGGAGAGAATTTGAGTGTAATTTGTCTTAGCTTTTTTGGGCACATGAGAGCACATTAATGTTGTGTTTGATTGAGGAGCTCTAAGACTTGCTGGGTCTTTAAAACAAACAAAAAACACAAAACAAAAAAAGCTGCCAGAGGGATGTGGATTAGAGAATTGTAAGAGATAGGCAGACTATTGAGAAATTAATCTCATTTCATAAGTTGCAGATTTAGTCACAGATTGGAGGGAGCCTTACCACAAAGTGTAGTGATGAATGTGGAAAAAGTAGAAACAATCTTCTTTGGTTCTACTATCTAAAATAAAATTGAAGTGACATTTTTCAAATGAGAATACATTGTCTGCTGCTTTGTCTGGTTCTTTCATTTCAGCTTTGTTAGATCTTTTGTTTCTTTGATGCTCAGAATATTGCACCATTTGGCTCTAAAACCTACATTAGAAGAGCATTAATTAAAGGCAGACAGTGCAACGGAGACACTGTTAAAATTATGCTTGAAGGTACAATGTAATTAATTTTGTACAAGTGAAACATAAAAGAGAGAATGAAACCGGAGGAAATAGCAGCATATCCTCACAAAATGATAATGAGAAATACAATTGCAAATCAGACAAAATGTGAAAGGACATATGGAATAATTAGATTTCAAGAAAGAGAGAAATCAAAACAAAGAGTAACCTGCTAATTGTTCTTGAAAATTAAGCAAAAACTACATAGCTGATGTTCAAGGTTCTTGGGTTTTGTTTTGGGGTGTTTTTCTGTGAAGTGTAAGATTGGCATTAAGTACCTGTCAGTAAAATGAGGTTGTACATTTTACACCATAATTTCCTGACAGATCCTGCTTCACTTCAGAGCAAGTTCTCTGTTAGAAGCCCTAACTTCTTAACCTTAGCTGATGTGACAAGACAACAGGCTGGGGCCTGGGTTTTGTCCCCAGGTTGAAGATGAGGGCACATGGCATAATTAACTCTAATTCTGTCTGTACAGGAGGAAATAAAGGCTTTAGGAAACTGCCTTATTTTAATTGGTCACTTTATATAACAATTAAACTTCTGCAGTTCTTGTCAGAGCCCCTGTGATTCACCCTCAGTTCTGAGTGCTCTTGAGTAAAACACTTTTAAAGATCAAAAATGTGGCTTGAACGTTTATCGTGTTCTCCAGAGTTTAAGTGAAGCCCAAGGTTTCCACAGGTCTGTGGTGGCAGTCTTTGAAGATGCAACATAAAACAGAATGAAAGTTTATCGTGTGTTTAAAGATCTCTGTTGCATGTGGTGATCTCCTGCTGGTGGCTGGGATTGCAGAATTATTGGGTTCCTTTGGAGCTGCAATTCCAGCTGTGTGGAAAACGGTCTCTGTGTTGGGATAATCATTGTTACCAGTGTGGGAGGATGGCCCTGCCTGAGTTCCAGTGGGACCAGATTGCAATTATCAGATCCTCTGCTTGCTTTTGGTTGAGGGTTAAAGCAGATCAGCAGAGATGTCAGCACGCTGTTTCACACCCCCCCTGCCATTGGTGTGGTGTCACTCAACATCCAGGCTTCTGTCAGCTGGGGGAAATCCAAAAGAAATTCTCCTGGCAAGAACTGCAGTGTTTTCACTGCTGAAAAACATTTGAGGGAGGAATCCTGAAGCCTCTTTTAGGACGTGATGTAATTTAATATGTATTATCTGTTTTAAGGCTATAGGTTACAACTTCTTGCCAATTCGAAAACTTTTCTAAGTGTGGGAACTACTTAATTAGATTCTAGTAGTTGAGGGTTTTGATTTTAACTTAGAGTTCCTTATTTTCACTCTCTGGATAAGTCAGTTTATTCCTGTTTTCTAATTCATCAGAACAAAAATGGAAAATGTCCAGTGAGAAAGAATTCTAGGTGAGGATCAGCGCAAGACCAGTGCACTTCTCCAGCAGTGGGTTAGAAAGTTCAGGCTGTTTTCTCCAAATCAGGAGTTGAATATCAGCATTCCCAGGTGGTTCTGAAAGCCTCTTGCAAGAACAAGACCATTAATTGCCAACAACCTGAAAATATGCACAGAAAAACTTGATCCCTTGATAAAATTATTGATTCCTTAACACCCTGTGTGGTGTTATTGGCCTTCCTACACTTCTAAAGCTTTCTTAATTAGTCACAAACTCCTGGGCTGGAAAGCCATGTAATTCATAGCATAACAACACTTCCTCTGTTGTGTGCGCTTTGTCATCCACTGGGATTTTGAAGAGTTTAAAATAAATCCCTTTTTTAGTATTATGTGCAGGAATGCTATCAAATCCTTTAAAATAATTTATTTCAAGGTGATGTGTTTTTCAGCAATTTGGAGAATGAAGTAGGTTTCAAACTAAAGAATGTTTTAAGGTAAAACACGTTTAACTGTTTCTAGGTATATCATTATATTGATCAGTCCATACTTTTTTTTCACTGAAATGTCACACCACATCATTTCAAAATCAAATTATAGGGGAAAAACTGCAAATTTTTTTTGCCTCCATGGTGGAACTTCTGAATGCTAGAATGCAAAAATGTCTGATGGAGGAGGAACTTCATGAAGCAGAGTATAAAATAATGTGAAGATTCTGGATCTCCCAAGTTGTCTCCATTGTCACAATTCACACAAAACAAAAGGATCCAGGACCTTCAAAAGGGCAGAGATTGTGCAGTCATTAATTTTTTACACAAGTTTGAGATGATTAATGTAACTGAAGTTTAAGCTTTATTTGTGTCATGACTCTGCAAATTGTCTGGCAGTAGATGCCAATGTGTTGCTGGGCAGTTATTTTTATTAAAAAACACCTTTTACAGTTGATTACACCCAGAAAATTTTCCAGCTAAGAAGCCTAATGTTCCAAGCTAATGTATCCTTTACTGTTTATTTCTACAAATATGCTTCTGTTGTTTTGGTTGAAGATATGTATAGAATTGATTTCCTGATGCACTTCAGCTTACTAGGTTTGAGACTGGGTTTTGTCTCTACCAATTAATCTTGGAGATTTTTTTTCTCTGCTACATGAATGCTCAGAATTTTGATAACATGGAGCTCTAATTCATAGCTTCATGAAAGGGCTTTTAATCTGTTCTGTTTTATACTATTTCCCTGAAGAAACCTGCTGAATTTCAAAGCAGGTGTCTTTAAAGACTTACAGATAATATTTTGAGAGGTAAGTATATTTTGCTACTATTAGTGCAAGGGGGAAATATTTTTTCCTAATAAAAAAAGGTGCTCTGAGTGCTGCATGAAGGATCATGAAAGACCTCTGGTGACTTTAGTGCCTCCTTTGCACTGCAGAGTGCTAAATTCTGCCCTTCTGAATATTGGAGTGATGCCTTTACTGCCTCATGGTTTGTAGTTGTGATCCAGTTTAGGAAGTATTTACATTTCCTGCATGCAAAAAACCCCAGATATTTCCTTATATAACAAACCCATAATACTCTGAAAGCCTCATCTACTACGAAACTGAGAGGTAGATGGGGTGGTTTTTGTTGTGCCTTGTAGTTTTAGGTTCTAGCTCCTGTAAATTATCTTCCGTTTGGGCAATCTCACAGTTACGGTAACAGCTTTTGCTAGGGAGGAATTTGCAAAGCAGACTTACTTTTGAAGCAAGACTAAAAAGTAACTGCAGAAAATGCACTTTCTTAAATTCTCAGGAAAATGGGGATTTTTCCTGCCAGGAATCCAGGGGCGAGGGCATGGCACTGAAAGCCACATGCAGGTGATGGCGCTGAGCTGATCTTAGCTCAGCTTCTCAAGAGACCAAGCCCTGCTGCTGAAGCAGTTGTGCAATGCTTTGTGGAACAACTACAATGAGAATTTTTGTTCGTCCTCTTAAATTGACACAAAAAGAGTACTGAGAGTACTAAAAAGAGTCCTAAGCAAGCAGCAACCGTGCTGCTGTTGAATAATACACCAACTGCAGCAGGTTCCTGAGGCAGCACCAGTGAGGAAGGTACAGCAAGCACAGCACTCAGAATTTACTGTGCTCTGATCTCAGCTGAATTTCTCTCTTTATTCAAAGAAATATGCTTCACAGAATTCAGAGCTGTGTCTTCAACCAGTCTTGAAGCTTGTTTCAAATTAGGTTGTGGTTCTGGCCACCTGTCATTACACTGCCAGCTACTATTAAACCATCAAAGCAGTATTTTAGTTGCTTTGATGTAGTCTGGAATTGTATCTACTGCTGAATGATGATTAGATTAAATGTTACAAATGTATCCAAAGGGAATAGAAGTGCTGGTCTAATCTTGATCCACTATGACTTAATTTTAAGTATTTCCTTATATTTCTGTTATTTCTGAGTCATTCTGTTATGTTTATGTATCTAGTATGACAAACAGCTTATTGGAATAGCACTAAAAAACTGCTATTAACAGAGCCTGTGTTATTAATATGGTGTTTCATACATCACAGCTTCAGACAGGTCTAGGAAATGGATAAGGGAAATGCCATTTCCCCTTTTTAAATGGCATTCCATTTCAATGGGTACAGGAAGAGTACTGAAGGAAAATGAAGTTCTTTTGTTCTGGTTTGGTGAGGAAATCTGGCTTCTGCTTGGGATTTGTTGGCTATGTTCCTGCTAGGCCTGATCAGTCAGTTAACACTTGTGTGGTGCTTGGGCTTGGCCCCAAGCCTTTGTTTTGTCTCTTGATGGAGTCCAGGTGCCCTTTTGCCCACAAATCAGTTTGTCAGATCCTGTGAAGGCTGTGCCTGCAGGAGCTGCTCCCAGGGATCCTTTCTGGAAAGGATGGAGTGGGTGGCAGCTCAGACCCTCCACAGAACAGATCGGCGTGTCTGAGGAAAAGGACCAAATGTCTGCTGAACCTCAGGGTTCTGTGCAGGATGTCAAGAGCAGAGCCCTGGGACCCCTCCCGAGCTCCCACACACAGGGTGTGCACAGGTGGAATTTGTCTTTGAGACACCCCTGGAGAACTTTGTGTACAACGGCTGGATCTAATCTCTAAGCATTCTGGGTCCCCCCTCCTCAGCATTGCTTCAATCAAAAACAGGGCTTGCAAATTAGCTTTCACAGTAATAATTAAATTAATTAACGGGAGCAGCCTTTTAGGTGTTCTAGAGTTGGTTTGCAACAAAACAAAACTAACCCGAATCTTATCTGATTGTATGTTGAATTTCTGACCATGGCTTACAGTTTGTCTTCCCAGAAAAGTGTAATTCAAAGCTGGATGCTGGCAGCTCCTTTTGGGAGTGCCACCTGTATCCGGGTTAATGGAAGGAAGACACCCATTAGCTGCTAATGCTGGACTTGGTGCTTTTAGCAGCAGATCAGTCTGAGCTCTGAGCCTGCAAACATCTGGCTTTTGGTGTCAGGAGGGAATAATGTTCTACAGTTACAGAAGGGCAAAGATTCAAAGAGAAAATAGAGAAAGGAAATACTACTATAATGCAATATCTGAGCTGCATGATGCATTTCCTTTTACATGAGCAAGAACATTTTTAAGCTCAGTTTCATGTTTCAGTTTTTCTGGTTTTCAGCAAACTGCAGTAATACAAAAAGGTTAATTACGGGCCTCAAATGAAGGTTGTTTTTATTATTGGAAGTGTAGAAAAGACAAATACATTTTCCCCTAATTGCCTTCTGGCTGATTACAATAAAATGTAGACAAGGGGTTATTTCTATGTTGACTTTTTCATTTTGTTTTATACAGCAAGAGTCAAGCATGCTTCAAATCACCTTTCCAAGCAGAACATCTATATGATGTTTGCCAAGTGGGAACTTTTTAATTGTGGTAGGTGAAGGAAATATTTCAGAATGGCACATGAATAGAGCACATGCAATTCATGGTGTTTGTCCAAGTCAGTTCCTGTCCATTGGAAATTGCTCGTTTGAGTTGTGGCAGGTGGTAAGGTAATTAAGTATTTCACAAGCCACCGTGGGGCCTGTGTTGGTGCCCAAACTTAGGAGTTATATCCCTAAACACAGCATCCCTGGGCTCACCCAGCCTTTACTGTGGCTCTGTTCTGCTGGGTGCTGCTTCTCAGCCAGGTGGATGTTTCACCTGTGTCTGCAGAATAACAAAGTGAACAGTCTCAGAAGCAGTAATCCCATGGGATTTTAGTGTGTAATTTGCAGGAGGGAAAATAAAAATGATAGTTCATTATTTTGAACTGGGATAGAGAGAATTTAAATGAGTGTTGGCTTCCTTCATTGCATTTGCTTTTCCTGCATAACTCTTCTATGGCTCAGCCACTGCTGAAATTGTGAGTGTCTGCTACTTGTATTTTAAATTAATACAAAAAAATCCTTGCTTTCTTTGTCTCATTTTTGCTTCACAAGAGTAAGTGGCGGGCTTTTTTGGTGGTTTTTTTTTTCACCGATTTAATGCTATCACAATGTCTCTGTAGAGAGTTCCAGTGTCCTTCACTTCAACAGCAGAACACAGCCTTGAGCAGAGCGCTCTCCCTCAGCAGAGCCTGATAAGTGTTGGACTGAAGTGGATGCTTTCTCCCACTGCAGAAATCTTCTCTTGTGCCCATCTCTATTTTAAAATTGTAAACACTCTTTGCTGAGCCACGACCTTGCCTGGAGGGTTTTCTACAGCACGGAGTGAATGTGTGGCACAGTAGGAATGGTGCTCCAGTGTGAGCTGCTGGGGAGGCAGGGGAAGGAGGAAGCCCTGGCTCAGAGCCATGGAAATCGAGGAGGTTCCCACCATCCTGCTCACAGCGATCTAAGGATTCCTCCTCATACATCATCAGATCTCATTCTGGCTGTCAGGGGAAAATGTGTTCTGGGCTAGCAGTGGAGCAGTTTGTGAGTGATGCATGGGCTCAGTGTCGAGCTTTCTTCCCTTTCCTGAGGTAATATGGGTTTCTTAATTTGGTGTGATTGCTGCTGTAAAATATATTTCATTTTCTCCCTTTGGATAGGAAAGACTTGAAAAGAAAACACCTGAATAGCTGAACTTCAGTGGGTCTGTCACTGATTTGTCAGGTGGTAATTGAGTTAAAACTTTAGGAAAGCTAAAAAATACTAAGAATTGCCTTCTAAAACCAAAAAATCAGAAGTTATTAATCAAGAATTAGAGACAGAAAAGGCTTAATATCCAGAACTAGTGAAAATACACGTAGATTGATCTTTAAAAAAGCCATTTTTCTTAGCTGAGAATAAGAAAAAATAACCAATGGGTTGGGTTTTTTTAAAGCATGGTAATGAACAGATAAGTATCTAGAAAAATGACAGCTTAGTGTCTTTTGGTCATTCCTTCTCCATGCCCTTCATACTAGCTCTATAGGATTTACAAGTTAAGAAGTTTTTTGCTGTTGTGCAAACTGAAATATTAGTCTAAAAGTCAAGGTGTTTTGTATTTGGATTGATGGGACAAAGTGAAAAGTGTTTTTTGTCAGTTTTCCAATTTGCTGTAGTAGGAAAGGCTGTTTTGTTGGGGGCTTTTTTTATTATTATAGCCACAAGGTTAGCGAGGACTATGAAGCCTAAGTTTTTGTTGCCACTAAAACTGGAATTTGTAACTAGAGAGTGGAACAGCCAGGTAGATGAGATGAGTTTTAATTGCCTTACAGAGCAAAATACAAACCAAATGTGCAATTGAACCAACCAGCTCAATTTAATTTGTGAATAAATATGCTACAATACTGTGTTTAGATTTTTGGGCTTTTTCTTTGTTTATGGGAGACTGTAAACAAAATCCTTCAAAAAAATCAAAAAGGTTGGAAGATTCAAGTGATGGGATATTTGGAGTCTAATTCCTGGAGATTATGATCCCTGCTTCTGCAGGAGGTCTGAAGCCTGCAAGTCTCCAGCTGCATTGCAATCATTGTCAAATCAGTGAAGCTTTTTACCTCTGGCTCATTCAGGAATTTTTACCACCTTGCATATTATAAACAGTTCCTTTTTGTTCACTGAAACCTTAGATTATAAATAGCAATGCTCAGCACTTTAAGTTCAGAGTAAATTGTTGGGAGAGAGATTCAGACAATTTTAATCATATTGTCAAACCCAGAATAAGTTAATGTATCAAGTTGAGAGGTTTTTTCCAGTTTTATGTCATAATTACTTGTGTATTGGGCCCACAATGAAAAAAAAACTCTGCAAGAGCAATGTTTTTAAAACTTTATTAGTAGTGTTTGCCTTAAGATAAGAGGAGTAATTACCAGCCCATTAAATACTGACAGGTAACTGGTTACGAGAAAGACATTGTCAGGTTTTTTTCAGCTAAGTAAAATCAATCTTTCACTGTTATGCCTAATTAAGGTAGTCCCAGCTTGGCTCTGATGTAAAAGTCAGTTGGAATTCTGGGGAAAAAAAAGCCTGAAAAAGATGGAAGAACTGAAGAGTTAATAGTTCATGGCTATTCATATGGTGAATGAGGTAGAAGGCATCTGATACCAAACGTTTCTGAAATTTGAGGCCCTAGGTGTGAGCTAGTTTTCTGTATCTTCCTCCAGGAGTAGATTGATGTCACAATCAAGAGCTGACACATCAGGGGCTTCAGTCCAGCCTTGAAGTGGTCACTGAGAGCATTCCCAGCTTCCAAACTGTTGAAAGGCTATTTCTTCATGTGAATAACAAGACTGCAGAGTTTAAGTGCCTGAAGTCTGATTATTTTTTTTCAGCATCTTCCACAAGTGTAAACTATTTAAAAATGAAGCTAAATTAATTCAGAGCTAAGTTACTGTAAGTATGAAGATACAGCCTGTGCAGTGGAAGTTTATATTTAGTGTCTTGCTCTGAGTTAGTTTCCTCTTTGAGCTGTCTTGGCATTAATAGTTCAATCACACAATAGTTGAATCAGATTTGGAGCTTCTTGAGGGATTTCCATGAATCTTGGAGTATCACTGATGCAGAATGATGTTACCCACTGGGTCTGCAGAGGTTTTATAACTTGTTGGGGTAAGTAGAAGAGCTGCATGTGCAATTTCCAAGTTGAATTTTGCCTCATGGGCAGAAAAAAAGGAGTTGCACTGGGCTTGAGAGTGGAGTGGAAGGTTCAGTGAAGAGATAATTGCTGGTATCTCCACAAGCACTGTGTAGGACACCAAAGCAGTCCCACATACTCGCAAGGTTTGTGCAAGATTATCTTTTCCTAGTACAGGTTCAATGATCCTCTTTCACAATACATTAGGTGTACAGGAGAAAAGATTGAAATATTTTGGGTTTTGACTCTGCCAAGACTTTACAATCAGTGTGTTATTATGTTACTACCTTCCGGGTTAGCTAATGTAATTACCATTATGCATAACCCATGATCTTCACAGCAGCTAATCACCGATTTTGGGTTTATATGCAGAAGGACTCTTAATTTTCTTTGCCTCTTCCCCACCCCTGGTGATTCTGATGTGTTTTTGCTGCAGCACATTTTGAAATACATGCCTTTATTCTGTTATTTACACAGCACCACCTTCAGCAGATGCAGCAGGTCTTCTCTGATGTAAAACACATCACTGCTCGGAAGCTTTCTCTTCAAAATAATTACATTCCTGGATAATTGTTTATTTTCGGAGACTGTTCCATATTGTGTCTGCTCGCCCCCAATCTAATTTTATTTTGATGGACTGGAATATCAGCCGTGCTGTTCTCAAGCCTGAAGTTAATGTATTCATTAGTTATAATTGCTTCCAATGTGTCCTCACCAATCTTAGTCTTCTGCTTACTTAATGATTCTGATTGGGTGTTCAACACTTTTATCTGGGTTAATTTACTATTCATAGTACAATGATGGATTATTCATTTTGTTACCCAGATTACAACTGTAAATGGAGTTATACATCATCAATGAGAGCACCACAGAATCATTTAGCTAAAAAATGCCTTCTAGTTATCTTGAAACAGCAAAGATAGGCACATGAAAACTTTGTGGCTGGCAGGGCTTCCTGCTCAAAGATGGCTGAACTCATTAGCCTGCTATGAATTGCTCTAAAATTCTGTAAATGCTTCTTTTAAACATCATTTTATGTGCCTAAATGTGTGTGAATTATCTTGAGGGAAACTGAATCAAGTGTAAACCAAAATTAACAGTAGAACAGAGTTCTGCCAGTGGCAGTGGATTGAGGCTTAGAACTCTTGAGCTCTGTTCAATACTTTGGTGGATTTAAGGAGGTGAAAAACTTTAAAACCTTTAGGTTGGAGCCACAGAAGGAAAAGTAGCTCCAGTCTCATATCTCCCTTGCTGTTAATGTGACAGATGTAAAGTACATATTGGACTTCTTATGGGGTAGTCTGTGACTCTCCAGGGCTTTTTGGAAAGAAATCAATTGCACTGAGTCCAGGTTAAATGAAGGGTGCTGTTGGTTGGGTATTTAGATATACCAACAGACAAACTTTAATACACAGCACGCAGGAACTTTCACTAGGACTTCTGTGGACACATCTTGCATTCATCCCTGGTCTCCTGCTCTAAAAACATGGGAAAATCAGACCTCATGTCCACAGATAAAGATTTGTCCTTCTGGGAGCTCATTTTGCATCTTAATTTTAAACATAAACAGTAATCAAGGAAGATAGTGACTCTACAACATGTATGTGTGGTTCTCAGCTGGTTGTGGTGTTGCTTGAGGTATGTATTATAATAAATGTGTAAAATAACAATACTGACTAGTCATGGCAATAAGGTAAAATCTCAGGAAAAGAATGTTCTGTCATTAAAAATTTCTTGCATCTCTGCTCATATAATACTTCAGTTTTTTGGCTGAAAGAAAATGGGGAAATTTGAGTTGCTGAAGGTCAAGTTTGAGAAGCAGAAAGTTTTCAAAATCAGGAAATCAGCACTAATGCAGAAAAGATCTCTGTGGCAGTCAATATTTCTTGAGTTCAAACTCTTGAACATTAAATATTGATTATAACCATTTCCCCTAAAAACAAGGGCTAAAAAATGGAATAATTCAGCTTTTATACATCAGCATCCAAATTCAAAAACCAAGACAACTAAGGTCTAAGGAAAGTTATCTTTTAATTAATAATTCTGTATAAAATACTATATTTTACATCTTGGTGGCTCATTGCACCACCATTTTATAAAAAAAACCTGCAACTGTACTAAGTCTTCTAAATAATTCTTAAATGTTATCTCTTCGGAATAAATTGAGGGTGTAACACCACAGTTGTCACAAATACAGTAAGGTGATGGCTGCAGCCTTGTGCCATATTGGCTTTGTGTTCTCTCAGGATCCAGTGGTCAAATCTTGCTCACTGAGAGCTCTCAATCAGCACAGTTCATAAAAATTCAGAGGTCAGGAGAATTAAACCAGGCAGTAATGGGCAGCAAGAGTAGTCTAAAACACCTCTTCCTGGTTCTGAGGTCTATTTTGAGAGAGAATGTGGATCTCAAGAACAACTCTAGTGAGCTAGAATTTTATCAAAATCAAGGTAGAATATAAAAGTGGGGGGAACGTCAGAGATAAAATGCAAAAGAATCAATTCAGAAGTGATTTGAGGAAAATGAAATGGGTTTGATGCCAGTAGTCATTAGCCTGAAAGACGGAACCTGTCAAAATGAAGTGAGTGTTGTGGAAGAGAAATCAGTGCAGCATGAGGAGACTGGGTTTTTCAGACCTGAATGAATTTATGGGAAATGATGGACAAATTTACCTTTAATTGCCTTTTCTGTAGTTCTCCAAGTGCTATTTTAAACCGAGTGATCATGAGTTTCTGCGTTTTGTGGTATTCCTCTCAATTTCTAGCCATCTGAAAAAAGTAATGGTCAGAATTCTTGGAATGGTGGCAGAGGCAGGACTGTGCCTGGGGAAGCTTTCCCTGGTGCTGTATCTGGTGCATGTTTCTGTTTTTTCTCTTTAGCCTCCAACTTGGGACCAGTTAGGTCTGGAAGCGCAGATTTATAGTGACTCAGAGGAACCATAATGTTGCAAAGATGCAAAAGGTGTCAAGCCTGGTGGATTTGGGGATCTTCATCCTTTGCAAAAGTGGGCCTGAAAAGCACCAAAATGCAGCAGTCTTCACTTCTATCAATACCTGTTTCTCTTCATTAGAGTTGGATCCTTTTTTTCTGAGTTGCAGAGGCATTTAGGGATTGTTTCCCAGACATCATCTCTGTGAGCTCCTCTTGCATTTGTTTGTAATATTGAAGCGTTGAATGTCTGGTGCCAAGCGCAATTTTACTCAAATAAGTGAATTACAGACATATTTATGGATTTTCAGGATGAGAGTCCAGATAAGTAGAATTCTATTAATGCAGTGTCTACTTCTACTTTCACAGATTTCAGTAATCTGTGATCTGAAAAAGAAACACTTGTACTCTGCTCAGGCTTAGGATGTTTTTTTAAAAGTCTAAAACTCAATTACTAAGGTTTGGCGACCTTACAAAAAGGAAACAGCACCTGATTAACCGATGAAGAAATAAACAGCAGCAGTGTAATGTGACCTTTAAAGAGCAGCTCATGAAAATCTTTTGAAACATTTCTACTTAAAGGATATGCCAGGAATATACTTCCTGTGGTTGTTCTCTTCATTCTGTGCTGCTGCGTATCTGACACTGTGGCATTTGGGGTTTGTGCTGTGGATTCCCTGCAAATCTGGTTTTTCTTGGGCTGCGTATCCAAACATGGACAGAGATTGCAATAATCTTGTAACTTTTATACTACAAGTTCATTTTATATTAAAAATCAGTTGAGTCCTGTAGATCTATCTTCCATAATGCTGTAGTAGTTATGAATCAATGGTAACATTTATCTTTCATTTCTGTTCTTTATGCTTGCTTTACCTCAGTTTTTCTATCTCTCTTACTCCACCCCTCCATTCCTCTGCTCCTGGGCTGTTTCTCTGGAAGGATGCTGGCAGTCAGTACTTTTCTATCAGAACTCCAGAAGCACCCAAAACTTCAGGAATAATTTAAAGCCTCCAAAGGTGCTGCCACCTGTGTTCCTTTTCCTTCTCTTTGTTCACATAGAAGCAGATAACTCAAAAAAACATAACCCAGATCTGAAATGCAGACAAGTCCTTCCCTGAATTTGAGAAGAAAATTTTTGTAGTTGAAATTTAATTCAATTAAACTCAGAAAGGTGATTACTATCTCACAGATTCCCATTCTCAAATAATTTTTTCTTTTTTTTTTAATGCTGGAAAAGGATTGAAGAGCTCCTTATCTCCCTGGATGTTGTTTTATTTCTCCCCCTGAAAAAAATCCTTATGTGGCCAGTACAAAGAGAATTGTTTATGCTTTTCTGAGTGAATGCCAAGAAGAAAAGAACCAGAAAACAAAGACTAAACCCTTCTTGAATTTGCTACTTTAATTTTCTGACAGTCTGTCACACTGAAGCAGAAAAATCTTAAAAATTCAGTTTATATATTTCCTTTAAAACTATTTGGGAAGCTGAGTGTGCACCAGCCTTTGAAGAGACTATAATCTAGGTTGAAAGCATAAGAGGAGGCATATTAGAAACTTTTTTCTTCCTTTTGTTTTCTCTTCAAAATTGAATGGGACAAATCATCACAGTTCTGTTCTCTCAAAAGCCACTGAACATCTGCCACCAGATAAGGATTGTCAGCCTTTCTGCCTCTGCAGAACTGGAGCACAGTAATCACTGCTCTTCCCTGACAGTTGCTGCTCATAAGTGGATGTGAACTCAGGTTCCCCCTGTCTCTTTTGTCCCTCCTGTCATCCACCCTCCCTGGATTCATTCCTACTGTCTTTCCTAGATCCTACTTTTTACAGGACCTTTTGGGGTTTTTTTGTTTTGACCAAAAAAAAGTGGATTTCTTTTAAAGAAGTTTCTTCCACTGTTGCCTGCCTTTTTGGGCCTTTTGCTTTCCCGTGGAAATTAGGTTTCTGCTGTCAGGGGTTGCTTGTCTCTGTCAGATTTCAAAACTTTTCAGCTGTTTATTAATTAAAACTAAAGCTTAACAGGCATTCTAAAATCTAGTATAAATCCTTGCTTTTGGCTGGGTTACACACACTTACTAACCATCCCTTGAGCCTGCTCCAGCTGCACATTCTATGTAATGGTAGATGTGTGTGTTGGTTTATGCAGTGTTTGTGGTACAGACATGGACCACACCATTATCTTGCATATAAAGTACTATTAACAGGTAATCAAATATTTTAAAATATCCATGGAAAAGAATTATGCCAAGTGGATGTTGGAAGTGTAAAGGGTTATTCAGCCATGCAGCCATTGCTTCATTGTGTTCTCGGCACACCAAGACACAGTGGCTAAAGAACTTAGCAAAAAAGGAAACTTGATGGTAACCCCAGAAGATTGCTCTTGGAAGTGTTGCTTCCTGGAATGAATTTGCAATAAGGCAAATAATTTAGATATCTAGAGCAAGCCTGCTGCAAGTACCAGATACAAATATTAAAGTTCTCTGCTACTTCTGTGTTTAATCAAAACACGTTAATTTAAAATATGCATTTCAATCCTAGTCATTTCATATTGTATATATGTGTCTTGGCAAAATAAATATAGGTCTAGTATTGTTTAATAAAAGAATAACAAAATGATTCCTGACATAATCACCTTTAAGCTTATCCCTGACCTCATATATTTTAATTATGTATAAGAGCTGGAAGATCGCCTGTACAACAAGGAGCCCTTCATTACCTGTAATTCCTATTTTATAACTTTTTTGTTTGATCTGTTCCAGGATTCATTCTGAAGAAATTCAACAGAATAAATTATCATTCTCCCCAACCATTTGACTGTAGCTAGGAATATATAATGTATCCACCCATGTATATTATTTATGAAAGATTGATTATTCTTTCATCTCAATATCCCTTTTATGTCAAGAGAATTTCAGATTTAACACTTTCCTTCCTAGACATGAATTTCTGTCCAAATGTGCTGCTGCATCCCACATGGCCACATCAAAGCCTGCTGAAAGCTCATCTGGGTGCATCAGCAGGAGCTGCAGTTACACTTTTGACTCACAGGCTGCTAAAGATAACTCAAGGGATGGGAGGGGGAATAGGTGAATGGACTTTGTTATCATCCTTGCCCTGAATGATGAAACATGCTCTTTTAAAGCTGGCTGAACATGGAATTTTAAATTTAATTTTTGGCTCAGACGTAGTGTTTTGCTGCATCAATTTCTGAGCAGTGAGTGGAGTAGTAGTGAGCTAAAGCTGCAAAAGTAATCGAGGAAAGTGGGTATAAACATGAACTGCAGGTATGTAGTTGAAAGCCATTTGTGTTTCAGTGGATTTGCTGTGTCTGTGTAAATCAAATGAAAATAAATAGAACAGCATGTTTGTGTTGGGAAAATGCTGCATTTGCTTTTACCTCCAGGTTTTGGTAAACCTGGGAGCTTTGTGTTCCTCAAGGACAGATGGTTTGATCACCACTTCCCCTGCACTGCTGAGTGACAAATCCCACGGCACACAGGGTGAGACGGTGCCTCCTCATCCAGCATGGGGAGAGCTGCAGTCTGGGGCAGGCATTATCCTTCCTGGGACTGCTCTCAGGATGGTCTTGCAGGAAAAGGTGAATTAAATAAGCTTTCTGTTTGTAGAGCTTCTCCCAAGTGTGTGGCACTTCTCAGCAGCCTGGATCAGATATCAGCTCCTTGCTCCAAGAGGGCTGTGCCAGTTCCTGATGGGGTGGGTGTAAGGAATTCAAACCTAGGATTGTGGAGAAATCCATCTTTGGCCATTACTCACACTGTTTCATCAACAAGAAAAACATTCACCATGACACACTGTTCAGAGTCCTTTCTTCTGACCACCTTTGGCCTAGCTTGGGTTAGCTCTATTTTTTCTGAGGAGAAGCTGATTCTAAGCAAAAGCCACATTAGTGAGTGAGATATGTGAAGAACATGGACGGGTGTTTGGGTCACCCAATGCCTCTGGTGTCAGGTACAGTTATTGGTGAACTTTGAGGGGTATTACTGGTACGTTTCATACCAAATTGTATTTTTAAATTGTCAAGCTTGACTGGAAAATGGATGGTCAAGGGATAGTTAACCATGGAACTGCAGGGTGAAGGTCAAGTCTATCATTCCCCACCACTGCTGCTTCTTAGTTTCTCTTCTCAAGTTCATCCTGTGGGGTGGCTTTGTAGGTTTTGTCATGTGATGATCTTTGCAAAGCATGCAGATGTTTTGTTTTTTGATTACTTTTCAGGTGGTAAGTTATCTTCACTACCTTTTTATTTTCTTTCCAGTAAAATTATATATTTTCGCTTGTACTTTTTGTGGAAATTCTGCCTCCCTATCAATGAGTTGGAACTAGATGATCTTCAAGGTTCCTTCCAAACCATTTTACAACTGAGTTACTTGGCAGAATAATTGGATTTTTGGTCTAAACCCAATGTGAAAAAAATCAAATACTGGTTTCCTAAATGGTGACTTTAAAATCTAAATAATATCAGTCATAAGGAAATACATTTTGCAAATGGTGAATTAAACTATGATTTATAGACATAGAAAAAGCATTTCATGTTATGCATTTTGAGGAGGAGGAGATTCTTTTGGTCAAAATAACTCTTGATAGAAAGCTAAAGGATTGCTGCAGGTTTTGGTTCAAAATGAATCCAAGTTTCACCTAAACTTGGTTTTGCATTTTATGATAAAAACGTTGTCAGCTTGTCCAATAAGGTTATCTTTTGAAATGTGTTGCCTAAGCAATAAGTGGAGTAGAAATTATTCAGTCATCACCCTGTCAAGGACTGCATGATTCCCACTGGCATTTGGGAAGATGATGTGCAAACCAAGGCCCTAATTCTGTAAAGATATCACATCCTCCAGTTTATGCACAACAACGGCCAGCAACTTCCATGGGACTGCAGAGGATATAAACTGCATTTGCTGGCTGCTTTCCTGCAAGACGCTGTAGGAAAATTTCCTTCCGTAAGAGCTCCCTGGATGTCTTAGCTCTTGTTGGTTCTAAGGGCCATTTTCTTATCAATGAGAAGATGAGGCTGTGCAGTTGGGGAGTCTGAGCACTCCCCAGCAGCTCAGAGGAGCAGGTTTGCTTTCCAAACCTGCCAAGTATTTCTTGGTTGGGAACAATTCCTCAGTTTTTTCCTCTTTAAAACTGCTACACTAAACCTTTGCTGCACAAAACCAACCTGCCATGAGCATTGGTTTGTTGCTGTTCTTCTGCAGTAATGATTCAAAAGCATCTGTAATATTAATAACTTCTGTCACAGGGAGTGAAGCAGTATTGTGCTGCTTTCATAGCTGAATTGCACCAGGTTATATGTAAAATCGGGGAATTTCTGGTCCACTATTATGATTGAGTTGGATCTACATTTGTATAGCTCTGGTAGCAAAAAACTTGAAAATTCCTTTTGGTTTTGATATTGTGTCCCTTTGTTTCCTTATTCCACCAGTCTAGAAGGTTTTATCCCACTTGTTATCCCACTTGTATGTCCATCCATCTAATTTAATTTTCTTGGGTTTTTGGTGTTTTTTGTGGGTTCTTTCTGAGGGGACAGATGGTGAGGGCAAAGATGAAGTAATAATAATCTGGGAAGGAGGCTTTAAGGCTTTTGTCCTGTTGAAATTCTTACCTCCTTGTCCAAGAACAAGAAAATGTCGTTCTTTGTCTCCGCAATGTAGTTCTGAGCTTATTTGAAGAAAAATTTTACCAGTGGCAGGACAAAACTAACTAAAGGAAGGCACTGGGCTCCCTTCATCGGTAGTGCCTTGGTGTGACTTAATCTGAGTCACTGCAGTCACACTCTGCTGAAGTGGCTCATGGCTGGAGGCTGTTTCTGCTCCATCACAGGGAGATTCTGAGGCTCAGTGTTTGACGGTGCAGGCTGGGGACCTTGTCTTCAACAAGCACTCGATGCTCAGACGGGGCTCTGCACGGCTGTGCTGGTCCATCTGTTACCATGGCACTGCTCCTGCTCAAGGTGAAACGCCAGCTCTAATAGGGCACAAGTGCCAAGGAAAGATGGGTTTGGATAGGAGGACTCAGCTCTGCTGGAAGAGCCCTGTCTTGTGCAAGAATCCCCCTGCCAGAATGTGTCATGCAGGAGCTGGGCTCGTTTCCATTTCTGCTGCTCGTTTCTCTGTGAGTTACCTCCTCCTCCTGAAGGCTGCTCTCCCCAAGCCAGGCTGGCCCCAGGCTGCAGTCTGCCTCTGTCAGCACCCCCGGCCGAGCAGCAGACTGTGCCTAATTTGGCTGCAGTGAGCGGTTCCTTGTGCTTTAAGAACTAGCCAAGAGTTGATTATGATATCCCATTCTGTGAGCTCTTGGTATCTCACGTTATTTCTCTCCCTACATGATCATTGTCCTTTTTCTTAAATAAATATTGCGCTACTAACTATTTAGTGACTCAAAGAGTAACTTTGTAAGCATCTCTGAAAGTATGAGGCTTTTTTTGTATTTGTAGTTAAATTGATGTCATTGTTCTAAGGGCCTCAAGCCATTCAAATTGATCCTGAAGCTCTTAAGGTTAGAAGTTCCTTTCTTTCATAGATATCCATTTTAATAATTTATCTCTTACTCTTCTATTATACATTTCTTTTTGAACTTATCTTTCAGGGAAGAGGTGGTTAAGAATGAGAAATAACCTATTCTCAGTTTCGTGTTCTTTTATCTGCTGGTTGATTGGGGTTTTTTCTGAAGTACTTTGTGTTCTACCTGTTCTTTTGGGCAAAGCCTGAAGAATTTGTCATTTTGGACCCACTTTAATTAAAAACTTGTCAGGTTGCTATTTTAGGTAGCCATGCTGAAACTGTGTACCTAAAGTTTTAGGTGGATTTTCCTGAATCTGGGTATGTTTTGAAGCTGCTGGAAGCTTTTTCTGCTGTTGTCATAGCCCTGGTGCAGCCTTCTGTAGTGTTTGACTTATGAATGCGAGACTGGAAAATCGGCAAGGATGGAGTTACTTTGTAAAAGGATAGAAGAAAAGATTGGCTGGAGAAATTGCTATAAACAAAGTGAATTGTTCATTGCAGAAGGAAAATGAAGTTGCTATATGGAAGATTAACTGTCTATTAACTGCAGAGCAGGAAAGGAGAGCAGACTGTTGCTCAGGATATATTAATTTGCAGTAGCTCAGTATCTCTGCCTCCCACTCAGTTAATGTCACTCTGTCTCTTTACTTTATTCTTCTCCAGAGATTTTTTTAATTACTTTTTCTTTATTCTCTCAGTTCAAAATTAATGATGGGGTAATTATTAGTTGTAGATCAGGATGCCTGAAGATGAAGAGACCAGCACTAGAACTCAGGACTGCAGCAAACCAAAAGCTTCATGGCTTCCCCATGGTGCTCCTGGAGATTTGCAGCTGAGCAAGTTCCTAGTCTCAGGAACACATTTTTTGCATATATGTTATGCCCACACCCTGGGATTAGTTAAGCCAACTGCAGCCAAGCCAGTACCTCAGCTGAGATGCCAAATGAGAGTGCAGTGCTTTGCTGTGGACCCTTCTGGGTGGGAGAGGGAACAGCTCCCCAGGCGAGACTGCTTTGGGGGGATTGGAAGCAGGGGTTGGACCTGAGTTTTGTGGGCAGTTTTGGGTTGTTTAACCTGTCTCAGAAGCACTGGGAGTGGGGTGCTCAGCTGAAATAAATGGGCAGGATGGAGTTGCTGTTTTGTCAGATGTGGAAGCAAGGACAGATCTCAGCTCTGTGCCTCTTCTGCCTTTTGTGGTTTTGCACAGTATTACCTGTGTGCAGTGTACAGCAGCCTGAACCAGTATTTGATGTGTTGAAGGCAGAGGGAAGACCAAGGGAGGCCGATTTAACTCCAAAAATCACAACTTTTTAGTGCCACATAGGAATAAGTAATGAGTTGGGGTTTGGAGAAGATGTGCTGCCCAGATTTGCTGTGAGGTGAGAGCTGTGCTCGAGCTCCCTGACAGGTGTCTCCTCTGCTGAGTGCTGTTGTCAGGAGCCAGGCAGCAATCGGTGTGCCATGCACACCCTTGCCTGTAAATATCTGATGTATTTGCTGGGAGGAATTGTCAATGATCAACAAAACACAGGATAGCAGCTACTGCTTGGCTTTAATAAAGCTCCTCAGAGTGCTCAGAAGTCCTGGTGCCCTNACTAGCAGCTACTGCTTGGCTTTATTAAAGCTCCTCAGAGTGGGGCACCAAGTGCTCAGAAGTCCTGGTGCCCTCCAAGCAACAGAACAAATCACTTCTGTCATTTGCTGTTGATTTTGGTGCAAACTTTGACATTACAATGGCATTCATATTAGTTTTTGCTCATAGTAGTGTAGTATAATTTAATTAATTATTGGAATTTTTAATTTCAAGTAAGGGAAAAATGGCTCGCACAACATTTTCTGAGCACTGCCTGCACTGCAGAGTGCAATAATTAACAGGTTTTAAACATCTGCAACTCACATCCGCTTGCATTTGTAAATTATCCATTAAATAATACTGAAATATGAGATTTGAATTACTAGCTCTTGTGCTGTGCACCTCAAATGCTTTTTGAGGAGGTTGTTGTGATCGGGGAGCTGAAATACCTGGCAAAGAGGGAAAGAAGAATCAGCTGAGAAACCAACAAGATGCAGCAGCAAGGAATTATTTCTAGTTTAACGTCCTGCATTTAAAACTGTTCCAAATTCAGGTTCCATGGAGAAAAAAAGTCCAATATATTGCCATTCATGGAGAAATTATAAATTCCAGATGAGCTGGAATAGTATGTTCCAGCCATCTAAATGTAGAGTTCCTGTACCAGCAGGAATGCTGGAAGAGCATTTTATTTCCCACAGTGATGAAATTGGCAAATTCAACACTTAATCTAGTTTCTAGGAGATTTTTCTGTCCTCCATGGGAATTGTAAAAATTTTGTTTTTATTTATTCTATCAGAATTTAGTTCCTGGTTGCTCACGCTTATGTGACAATGTAGTAGCCTTAACAGAAGTTTCAGTACATATATTTGGGATGAAAACATTAATATAGTGAAAAATGCCAATGGAATGTTGTAACATAAATTATTAAGCAATGCTAAATGAAAACCCGAATAAGTAACTGAAAGCCTTCTGAGTCAAGGTGATGCTTGCAATAAATATTTTCACTGAAATACTTATCCCTGGGTTAGTATGATGTGAAAAATCCAGCTTTGTAATAGCAGAGCATTTAGAGCATTGAATATCTGAAGCTGGAATCCTAATAATAAATTGGATTTAAAATCTCTAGGAATTTCAAGTGAAGAGTCCAGAATGGGCCGCGTGTGAGCCCCTCTGTATGTCTGGTAGGGTATTTCCCAGCTGGGATTTAACTTTGTCCCGAAATATTTGGACAACTTTGAAGGCAATTTATTAGTATCCATTGTGTTGTAGCTAATTAGCATTTACCTCCCTAAGTGTCTCCTCCAAATGCTTTGGCTACTAAACTTTAGATTCCAGAGGACTCTGAGAATGTTTAGAACAGCTGTAGACAATCGGCAAACCTGGAGTATCATTTCCTTCTAATGACATTTGTGCTGTATCTGTGAATCAAAAAGTCAAACAACATATTTCATTTTCATCACAACATGAGTTTTGTGTCTGACATTAATACAGGGTCAAATAAACATCGCATGGCAAGGAAATAAATCCGAATTTGAAGTCTGAAAGGGCAGTCATATTTCTTGAATGTTCTGAATGTCAGCTTTCTGATAGGAAACGAATACCATGGCAAGGAGCAGGGACATTTGCAGCTGTCTTTTTTATTCGCATCCACGTTTAATTTCTTTGAATCCTTGGTGTTTCCCATGCAGCAGTATCTTATGGCATTTCTAATGTTTCTCTTAAACTGCAGCATATGAAAAGCTTTGAAAGGTCAGACATTCTTTGCCATATCAAATAAAATAAAGCTAAGTTAATAGATGTTATTTAATAAAACAGAAAATGATGTCTCACACAGATGTGTTGTTAAAGATGAACTTCCCTTAGAGTTTTGGTACCACAGAGTATGTCATATATTTTAAGTTCTTCTAAAAAAGAAAATTCATACTGGGTGTCCTAATAATAAATACAATGATTTTTTTTTTTTAAATCCTGAGCTCTATTGTGCCCTGTGATTATAATGGGAAGTTATCATTTGGAGACAGATTAATACAATTGTCCTCTGACCTACATGTCCTGGAAAATGAAATCTAATGTCAAAAATAAGAACAGTAAATTAATATTTCATTCAATAGCTGAGAGTAGGCAATATTCTCTCACTTAGTAGTGTTAGGGTTTTGTTTGATTCTTATTTAGTCTGTATGGTAAGAATAAGTGAAGCTGAAGTTCAGTATAAGACAACCCTGAAAGGTTTTGGTTTAGGGTTTTCTTAAGGGTGTCCACAGTTATTTCTGATAAAAAGCTGAGACTGTCATTCTTCCTTGACAAAATGTGTCATAATCAGCAAATTTAGCTGCTGTTCACTATAGTTACATTACAATGGCCTGAATTTTCTATACCTAGGGATGAGCTGTAATGAGATTTTACTTTTAACTTGTTTCCTTATGTGCTAGGGGTGCATTTTTCTGTGTACTGAGAAAGAGTTTTCTTTGAAATAACCCCCTAGACTGAATTACTGTGTTCATGATTACAGGCGTCTGCTCTGAACCCGTAAGTAGGAGAGAAGTTGTCCAGAGGGGAAGAAGAGCTGTGAGCAGTTTGGAAGTGGGGCCCTGCTCTGGCTTTGGGTGTTAATGAGGTTCGAACCTCAGCCTTGCTCAGCACACGTTAATTGAGTGACCATTCCAGCCTGGGAGTATCTCAGGGACTGGCTCTGACATTTGCAGCCAGAGTGGCCCTTCCAGGGGGCAGTTCTGGCCATCCCATCGTGGTGAAGGAGCCTCATCCTGCCTGCAGTGTCCTGCTCAGGCCTTAGGGGAACAAAGAGTTTGGAGGATGATTATTAAATTCAGCATAAAGGAATAATTCTTTTAAAGATGTTTCCTATCTCTGAAAGGTAGAATATCACATGTTGAACCATCTATGTATGATTACAGTTTTTTGGATTTTTTTTTTAAATAAGCTAAAATTCCTATAGGAAGAAATTGCCTTTTGAATTTGTTTCCCTAATTAAGTAATCAAATATTTTCTGAAAGCAGAGAAACAACTGTGGGTGAAAAGAAAATCTTTACCTAGTTATAAGCCCTGGTTATTTTTTTAAATGAAGACCTAGATAGGAGGAATTTAGTCTCATCCTCTTTCATTATTGCCTGTGAAATGAGGTGAGAATATATGATCCTCATACTTCTACCAGTGGCTCAGCCAGGACACTGTGCAAGAACCAATTGTTATAGTAATTGAATTTCAGTAGAATTTATGAATCCTCTTCAATAATGTCAAGTTTATTGAAATCTAAAAATAAAGAAACAGAACACCAGTCTGAATTATGACTTAAGAAAGAATTGTATTATAGACAACTTGGAGCACCATTATTAATAAAGAAAACATACTGTACTTCACAGGATATTAGTTTTCTAACTATTTGTGCTATTGTGAAATGTTACTGCATGTAATCATTTGTAAGGAATAGTTTCCAAAATATATCTCTAATGCATTATCCAAGACCTTAAATGAAGATCAGTGGAGATTTCCAACACACCAGGATGGCAATGAACAAGGGAGATGGAACATTCAAACCTTTCCATCACAATCTGGTGCTCAGGGGCTGGACAAGTCATTGTGCTCAAACACAAGAAACATGAATATCCAGATTTACAGCAGCGTTTACATATAGATGATGATAATTATTATTGTTATTACCTGGTGTGAGTGGGTTTTCAGTGAATCATGATTTGCTGAGCCAGAGTCTTTCAGTGGCAGGTCCAGATAAGAATGAAGTCAGTCCCCAGTTGAAGGCCTCTTCAAAAAAGACTCATTTGTGATCCACTCCAATTCAAGTTGCCCACACAGAAACCTCAGTGCTCTTCTGTGCTCGTTGTGCCTGGAGGACAGAGCACATCCCCATTAATGCAGCAGTGTCACCTAGGATTGGACCGATGGAAGTGATTTACAGAGGGTTAGGAAATCTTGTTCTGTTTTACCAATAAACAGTGTTACATTATCACATTTCAATAGCTAATTCTAGAGCTGGGCCTTTTCTCCTGAAAATTAACATGATTTTCAGAGGGAAAATAATTATATGTCATTCATAATCCATTAACAAGATAAAAATAAAATTGGGTGCTTATTTTCAGAGGGAGAAGTCTAGAGTATCTACACTTCCCTCATGTGGCATGTTAGTGTAAAGGCTCCTAAGAACCATATTAATCAAATAAAATCTGGTACTTCATATTCCTTTTATTGGAATAGAATTATTTTAGGAGCATTGGAATTAGGCTTTAGGAAAAGGAGCTTTATTTAAAGAATTTTGCCTATATTAATGCTGGTGAACACTGAAGGAGTTTAGGTACACAGTTACAGGGAAAGCACAGAAACATTGATTATTTGTTGTACTACAAGAAAATTAACACCAAAAAGCACAAGCAAAACCACTGGAGTTTGCCTGCCCCTCATACGGTGATTTTTATCTGCACGTCTCATACAGGAAGTACCATCAGTCCCATTGTACAGACCAGCAGCTGAAGCAGTGGAAATTCAAATATTGCTGGACTTCACCCTGTTTTGAGACCCCACTCTGTCTGTTCCCCAGCCAGGCAACTTTTTTTCTGTCCCTGCAGCAGAACCTGATATTCCTAAAGAGACAGCACAAATTGCTGGGAATTTTTTGTTAGAGACCATTTAGTTCCCTTTTTTTAACCCCTGTGTTTTTATTTTCCAGCTCCCAAATACTTCAGGATACAATGAGGGGTTTTGGAAGGGTTTTTTTAAGCTCTAAACAGGACAGGCGAACATAATGATTTTTCAAATGCATTTGTTGTGTTTAAGTAGCACTTGCCAGAGAGCCATTAGAGCCATGATTAATTCCTTCTGTCAAAGAAAAAAAAAAA
>VWZN01002258.1:1002676-1073349 GCA_013396955.1 Regulus satrapa
AGACATATTTAAATTCTTTTTTAAAAAAAAAAAAAAAAAAAAAAAAAAAGAAAAAAAGCTGCAAGGCTTTTAAGTATGAATAATTTGCTGATGATCTAGGAAGGGATTACAGTGCTGAATATACATTGCTATAAATATTAAGAAATTTTTGTTTAAAGAAAACTCTACTTCAGGACATGCTTACAACAGCTAAAATAGCTGTAGAATTGCTTTATTCCTATCTTCTGTCAACTTTTCAAGAATTTGATGTTTCTGAAGAGCCATCATGCCGAGATATTTAAATCAATCTAGCCTACTTTTATTTTAATCTTCAGAAATCAGCCAGACTCTGTTTGGATTCTGACTTTGTGGTGGAAGGTTTACAGAACTCTGGACTGTTGTTCCATGTTCCATTTCCGCTGAAGCGTTGAACCTGGTTGAGGTCTGAGCTCCCCGTGGGTTGTGGAGAAGGACTCCCCGGTTGAGGGTACCATCAAATATTGAATATTTGGGGTTCCCTCTCTGAAGGGCTGACCTGCTGCAGTTGGTGCAAGCATTACCAATGACAGCAGCTGACTTGGATCCTTCCAGCCTCGCACCCCGCCCTGTTTACACTCAGGCTGAAAATTCAGCAGTGTAGAAGCAACAATAGGAATTTGGCAGAATTTTCTTGCACAGAGATGGGGTCTGTGATGGCAGGGATGCAAGAGTTACAGAGGAGGAGAGGAACAGTCAGCATTGCTGTTTAGATGATGTTTGTGTGTGTCACAAAGCAGAACAAATGTCTGGGTATAGAACGTGGGCAGGTGTTAGCTTCCACCACAAAATAGCGATTTACAGCCTGTGTTCTGGGGATATTTTTCTCTGATATGGAAATGCTTTGCTTTCATAGCTTAAGGTGCTGAAATTTTACTTCCATCTCCTTCAAAACTGTGAGTTATGCCTGAAAAATAATCTGAGACCTAATGTGTGAATGGTTTGGAGTTTGGCTAAGGCTGTGAATTGTGGTGAGGTATGGAGCAGAGGCAGGAGAACTTTTCTTTATTGCTGGATGGGGCTGTAATTGTGATTTCTGCACACTGGAATAGGTTGTTGTCTCTTGCAGCTAGTTTTGAGGCCTGGTAGGAACATAAACAAATTTGAACTACAGCTCTGTGGCCCAAAGCTGGGTTTGTGATAGCTGCTGTTTCTCAACAATGTGACAAATGCTTTTAAAATCATTTACTCATTTTCTTCACCTGTCTCCCTTGGAAATTAGTTTTCTTTTCAAGCAAAGCTATTGGTAAAAATAGGGTATTTTATCCTACTACCTCCTACTTCGCAGCACCATATGGATCATTAAGGCCTAGAGATGCTTGAAGTAGGGCTCGTGAGGAGAGTAGGAGTCAACATCCACACCCACAGAATAGACATTACTCCTGGAATATTGCCATCCTGGGGATTAGCTTTGAAGAACAGAACTTTACAGTGAAAGAACTAATAAAGGGCCAGCAATCAACTGCAAGCCAACACAGATGTGCTCACTTAATAAGAGTAGCTCTATTTAAAAGACAAATTCTAATAGTTCATTATAGAGAAGAAAAAACCCACATTAACATGACAGTAAGTTTCCCATTCTACTGCAACTCCCAAACTGAATAAATCAACATGATTGCAAACTTCATCTTCTTGTGCCTTACAGACAATGGCACTCTGGGATCCATCCTGCTGTAAGCGGGATTTGCTGCAAAATTTGTGTTTCTAAAGCAGCTGTTGGCAAGAGGTTGCTGTGCAGATTCCCAGCATCCAGAATCCCTTCCATTTCTTGGCCATTTTCTCATTTCTTGCTGGGTTCCCAATAGCTCTGATGATGTTGTTTCCTGGGCTTTTCCTACTGCAGGCCACACAGCTGAGGTCTGACTGTTGTGGGGTGATTTCGTGTTATTTCTTCTCTCTCAGTCCTTCAGGTTCTCTGACTTTTGCTGAGTGTTCTGTGTCTCAGCTCTGTATAAACCCAGTGCCAGAGTGATCCAGGAAAACACTTCTATTATCTGTACCTGTACCCATCCTCTCTAACCAGTTAACCTCCAGGTCCATGTATTTTGTGATTTTGGGTGTACTTAATGACTGCAAGCACAAGAACAATACCCTAATACAATAATATGTGAAAATCAACACAATTTAGTAGGTCATGGATATTGGATTTGTTAATTATGTTGTTTACATGACATTCAAAAACCAAATCTTGGCTAGTTAGAGCAGAACATTAAGAATAACCTGTTAATTTGGACTATTTAATAGAAAAAAAAAGTCAGTCTCTGAGAGAAAGAGAAAATGTAATTACCACTGTGTTGCTAAAACCCAGACACTGAGGTAAAATGTCTGAGGCAAGCAAGTCAACATTTTCATTTTTAAAAATATTTTTTAATGCAAAATTGTAGCTGTTAGCCCTACAAATTTCAGTGGGGTTTTAACTACCTTGACCGTCTGATCTGCAGTGCACTGAATTTACAGAATTGTTCCATGAATTTTGATGGCACCTCGACTGAGCTTTACCAGTGCATTGTACAGTCAGCAGGCAACAATTTGCAGGTCCATTTTTCACAGGATGATGAAAGCTGTGAGTGCTCAGTGACTGCATTTCTCCCCCTCCCAGAGAATATTCCTGGGTAACTCCTTCGAGCCAACAGAAAAAGCTTTGGCAGAAGCTTTCTGAGGCTTTTAGCTAAAATTATAGGAGTGAAAGACTTTGAATAAATTACTCACATATATAATTCATGCTCAAAATACAGTTTGCTCATTCCATCTCCACCCTCTGTACACAATCGCAGTACATAATATACAGTGCCTCCTGAAAGTGGAAAATTGACTTGATAAACAGGTGTACCATAGATGAAGTCTGTCATGAGCCTTCAATTCTGTGTGTCAAACATCTTAATCATGACTCATGACACTTGATAACCTATAGTTAGGTATTATCACAATCAGGTACAACTGTATCATAGATTTACATACAAATCATGTTAAATAATTGTTTTGAAATCACATCTAATCATGAGAAACAGTATTCTGGAAACTGCTTCTAACATACCTCAGGCTAAACTCCTTGCAGGTACCTAATCAATAAGAAGATTTTTCCAGTGCCCAAAGAAATTCTTTCCCCTGAAAATATGAAGGGCCAAATCAGCCTGGTGGACTTAGTTATTCCATTAAAAAAGCCAAAACAAAACAAAACAACCTTTATTCTTCTCTAAACAGGACAGATTATTTTATTTTTCCTGTTCAACCCTAGCATTTTTCTGGGTAAAAAATTCACCAAGGGAGAGCACAGGAGCTCCCCAGATCAGGCTTGTGGGTGGAGGCCTTAGTGATTCTGTGATATGCATCATTCCTTAAAGCAGCTACAAATTTGGGGGGAAATTCTAGACTTCTGGATACGTTTGAGGTAATGTTGCATTTTTGGAATGCAGTTTGTGATCAGTTTTCATGTTTCCTCCATCTGCATATTTATTTCCTGGCTTCAAAGTTGTGGTTTGGGAATATCCCATAAAGCTTTTTTAAATGAACCCCAATTATGATTCAAGTTGTGACCTTCTACCCTCACTTTCTCATGATCACTTTTTATTTGTGTGTTTCGACAGTATTGGTTGTGCACACACAAAATTTTCTGATATGGACATGGGGCTTTCTTTACACTTTTTGCTTTTTTGTTTTTAATTGGAAAGTGCTTTTTCACAAGCCAAGTAGGTTTTTTTATGGGGCTTTTCTGGATTAATTACTATTGTGAGGGACTTTCATTGTACAATTAAGACAAACGTTCTGCCACATTTGTTAATTACTGGAACACTGAAAACACCAAACAAAACAAAACACTCCGTCTTGAAAATAATTAAAGAATCACTTAAGCTAGAGCACCCTGCATTGGAAAATGTAAGGTGCAAAAAAGCAGCCTGAACATCTGCCATCCATGGGACAACCTTCTATTAAAAAATAACCATGTCAAAGAGAAGATATCATAGGTGCTGCTACCTCCAAATACATCCTGCTTCTGAAAACTGTTACTTCTCAGTAAGAAAAAAAAAAAAAAAAAGAAGTTTCTAATAGTGAAATTGCAATAATGAACTGTTTCATTAAGAGAGACAGTTTCTGTGATGAGATGACTCAGCCACATGGACCTTTCTTTCACATACTTCCTATTTCCACCAAAGCTGGTGTCCTGAAACTGAGCTCACCCAACCTCCAGAATTATTTACCACCTCCATTTTTCTCACCAAAGGCCAAAACGTGAGGGGGTGTTGCCTCTCCCCACTCCAGCAGTTTTTGTGAAGCCATGAAAAGTTTATGAATGCCAAATTTCAAGTTGCTGAAGCTGACAGTCATTTCTCACTGCCAGATATTCTGGTTTTCACACCAGAATGATTATCAAATTTACAGGAACCATCAAATCAGCTTTCCTCACAAGACTGCCAGGAAGATTTTTAGTCTTTTTTTCCTCTTTTGTCCACACAATTCACCACAGTGTCTGTGCAGCACTTCATGTTGGATGTATTTCCCATCACACAACCCCAGTGAGGCAGGGGAGTAACGCTGAATGCAGTGCAGAGGTAATTGAGGTTTTAACAACCCTGCACTGGAACAAAGCTGAAATTCTGAGGTCTCTGAGCTGTCACCCCAACCACTGGGTCAACCTGCACAATTTGAGGCTCTGCTGCTGAGATTTTAATTTGTGAAACTGTTTTAGTTAATTGAAAGCTATGTTTCTCTCTCAGGTCTCAGGCAGAAGAAACAATGGAAAGGTTTTGGGGTTTTTTTTTTTGTGAGCAGGAATCCTTTACACGTTTTTTTCTCTACTGTTCTTCTTCTCTCTTTGCTCCTCATTAGCTGCATTAGGCATTGTAATCCCATTATGGAAATGAGTTGGTGATCTCAGAGACATCCTCCCCAAGCACCATCTTCTCTGGAGAGCTAGAGAGGGAAAGACATCATCTTAAACTCATTTCCAGCCAATCAGAATAGGAATGTGACCAATCAGTGACCACAGTCATATCATAATTAGGGAATTAGAACTGAAACCGCAGTGTCTGGAAAATCCATTTTCAGGCTTTAGGTATAATTCTTCCCTGATGATTCTCAGCCAGTTTTCAAGGCTTGTTTGGCTGATAACAATGAGAAAATTCACTCTTGTGCTGCATAATGGAGTGCCAAAGTATACAGCACAAGCAAAAAAAAGAATCATCCCAGTGCTGAAGTCATCTGTCAAATGCCATAACATCTGTCTTACACAGCTGAACAAATTTGCCAATCTTTTAGTAGAATATGATAATAGTGATGAATGCATTGACAAGGTGACAAGAGCTCCCACAGCAAGCGATATTTCAGAGAGGGGTTTTCTTTCTAAAACAAAGTAAGAGATCACAAGTAACCTTGTGGGGAAAATCGCTGCACAGCAATGGGGGGAGACTCTGGATGACCCTCTGTCACACGTCCTTCACTATGGAAAGGCTGATGCTGTGGCAAGCAGCCAGCCAGGGGAGCTGTGTGTTTCTGTGCCTGCTGAGCACCCACTCTGCCCTAATGAGGAGTTTATTGCAGAGAAGATTATGTTGTGGAGCTCTGAATCAGGATTTTTATATTCCTCCTGGCCTGAAATAAGGAATGTCCAGATAAAAGCCTTGCTTATTGGGAAGTGCTGATGTTCTGGTTTTCAAGCAAATAAAACAGAGTGCTTCAATCTTACTCAATTTCTTATTGAATAAAGAATTCTCGTGCTTTTCCCACTGCAAGCTCTGGGGCAGTCCTGTTATGCACATCTTTGGCTTTCCCAGGCACCAATCCCTGCTTTGTACAAATGAGGAACGTTTTCCCATTGCAGAGCATAATGACCTGCAATGCCAGGTGAATTTGGACAAGAGTAAGAAAAGAGGGAGTGAGTTGCTGCCAGTGTGAGAGGACTGAAACCTTGTTATGGCCTGAGCTACTTTTTTCCATGGATTATTCTGGGGTTCTGCTTAGAATTTTTGCTGCAAAGTAAATAATTCTTTAATCATTGGAGATTTTTTTTCTCTCCAAAAACATCTCCTCTTCAGGGTAGGGTATGAGATTTTAATATGGGAATGAACTAGGAAGGGATTTTGAAATATATTGATGGGATTGATTCTCCTGCTGCTTTACATTGGAATTACTGAGTGGATGAATTTGATTCCAGCTAAGAAAGTGGGATCTGTTAGTGGTAAGGATCTAAACTTCTCAAGTTTAGTTACCATTGCATTAGCATAAAATCTTTACTAAAAAGGGTAAATCAGATCAACAGTTTTATCACAAATGACACTACCTAGACACCTTATTGGAGTAGGCTGATTTATTAAGTTTTTCTGCCAATCCATAATTTTTGTATATGGGAACTACTCATTTGCACATCATTGAAATAAGCAACTGTTAGATAAGAGACAACTTGAGACCCACTTTCATTTGCATTTAGCAAGTCAAGCTGATGTTTTTCACATCATTTATTAAATGTGTTTCAGAAAGATACACATATTTTAATATCCCAGGAAAATACTTGTGATTCATCTTGTCTGTCTGTTCTCACAGGTTCCGTAGAAAAATCCTACATATTGCTTTTATAAAATCCAGCACTAAGAACTGGGAGGAGAGCTGTGTAAAATATTTGTATTGTGCCTTCTCTGTGGGCTAAGTGATGTGCCACTATCCTTCCTTGAGGTTTTAGTACATGCTTGAAATTAATTCCAAAATACGAATTGAGAGGCTTGTTAAAGGAAATGCATTCATTGTAAAGCAGAATTTGGTGATTTTTTTACTTAAATAAGTTGAAGATGTAGAGATGATTCCAGTTGCCAACCTGAACAGAGCAGAAGACAGCAGCAGGTGTTGGAGGCACTGCAAACTCCCTCCATCCCTTTTTCCTGGCTGGAGGGAATGAGGAAGGACTTTGTTCTTCTTCCCCTCCTCAGCAGCAGCGCCCCAATTTTAGTTCTGTCCAGAATTCACCTCCCACATGGACAATTTGCCCGGTTATTGTGAATTTGGAGCTGGAAATTATTGTTTCCTTGCAGGGAGCCCCAGCTGGAGAGCAGTGCCTGGTGTGGAAGCACTGCTGGGAGGAGGAGCAGAGCCCCAGACTGTCCAGTTCATTTGCAAGCTCCTGGGCAACAAACCAGGGAGAGCACAGGGCTACAACCAGGTGTTTCTGGTGCTGATATCCACAGGTAAACTGCTTGTGGGGATTAGGAAAACATCACAGCCAACTTCCATTGATCCACAAAAGGTGAATTCTGCTCCTGCAAATGAAAGATGTTTTTACTGCCCTTGTGCAGCCACTGCCTCGCTCTCTGCTCACAGCACCAGCCAGAGCCACACACGGCTCCATGGAATTATGGAAATGCTTTAAAAGCTCTAAACTGGCAGGTTCACAGAGTAGTTTTTACATTCTACTTATAATATCACAGATATTTATAGAATAAGCAGCATAGAAAGGTTATTAATAGTCGTAGGAAAGAAGCAGTTTCCTCAGAATAGATGCTGGGTGTAGATGTGTTTTAGCAAAATCAAGGATTTGGATAAATGTGGAATGTGAAGGAAAAATCCTGACACTTTAGGCGCTAATGGGTTCTGTGGCACCTATTCAGCAACACAAGTGTGCGAAGGAGTGAAGGGCAGAAAGTTGATAAAGCTATTTTGGAAAATATGATCTCAAAATTACCTCCTAATGCAAAATATGAATTTTACAGACAAAGTTCTGCTCATGGTGATTTGGAAAGACATGCTTCCCATTTGCCAGTAGCCTTCTAGAGAGTAAAATAAAGTATTTGGTGATGTCTGTCTGTTCTTTGAAACAAATAAATTGGTAACGAGGCATTTCATTCTTGCGTTGTTGAGACCCAGATCCTCAGAGAGCTTAAAAAAATAGAAAAACACTTACTGGTAAACCTGGTAAACTGAGCAATCCAATGATAGAAACTACTTCCAAATTTCATCCTTTTTAACTTCAACAGTTAATTCACATCCATCAAGAGCCTTTCATCAGACGGATTTCATCTCTGAACACCATTTCATGCTTCATTTTACTACACTGATGGGGTTTTTGGGGTACTCATTACTCACTTTTTTTCTTTATTTTTTCTTTCTTTTTTCTTTAAGGAATAGAAATAAATCCAAAGGATGCTTTTCTTTCTTCCTCACTCCAGAGACACATTTCTAGGGTGAAATCAAATATTTCAGCAGTGCACAACAACTGGTTTGTGCTTTGGCTGGTGGACATTGTTCTTGCCTGCTTTGTGATACCTGTTGAGAAACACTGAATTTTGGAGAAGGCTTCAGGCTGGGTTCTCAGAGTCCCTCGTGTCCCAGCTGGTCTTTAGGAGCTCCAGCAGAGTTAGACAGAAGGCAGGGAAAGTAATTTACACCTGTGGGACTCTGGCTGCCCCTCAGTTACATACCCAGTTCAAAGCCAGGGTGGAATTCTGGAGAAGGGGGAAATTTTGGCTTTGCTGATGCTGCAAGCTGGGATGGTACAGCTGCTCCCCAAGTGGGGCCCAGTCCCACCAAAACACACCGAACTCCTGCATCGATTGTTACTTTTAGAGAGCCTGTGTAGTTCAGACTAGAGGAAGTTTAGATCATCCTTCCTGAGAGTGCAAAGCAGAGATGATTAAGTGGTAATTAACTTCTTAGTGGTTTCTTAATGAAGTTGTCCCTTTGTTAAGAAAGGGGTTCTGTGGGGCCACAGCTTTTCCCTCAGCCTGCTCACCGTAAGGCGTCTTTCCATTCAGCCTTCCTGGAAAATTATTTCTGATTTTTATCTCTTTTTCTAGACCTTTCCAAGAACATCCTGACCTTCCAAAAGCCTTTTCACCTACGAACCAATCTCTGAAGTTTACATCTCTACAAGTCAGCATATATCTGCCAAAATTGTTTGAATCAGTAGCAGCCTAGTCTGTATATAGAATTACCCCAAGTTCTATATTTGTAAATCAGGAAAATGAAATATGTGCACTGAGGCAGTAAGGAATGTATCCTCAGTGCAGATCACTTTTTACAGTGAATATCCTTGAAGTCACTTGTTAATTCTTCTGGTTAACTGGAAGTGACTTTCGTGAACTCTCTCCTTCTACGAGCGTACTTACTGAGTAGGATCTACTGCCCGTAGTCTCCTTTGTACCCAGGGTTTTAAAAAATTCACTGTGCATAAGGTGAGAAAGAATTTGTTTTCTCTGAGAACAGTTGTAGTGTTGGGCACCAGAGCTTTATGAGCAACGTGCAGGTGGAAACCAGAGATGTCCCACAGGAGAAAAGGTGTTTTGTTCTTTTGCCTCTTCTCATAGAACCCAGAGGCAGGAGAAAATAACCCTGAAGGAAACAGCTTCCCTTCACAGCCACTGTGATTGGGGCTGCTGGAGCATGTAATTACATGGAGGGGGAAAAGAGCACGCAGTGAAAGGTTGTCAAAAGCCTCAGGACTCCTAATTCTCTGTCTGTTGTTGGGGAGTAAAGCCCTCTGTGGCAGAACATGTTTGGGTAATTGGAAAAGGGACACCTAGTGCTTTCATTAGGCTGACTATACCTATGTAAAATAAATGGGTATTGGCAGTGTTTTCCTTACGCCCACAAAGGTCTTATCTCCAGAGAAAGGGAAAACAAAGGCAACATGTTATAATTTGTACAGTGTACTTAAAACTATGGATTTAATAATGGTGCCATTATTAACTGGGAATGAAAGTGTGTAATATTCAGAGAATAAAGTTGGGCGATGCTGTTTTGAAGTTGCAGAGAGGATAAGTGATGGTAGGGAAAAGGGAAGAAAACCAGCAACACATCCTGGTCTCATTATCATGTTCACCTTTGTTCTAGAAGGGAAGTTAGAAAACTGTCATTGTACTGGGCAAACAGGAAAGCTTTGTAAAGCCAAGAGCAGAAGGAGAATTTGTCTGTGAATTCATTTTTCTCCAAGTTTCCTGGCCTTCAAGCCAACAGAGAAATTAAGAAGCAGTTCTATTCTGTGTATTTCAGATACATAATGAGCAATACATTGCAAACCTTTGACACCAAAGGTAAAATTGAGATGTGATGTTTCTTTGTGACCTGAGAAAGGAGATAGAGAGAAGAGGAAGTTCTTTCTTTTTTTTCCTTTTTTTTTTCTTTTTTTTTTTTCGCACTGGGTTCTATATGCTCTTTCTTCAGTGATGCAATTTGAAATTTCTGCTAGGTTTTGACACACTCATAGAGGGAGGAGAAGAGTCATAGTTTTGATATGCCAGATTTTTTCTTAAAATTGTAAAATCTTGCTAAGGTTATGTACTATGTAGGAGTATAAATGAACACAAAACGTGCTTTATACACCTACCAAATACCTTTTTTTATTGAAACTGGATCAATGTTTCCTCAGATACTCAATCACAACCTTCCCAAGTCTATAAAAGGGGTCATAAAATGTTACTCACCAGAGTCAGCAGCAGCTCTGCTCCTACAGGGCAGAGGAGTGTGAACAGGCTGTAATTACTGCCTTCGAGGGTTCCCAGCAGCGAGGGTCTCATCAGCAATCATTAATTGGTGGCAACAGTTCAGGCAATTGTACAAAGACAGATGAGCTGAGAGGACATGGCAGGGGCCAAAAGCTGAACAATCACAGCATCACTCAGAGCAATGGACCTACCTGGTCCAATTCCAAAAAAAACCCCAAATTCTCCCAAAGATAGCACCAGTTGGTTGAGTCAAATCAGCCTTTTTTAAAGGAAAGGTGACAAGAATCTCTATGTTCCAGGTTCCTCAGTTTGAGTATCTCACAGCTGGCCCCCAACCAGGGAGGCTCTTCATTGGGAAGTGGAGTCCCCTGTTCAGTGTCACAGAGTCACACTCCAACAGAGGAGACTCAGACAAGTCCCTTGATGCCAAAATTGTCACCCATTGAACCCTTGGCCTCTGAGGCCAAGAGCACAGGCACTGAACTCTCAGTGTCTGAAGAGTGAAGGACCCTTGATGCCTCCGCCTTGCAGTGTTATAAGGTCATCCGCCCAGTTAGTTGCAATCCACTGCACAACTTTCATACCTTTTCTTCCTCACTGTCTGTACCAGCTTTTTCCTAAACAGACAGGATACTCTGTTTTGACTGACTCAATCTGACAGTGGCAATTCTCCATGCAGAATTAAAATTAATTGTAAAATTACAGGTAATCCATGACACGGAAATATAAATGATTGAAGATTTACCTGCATACATCTTGATTCTGTATTTTGTAGCTCCCTAAATACATTATTTATTGTTATTTTATGGTAGTTTTTAAAAGGTTTTACAGTCATTGGCAAGATTTTCCAAAGACAAGTGCTGTAGTCCATCCATGAGGAACAGAAGCTGCCATTAATGACAGTGAGAGCTCTGGATCAATAGCAAGATACAGCCCCAGGGTCTCAGCTATGCTGGAATAATCACAGTGTCTGGTCCCTGGGGGTTGGAGGGCTGAAGCAGATGAACTGCTCTAAGTAGACAGCATTAGTACAGTCAGATCCTGGATCACACTGGTCAACGTGTGACCTTGGGTCTCACAGCGACAGAAAAAAATTCTGCCACTACAAATGTTAGCCAAGATTTTAACAGTGAACCTGAAAGGCATCAGAGTGCTTGGAATTTCTAAACTATGTAGCTTCCTAAACTCTTTCACATTATCCCTTCGATCTGTCTTTCATGTCAACCTGTGATTCAGAAAGTCTTCCTTGTGCTCTCTTTTCTTGCATCAGAATTTTTTTTAAGTATTCTGACTTTCAAGACTTTTTTCCTTTTTTTTTTTTCCTCAGTAAGAAGGGATTTTCTTCTTCTTAAAAAACCATATCTTGCTTTTGCTTTTATGTCTCAGAGTGGGCATGAACTCAAGAGAGCTTTGCCATTTGCTGCAGTCAGGAGAAGAATTGAGGCACTTGAATGATCTCTTTGGAGGAAGGAGTCTAATAATCTAGATCTTACAGAACTCTTTATGTATTGATAAGGCTTTAAAATGGATTATTAATAATGTTTATTCAGATCTTCATGTTGTCATCACATTTTCCCTTTGTTTTGCCAACAATGCTAGCTTTAAGAGATTCTTAGCAGAATTTCCCATAAGTGCCTTGGTTTTTTGCATGCCTGGAATGTGATCCCAGTGGAAGTGAATGAAGTTTCTATAATGCCCTTTTCTAATGTTCCTTATACCTTCCATCTACTCTGATTCCACCAAAAGAGCTCAACCACGCTGTCATCACTGTTACTAAACCCATCATTCTTCTTTGTGCAAAGACCATCTTGTCATTACATACAAGTACCTGAGGGGCTAGGTGGTTTCAGTCTGAAGCAGAACCATTACACCTTCCTAAAATTGTCATCTGTGCTGATTTCAGTCATCAAATTAATATTCTGTCATAGTTTATTCAGCTAATCATCAATGTGCTGTTCCATGTCTTTGAACAGTTTTAAAGCAGTCATGGGTGTACTGTGTTCATTCACACATATATTTTTAGGCGACCCAAATGAGTGCTAACAGCTGTATTTTATCACCAAAAACTTCATTGTTAATAATTCCAGAGTCAGCTGAAGAAACATTCAGTGCACCTGAGAGCAACAGGAATCTTTTATTTCTGGCACTCTCCCTAGCATCTCCAACAAACCCTTTCCTGGGACACAGGGAAAGAAGGAAATACACCATAAGGAAAGGAATTTTCCACTCTCAAGTAGGGTGCCAAAAACTTGTGGAGTCCTTCATCATAGGGAAAGAGTCAAGTCACGTCCTCACCCTCATTAACACTGGGAAAGCTACAAGTGTTTAAATTGGCAAAATAAGCCCAGGTTGTGAATGTCCTCGTGGTCTTTGTCTACAGCACAACCTGGGGGCAGCAAGACCCCCTTAGTCAGGCTTGTGCAGGCACTGAAGGCTTAGCCCAAAAACCTGATGGTCCTTTCCTGATTATTAACCCATAGGGCACTGCTCAGGTAAAGCTGTTGCACAATGTCTTTCTCAGCTCCTTGCTACAAGCAGAGGCCATGATTTGTCTTAGCCTCGTGTCCCGTTGAGAGCAGAAAAATGTATCACAAACACCTGTGCATTTCTGAAACTCTCATCTGATTTTTATCTGACCTTTTCCTGAAACATTATCACACAAATATATTTCTCTAGTCAAGCCTTTGTTCTAAATGGATAAAAGGACCAGAGAGAAAATAGGATGTTTCATTTTGGTGCTTGTTTGGGATTTTATATATATAAACCTCCAGTAAATAAACCTCCAAATGAAAAATTGATGCAGGTTTTCTTTTTTTTTTTTACCTTTCTCCCCTTATCAGAAATGCACTGAGCCTTATCTCACTGAATATATTTCCTGATCTTGGCTATTCATTAAAAGTAATAGAACAGCTAAATGACTTTGGGACGCAGTAACTCCAACATATTTTGTTTAGTTTCTTCAATAAATCATATTGTCAGAGGTTCCTTTATTTTGCTATTGTGTCACTGTAAAAGAATGAACTATATTTTGAAAATTTCCATCCCTGTTGCTTAAGCTCTGCTCTACTAAGTTTAATACCCTGACAATTCCAGCCATAATTTACTCCTTGGAACAGGTCATTAAGTACGCATTGCTGCTTTAGACTTCTTCTTTGATCCATTGCCTTTTATAAAATATAGAAACAGTCTAAATAGTCTCCATAGGAAGGATTTTCTTTTAGGTTGGTATTTAACTATGAATCATGATACATAATTCACTCACCCATCCAGAACCATTTCTTGCACCACACAGACACGTTGCTTCCATTCTCCGAAAGCCATATGGCACTTCATCATTTGCCACAGTGGACTGATTCAGAAATAATCAGGTTAATCATATTACCATAGCTAAGTGAGCAGATATGCTGGGAAAGCAGGGAGTGTCTTCTGTGGTACCTGGGAAACACAACCTCTCCGTGGCAGCTCGCCAGGGATTGTCAGAGGCTCTTCCAGGAGCTGCTGGGATTTGCTGTGTGAAACTGCCAGGGCAGCTGGGCTGGGGATGCATCGCAGAGCTGGGAGCTGCTCCCATGGGCAGAGCAAAGGAGCTGAGAACACCCCAGGGAATGGTCACAGCTCATCTCCAGGGAGGAAAATTCATCTTTTCTCTCCAGAGATCTGTACTCAATCGCCATGAAGGAAGAATATTTATGAAGTAAATAATCAGGTTGCAATTATGGGATCACTCCTGTCACTCCCTGAAACCTTCACCTTCAGAGCATCCCGTTGGGGTCTATTAAATTACCTGAAGTGTTTGCAGGACCCTGCACAGGGAAAGCATCTATTTCTGCAGTGTTAATGGATCAAATGGCATGATCCTTATTACACTGATAATATCTCTGTCTAGAACAGGTCTGTTTCAAAATTGTCTTAAGGGATAAAGAGTTTTTAAGTTAACAGAGATTTTTCAGAAAGACCGGTGTTGTCTATAAATACATATATGATAACTGCACAGGTCATTTCATCCTCCTAAAGTATAGACAAATAGACAAATTTTGTTATCTATCATCTGAATTATCTATGAATCTTCACCCTACACTTCTAGTTTATCCATTTTTCATGCTTGTTTTTTCAAAGATATTAATCATTTAAACCTGTTTATAAAGGTAATATATTTACATGTCTAGACATCTGAATATTCAAGCTCCATTTCTTATTCCATGCAGCAAAAATTGATTAGCCGTACCTAGAGAAAATTTGTCAGAGAGTAACTGCCAATATTAACATCTGCCAGCCAATCTTCTTTATAATCAGCAGTAAAAAGAAGTGATTTTGCCTCTTGGGAGAGCTTTCATAGTTTCCTGTCTCAATTTGCAGTTTGTAACTCTCAAGGGTGTGAATATAAATAATATTTCAATTCTCCATAGCTTCATCTATCAAATGTTTAAAGTGATGACAGGACCCGAGTAACAAAACACTGGGACAATGACATCCCCAGGCTGCTCTGTTAAGAGAAAAAAAACAGAGTCAGCTTAAAAGATCCGTGGTCTGAAATGAACTCTGATGGTAAGATTGGCCCAAGGTGTGCAGGGTGATGATAAAGAAAAGATCAGTGCAAATACAGAAACAGTTCTTGTGTCTCAGTGAAAACAATGTCAGATCTCAGCAGCCTCTGCAGCTCGGGGTCTGCGCACTTCAAACAACCAACAAACAAACAGAATGTTACAGCTGAGATATCAAAACCACAGGGATGTGCTGGATGCCAGTTCCTATTAATTTTAATGGGCATCTAGCAGCCGGATTCCTTGGGATGGTTTGAAATCCAGCACAGAGCATTAATAAATGCTGATATTCCCCCGTCCTTATTCACGTCAGCGGTGATTCCTGATGTGGAAACCAAACCTGGGACCTGGTCCAAGGGAGGGCACTCAGGGAATACCCAGGAGAGTTCTGGAGATGCCTTCCTGTGCCATGGGCAATTTGTGTAGTCCAATAATAGCAACATTCCTTTCTCTGTGCTGGGAATAGGGAATAGAAGCTGATCCCTTTTCTGGAGCAATCCCTGAGCTTGGCAAGGGGGAACCAACCTTTCCTGAGCCCACAGCAGCACATAGAAGCACCTCCAGGCAGGTCTCAGTGCCCAGGATGGCTGTGGTTACACCACCTTCCCCCTTGAATATCATGAATGCTGGACTGTTAACCAGGGAATTCGGTCTGTAAATTGAAATTTCAGAATTCATATTGATGTCACAAATGGTACTTGACAAAACTAATGGTGACCTATTTAAACACTGCATCTGCAGTGCTTAAAGCAACTAGCTTTAAAATCTTTTACAAAAGAACATCAGAACTATTTCACTTTTTGTATTTTCCGCTGTACCATTCAATAGAAGAACAAATTTCTTGAGGTAGTTATTAGTCATGTACAGTATTTATTAAGAAAATGTGGGAAACAAATTTGTGTTCCTTAGTCACTTTGCATTGCCTGAAAAGAATTCTTCATCACACTTGAATTCAGATTATAGGAAGTAATCAGTGAATCATAAGAGAGAACATTTTCCTTGGCTGTAAAGTGTATTTGCTACCACTGTAATGTACACCCATCAGAAAGGTAGGAAATGTGAAACAAGTGAAATGACTGAACCCTCTATGAAATTGAATAGCTTGTAGACCAGCCATCCCCTTCAGAAAGTGAGTGAGCAAACATCTCCTCACAAATAGCTGTAAATTAACAGAGCCTCATTGACCACAGTGCAGCCAGCTGGATTTACAGCAGCATCTGTCTCTCTGTACTTAGAGACTAAGCAATTATTTTATTCCTAAGTACTTTTTTTTTTTTTTCTCAGAGACAAAAGTCTATTTTTCCACTTGCCCTCCCCAGATTTTTTTAAACAGCCTGTTGATAGGTTATTTGAAAAGGCAGCCACTGCCTGATCTGTTCTCAATATAATTTCATCATTTGTATTTTGATTTGGAAATGTGTGCACCAAGACTGAAATTATTTTACTCCCATGGGGTAATGCTCTATTTGAAATGCCCATTAGTTAATCCTAAACAGTGGTGGGAAATCAGTGCAAATACACGTGGCATCTACATGAATACCAAGTGAATTCATGAAGATTACTGCTGAATGCAAAATTATTCCACTATAGAAGGAATACTTGAATGAAAAAGTTGCTGAAATAAGGAGCCAGTCATAAAAAATACATGCCATTCAGTAATAGTTCCTTTATATTATGTGGGTCTATTCATCTGCGTGCATTTCTGTCATATATCCCACTTTTGGGAGCTAAAATTTCATCTGGTGAAATTAAATCCATGATTTGGACTAAACTTTGGATTTGGGATTAAATTTTGTCTTGCTAGATCTGATTCCCTCTGAATATTCATGCCATTACCTCATAAGTGGTGGGGAAGGTACAGCTTCAACCCCCAAATTCAGCACTGTCAACAGAAATCAGGAAGAGAGGAAAACAAATTTGCACCCCAGCTTTCCATGGACAGGATTCTGAGGACAATTGAATTCTGAGTGCAGAACCCAGAATACAATATGCAACATGGTAAAATGCAGATTTATAATTACAGTGAAACCAGAATTGCTGTAATCTAGACATGTTCAGAATGACAAAACACATTTAAAATCTGCATTGTTACTATCTGCTAACCCAATTTCCTACACGAGTTGATTTTCCAGTCAATTTCTCTGAGTTAAAATTACTAGGATGGAGTACTTGAGATATTCACTCACTTTATTCCAATATATGTGCACAAATACGACCAGTTCTTGTCTCTAAAATTTATAGTTATCTCTCACATTCTTTCTTTTGTATCCTCAACCTCAGTACAACGTATCAATGTATTCTTCCAAAACACAACCTGACACATTGATGTCATTTCTCCATTCTAGACGCCCTGAAATGGTCATGATGAAGAGAGTACATAGAGCTGAAGTTCATAGGATTACAGGAAAAAGGCTTTTATGGAAGGTTAATTTATGCTGGCATCATCTGGGGTAAAGACAAAGCCTTTTTTGCAGTGTCTGCACACTAGGAGCAAAGGGAGGTCCCAATTCAAGATCAGGAAACAGCATCCTGCCACAGCTTAATACAAATGATCTTCAGAGTCATATCAGGAGCTCAGCTGAGAACAGCTGATGGGTTTGTTCTGTTGTGGAATATAAATTACTTTGTCTTTACTCCTTTGCTAACTAAGTGGGGGGAGATATTTTACTTGAGTGATACCTGAAGAAATCAAGCTGTGGCTGAAAACAATTATGCCAAATTGCTTTAAATTTCATGCAAGAGTTAGACTAAAAGAAGAGGAATTGACCAGTATTTTCAAATATTATCTATCCTGCATGATCCTACAGGCTGAGGGCTCAGGTGTATTATTAAATACTTGTTTAAGGACAAATGGATCCAGAGCACACAGCCCTGTGCAGAACAGAGCTCCTTTGGAAGCAGTCAAGGGGAACAGGATGGGGTGGGATGGAGCTGTTCCCTCCATGGCTCTGGTGCTGTAATTCCCATTCCTGCTGCTCTCCAAGGCAAGGACACGATGCTCCACCAGGGCAGCAGCACAGGCACAGAGCTCTTGTACCCACCCATCCTTCAGATTCCTTCCTGGGGGCAGGACAAGATGGTTGTGGACTCATCAATACAGATATCTCACCATTATATTGCTGTAAAGGTGAAAGCCATTACTGAGCCCTACAAACTCACCTGTTTAACACATAATTTTTAAACCTCCATTGCAGCTGGGTTCTGCATGGTCTGTAAGACTGCATGTGATGTGGAATCACCAGATGCCCTAAGTGGTTTTTTTCCCCTTACCTCTTAGGGGTATCTGCTAGGGGTACAGGGTTTGTGTGTAGCAAATAAAAGAAAGGTCCATGCTTGTCCTCATTCACAGCTGAGGGAGATGTGGGCTGCAGCACACAACAGCCTGGGTGTTTATTTCTTCACTTCCCAAATATTTGAACTGCTGTGCTCTGGCTACCCTCGCTTAGAGCTGGATCTGATGTGTTTTGTCAGCAATCTACACAATGCTCTGGGTGTAGCTCCAACCTTTGCAATTCTGGGACAAGGTGAAGCCCCAGGAAATGCAGGATCCCATTACACACAGAATGTTGAATCCAGCTTTTGAAAACCCAGATCCTCTTCAACGAAAATTCAGCACATATTGTGGCTTTCCTTTGCCTATTGTATTACACCCCCACGTGTGAAAAGGAAGCAAAATTATTTTCATGCTGCATTTTTTAAGGGGTGGAACATTTTCATAGGCGTTGTTGTGATAAATTATTTAGTTAACATTCCAAGCAGCTTTCAGGAGAACAGTATGTAAGCTTTAAATCCTTCTTCAGTTTAGCAAGTAGGCATTATTATCTGTTAATATCTATTAGTACATTATTTTTTATTTTTCTTCAACATTTATCTTTTAATCCTGCAGTGGATTTTTGTGTTGGGGGTCATGGTGGTGGTGGTGGTGTCCCAAAAAGACTTTATTTAATTTGGTATTCTAAGTGGTTTATTTTTTTGAAGGTGGATTTCATCCCTTAATCCTCTTCCAACACAGGAGTTGCCATGAGAATAGAGCCCTGGGGCTGCACTTTCTGCAGTGTCTCTTCTCTGAATTCTTACCAAAGTTATTGCAGTGCCCTGTAAAGATTTCCATGGCTCGAGTTACCTGGCAGCTGGATCTCCCTCTGTAACCCGAATCATGGTTAGAAATGATGGGATTATCCATCCCTAGATCTGACTCTGCATCATTTTAAGCAGTTTCCAATCTTGTATCTTGCTACTTAATACATGGGAACAAGCATGTAAAGCAATTTAGTGATCAAAGTCAATATTTGCTGCATTGCCAGTGTTATTTATTCTTTTAAAAAAGGAGAGCGATTGAGAAAAATGATGTGCACAAAGGGGACAAAAATGCCTTCTTGCAGAAAACTGAGATACTGAAGGAGATCTGAAGACTTTGGTGATTTGGTTTATTTTATAGTTGATATAACCATAACACATCCATCAAGATTAACCCAGCCTAGAGAAATGGCAAATCACATTAACTTGTCAGGCCACCGGGTCAGAATTGAGGGAACGGAGTAAAGAGAATATAGATAATTTGTTTGTATTTGTAGCCCTAAATGTTTCTAATATGAACTGTAGTGCCATTATGGAGAGCACACCCTGAACGCTTGATTGCTCTCTGGCTATATGTAATGAACCTAAATAGCAAATCTTTTATTAACACTGATGCTAAGAAATGCATGAAGAGGACATTGGGCCACGAGCAGCAATAGCAGGCTTTAGGGACAGGACAAAATTGAAGCATGCAACACACTTCTGAGTGCCATCTACTGGCAGTTCTTTAATTAAGTGCCACATGCATTCATAGGTAGGGAAATCTTCTAATGCTGCAGAACTCCAACCCATAATCTATATAATTAAGCCTTTTAGCTCTCCCTTCATTATTTTCATTGTGGCCTTATTTTCCCAGGATATGTCCTAAAGGATGCACTATTCACTTTTGTGGTTGGTTTTTATTTAGTTCACCACACAGACAATAGGGGTCAGAGGATTTAAGACTGTGACTGAAAACTAAGAATGAATAACTACCAGGGCTGTGTCATTACTTTGCATTACAAAGTGTGTGACCATTGCAAAGAACGAATTTCCAGTTTGACCTCTGGTTTATCATTGTTCTGCATCAATAAAAACCTGAAACAGTCAAGAATTGGATGCCCACAGTTGGAAGAAGCAGTTTTCAGAGACAATTTTTATTTGCAGAGGTGTAATAATTTGCTTGGCTCATGTTCTCAGCACTTCATATTTATGCTCAGTATGTCACTGGGAAACATGTGGGAATACAGCTTTTTCTGGCAAGGTTGGACCAACTCCAGTATCACTTTTCCTGCAGTGATGAAATCTGCTTTGAAATTTCTGTCCTCAAAATGCAAGTCCTGTTGGAAGTGTGGAATGATGTGTGTGCGGGGGGTAGGGGGGGCTCTGATAAAGCAATTCCAGCAGGGAGCTCAAGGCCCAGCCATGCATTAGAAGCATCTTTGCTCCTTCTGGAAGGCAGGGAAGGCATTGGAATGTCTAACTTGCCATGTGTTAGCCTGTAATCCTCATTTTATTTTCAAGCAACCAGCTGTGATTTAAGGAAGGACTGGCTGGGTGCTCTCTCACACCACAGCAACCCTGAGAGCAGGCTGCCAGGGGCAGTGGTAACCAGCATTTATTTCAGATTTTCCATTGCTCTGAGATCCGTGTGCAAAACTTCTCTGCTAACTTTTGTGTAGCTTTACTCTAGTATAATGCTTTTATAAATATCAGTGCCTATGACAAAGAAAAGTATCTTTATATGATGAAAAACAGCAAAAAAGTGTGGAAAAAAAGAGCAGGTTCTGGTTGATCTCCTCACTATGTTAATATTTTATTCATAAAATGTTCCATTTTCAAACTCCAGCAGGGAGTTTTTTCCTGCTACGTCTTGACATAACCTTTGCCACTTCATGGTCTCAGTCATGGTGGTGGCTCGCAGCCATCCTGTGATCAGGTAATAGAGCCAGGTCCTTCACACCCTCTGTCATTTCCAAGCTAATGAGCTCCCTTGGTTGTACCAGAAATTCTTGTTACTCGTTCCTGAGTGAATGATTGTGCATTTTGTGCTCTTACATTTCATCCTATTTCCATTACTCCACTCCTAAATGTCACCCAAATTGTCCTATAGGGTATTCTACTCTTCCTTTACATTCTTGATGTCTCCCAACCACGTTTCAGAACCAAAGGTTAAAAGCATTGTCCCAAAATTTTGTGTCAGCTGAGTAATTAAAATATTAAACGAAATGGGCCCTAGCACTAATCCATAAAAAATTCCACCAGCAGTTTTCCTCCCTAACTAGACACTTAACCTGAGCAGAGGGACTCTCTTTGGAGCCAGGGGAATACTATCTTTTTTTAATTGGTAATTTTTATTCTGTTGTAGTCAAAGTAAACGACAAGGGTTGTGAGAATGGAGAGCTAAAATCAATGGTGACTCCTGAGATCCTTAAAGTTAAGTATGTGCTCAACTTTTCAGCTATAAATATCAGAGGGAAATTTTCCCTCTTCAACTTTTTGCCTGGAGTGGAATCTTGTTGCCTGTGCATCCTGTTGCCAGAGCAACCTGTACCAGCACTGGTACAGTGGCAAAGATCAGCTGCTACTTTCAGAACAGACACAGGGACAGAAATGTGGGCATTAGTTCTGATTTTTGAACACTGAGACCAATATTAGATAATTCTATTTCCCATATTTCATAAAAATTGGGAAATTTTGGGGAGGGTTTTTTGGGGTGTTTTTGTTTTTTTGGGTTTTTTTTGTTTTTTGTTTGTTTGTTTGTTTGTTTTTCCCACATCAGAAATTAGTTGGGAAAAGCGAACAGAATTCCTCAGTAACATCCAAGATTACAGTTTTTGCTCATTGTTTAATAATGAACATTTTAACCTGAAATATGCAGTGAAAGGCAATGCAGTAGCATCAGTCTGATGCCCACATGTAAAATTGTAACAGATCCAGCTTCAAGAAGACTTGAAGGAAAATTTGCAGAAAGCTTTTTTGATTCAGCCTTTGATCCTCAGCTCTACTCAGATCACAGTTCCTACATGCCTGAAACTTCCAAGGTTTAACTACTTCTGGAAAGATAAAGAAAACTCAAAGCACATAAAATAGATAATTCCCATCTGAACAGAATTCAGGCACTACATTTCTGTCTTCAGCAGCTGTGTCTTCTCACAAATACACACTTCCAGTGCCTCAAGGAGATGCTTCGTTAGAATTTTCCTTTTCAGAGTTTCTTCTGCTGCTGTGGAAAAAAAAAAAACCAAAACCACCCAACAATATCTAGTTTTGTTGGGTTTTGTTGAATACTTTTGCAATAATGATAACAAGTACTCAAAAATTGTCTTTAACAATTGCTGCACCATGGAGAACAAAAACACTCCTCACACAAAAACGAATAGTGAAGGATTATCTTCGCTTAAAATACAATACAGATTATAGCATAATGTATGCAAGATTTTAATGTTCAATACAATCAAGCATTTTGCTGTGCTCACTGAAAATAATGCAAAAGTTTGTCAGCTATTCCAGGCAGATTTTGGATGTTTTTTTTCTGTGTATAGCTGCATAAATTAGAATGAATTTTGTTTTGTTAGAGACAGTAAAAAGGATTAATGTGGAAATATTTTGGTGAAAATTTCTATAAAGAATATAACAAACACTATGCAATGTTGAGCAGATAATCTAAAGAACCTCTTGGGTTTTGACATTTTTGGAAGCCCTCCAGGTTTTCTTTTCAGGACCTCTGACAGAAGTTTTGTATTATTGATACTATTTTTTCAACCATCCTACTTGATCCAGAGCAATCAATGCAGAGACACCAGCAGATATTTTTATCCTTTTTGATGCAAACTGTGTAAATCTCTACTCACAGAAAGTTTCATCAGAATAGCTTTGGAAAAGGGGTGAGTTTCTCTCCTGGCAGATCCCATTTCCCAGCCTATGGTGAGGCAGCAGCTCTGAAAGCAGCAGAGCTCCCTTCCCTCAGAGCCAGAGCTGATGCTCTGAATCCCAGGCGGTGCTTGGGGGAACTCATTCCCGCAGGACTGAGGTCAGAGCAGAGCATTTCCCTGAGCAGACAGGGAGCAAACTCCCTCAGAGCCCGTGCTGGGACGCTGCTGTGCAATATTATTAATCCTCACGCGTGGGGATGTGCTACCTCCATCCAGTGGCAGATGTTTAGAAACAAGACCAAACGCCTGTCAATAGTTTTACCCATTTCCCCAGAATCAAAACTATTTATCTGCTTTGCTCTGTTTTCCCCACATTGTAAGAAACGCACTGCCCCCGTTCTGCTTGGAAATCTACAACCACGTGGGCTCTTCCAGTTCAATTTGTTTTGCAGCTTCTCAGGTCTGAGATAGATGTCATTCCACAGTGTGGTACCAGGCAGCACTAACCAGAGGTCACTCTTGATGCTGGTAGGCAAAAAATAAATATATTATCCCTTGTTATCCTTTTTGAGTGATCAGTGGTAGTGAAAACAAAAAATAAAAGGAATTAATTCCCACTCTACATCCTGCAATGCAGGAGAATTTAGGATTTATTCAAGTTAAAGACAGAGAATTTGCTTCATATCTACCTAGTGTACATAAAATGAATTCTTTCCAGAGTATTAACTTCCAATCTTCTACAGCTTATTGCTTCTTCTTCATTCATTTATTAAATTAAAAAGCCAAAATAACCCCAACCCAAAGATCTGACTTGGCTGCATCTCCCTGGCAGCTCACAGAGGTATCCCAGCCCTTCCTCCCAGCCTTGGCGCACACCTTTCCCAGGATTATCCCTGGAAGTGAGGCCAGCTCAGTGCAGGGTGAGCTCCTGGATGGGTTTGCTGAGCACTGAAATTTGTACAAACCTGGTTTCTGTGTTCAGCTTCTCACATCTGGCTTTGAGAATTGCGTTAAAGGTCACTTGAAAAGCCAGGTGCAAAAGTATCTCCAAGTCGGAGTGGTTCTGTAGATTCCTCTAAGAACTTGCCTAAGATTATTCACCATTTTAAGCACAGTTGCTGAGGTTAATTAGATTTATGACCCCTAAAAATTTTAAGTCTCTGATGACTGACTTTTCAGCTGATAATTTTGTGTGAGAAACAGAAAAAGAATAACAAATAGACTATGAATAAATAAACTCTTGATATTCATTCACATGAGGACAGAGAATATGTTTCTGACATTTAATTAAATATCTAAACGTCCAGAAGATCTATAATAAACCACTTTGCAAGACATCTAAATGTCAGAGAAAAACACATCTTACATGATTTTTTTTTCCACTGAAGCTGTGAAGAAGACACAACATCTTTTTTAAAAGACACAGACACAACGAGCACGTATTTTATCTTGAAAGTACTTTTTCAAAGGCTTCTGAGCAGCTAGTTTTTTGCAGTATGACGAGTGGAATTATTTTAATTTATCACACAGCAGTTTGAAACATTAGTTTTACAGATATGCCATGCTTCTCTAGTACAGTTCAAGTCCTGAGACTCACACTACTCAGCGCATAGCAAAACATTGGAAATATAATTTTTTTTTTCCCTAAGTACACCAGACACCAGCACCTGAAGATTTTTTCCTGTGTTTAAATGCTGCAGAAAAGCTGTTCGAACCTGTTCCGCTTATGCACCTTACTTCTTCCTTCCTTTCTTTGTCAAACTCCAAAGTACTTGACCCTGCTAAATGCACCCTAGGGCTGAGGTTTGAATACTGCAATCAAATGTGGATGTAGCAGGGTCTTACATGGGCCTCTCCCATCCTGGGAAAGAAGGGAAAGCTTGAGTTCCTTCCCTTCCTTCATGCTCAGGTGTAGCCATTGTCACTTGCTTTGAATTTTCCCTCTGCTTGGTTTTTTGGGTTTTTTTGGGGTTTTTTTGTGGTTTTTGTTGTTTTGTTTTCCTTTAGTTTTTTTTTTTTGTTTTGTTTTGGGTTTTTTTTTTCTTTTTTTGTTTTCTTTTTTTTTGTTTTTTTGGGTTTGTTTTTCTTTTTTTAAGATTAATACAAAGCAAGGAATGGTTTATACAAAAGGTGCTGGAGTCATGCTCAGAAGGAGATCCTTTTGCTGGTCAGTTTTTAGGGGGCCACAGCAGTGCTCTTGAAACGCTGGAAGTTTCCCCGTTCTTGCATCAGGAAAATCGTTGTGCCGTGGTTGTGGGTTAACCGAGTGAGCTGCAGGGAGGCTGGAACAGCAGCTCTAGAAGGAATAAATGTGTCATTATTTTCAGAGCAAACTGCAAGGGAAGAGGCCCTGAAGAAGCAGACAGCTATTAATGGGGAAGGCTTAGGCTGTCAGTTTGCTTCTCTGGAGTTCTCGTTTCTGGGCAAGCACATTTTTTCCTCTCAGGGGATATCAAACCTAAAACCAAACTCATTAAAAATTGCATATGTCCTATCCAACTCCAATGCAGATAATCAATATTTCCCTGGCTTTAAGGTGACCTTCTGGCCACCTTTTTGGTGGCAGTGGCCCTGCAGTGGAATTGTTGATGAATCCCTCCTCAAGTCTCCTGCAGAGCAGCAGGTCCAGCCCCGGCAGAGGCATCACCCCAGTGCCCTGCCATGGCATCTGCAGGGGACACCCTGGTGCCCTTGGCACTGCTGCTCACCCCTGCCCCAGGGCACCGCTCCCAGATGTGCTGCATTTGCCCCCAGGGCAGAGCAAACACAGCTGTTTCCAGGTGCCACTCAGCTCTGAGTGTCTGCAGTCACCTGGAGTGTAAATGGGCAGTTAATTAAATTGCCCTCACAGAGCTTTGTAAGAAATCTATTAAGCAAAGAATTGCTGCTATAAACAAACAAACCTGGGTCACAGCTTCAGGTCTTCAGTGGATTTTCTGCGTTTATCAGGAGAGCTTCTTTACATTTTTCCTAATTTGCCACCAATATTTTAAGAGTTGTTAAAAAAAATGTATAAAGAAAAGAAAGGAGGGAAAAAGAAGGATAAGATTTGGCACTGATAATTGTAAGTCTGTTCAGAATACAGGAGGAAGGTTAATTAGCTTTTCTGACCTGAAGAGTCTAGGAAAGTATCCCTGGTGACTCACTAATTGCTGCTCAATGCATAATAGTGTCTGTGAAGCAAAGTGCATGAAGGCAGACACTGATAATAATGTTACTTTGATTTAAAATTCTCTACCTGCAAGGACATAACGCTGTTTCAGTACAGCATGCACTCCACTGATAGATCTAAATATTCCCCGGCTATTCATTTATTTTATTGGCAATTCTGGTCACTAATCTTGATTTGAATTTGTACCGGGAACAACTGTGCTTCTCAGATTGAAGGTAAAATGCTTTTTAGGGTATCATTAGAATTCATTCTGGAAGTGTTTTCTCATGTGTAGTAAACAATTCTATCAAGACAGTTATATGTGCCCGAGTTGCCTTATTTATTTCATCATTTGCACAAAGAATACATCATTCTTATCAATATAAACAAAGAATTAGTTCCTGTTAGGAAAAATATTCCTCGGCTGTGAGAAACAGAGACATCATGTTATCTTTTTTTAAAAATTGTATGAGACAAATATAGAATAAGGAATTTTTAGGAAACCTATGGAATCAAGCTCACAGAGTATCAGAAAGGTGTTCAGTGTATATGTCATTTTTTTGATACCTATAAATTGATACACAATGATAAGGACTTAATAGGCAGAATAGGTCTGTACTATTAATTCAGTTAATCAGTAGCTCTCAGGTCTGTGTTTTAGAAGTCTATCAGAGAACAAAATGCAAAATTTGCTCTTCCTAGGTCTTGTACTGTTGGTTTCTTGACAAGAAGTTGGTTCCTTTCATTAAGGACTAATTTTTAAAGTTTGTTTAGTAACTGCAAAAACATTTTTCATGTGGGACTTCTCTCTGCTAATGGTGCAACCCTCTTTAAATAGGTATTCTACAGATCCTCACTGGATCAGTTATAAAACACTTCTTCAGCAATCTGTCCTCCCATAATAGATTCCTGCAGGAACATGATCATCCAAGTCTCATTTGCATTAAGCCTATTACTCCCAGTTTTCCAGGACAGTGTTGGAAAAGCAGGAGTGTCATACACAGCTTTGACTGCAGAAATCTGCTACATCAACAAGCAGCATGCACCCAGTCACAAGCCATTGATAACCTTCTAATATATAGCCAATACTTTCCTCCTCAGAAGCTCATAGCGTAGTTTAGGGGTTTTGGGGTTTTTTTTAGTCCTCCTGATGCGTCTTTCAGGTTAATTGTCACATTCCTTCCTTGCATCTCTTCTGTCATGAGCCAGGTGATAAAACTGGGGCAGACTTGTGCTTTAGGAGGATGCTGACCCAAAGCCTCCCAAAGCACCTCTCCACAGGCAGCAGGGACAGGGCCAGCAGGAGAGAGGGAATGCCAGTGTCCAGACATTCCTCCTGTAATTCTATCACTCTTCTACTTCAGGCTGTAAACGACATTAAGCAGCTGGGAGGACAGATCTGCCCACTGTTGGGTTGTTAGAAAAGCTCACCACGGCTCAGGCAGGGAGACACTACAGGCTTTTTGTTTGCTCAGAAGCTCCATCTCTGTCACACAACGAAATACCCACTCTGGGAAGTTTTCTGCTGTGCCTGGGCAGGCTGTGAGCCTCCTGCTGCATGGGCACACGTGGGCATCCCATCCCCACCACCCCTGTTCTGCGAGGAGCAGCACTCACTGTGTGCCATGGGATACATGTGTGAGCTGGGAGAAAAGGGGAGCAAACAGCAGGGCTGAAAGGGCCCCTTTCCTTTCTGTTCTCTGGGTCTGTACCTTGATTCCAGACACAGCCCCTGATGCTGTCTGTCAGCTCCTGACAGCAACAGGAGCAGCACAGGTTTGCTTCTGTGCTTTGGCAGGCTTAACCTGCACTCCCACTGCCTGTGCCTGAGCAATCTGCTGGTTGATATTTACTAAATCAGCATTATGGAGCCCATCTCTTTGTCCTACCCTCCTCTTTTCCCTGTCATTTCTGTTTCAGCTCAGATATCCAGCAGCTTGACAGATAAGACATTGCCAAATCACAAAAGGCCTTACATATATCTTGAATTTCCTGACTTAGTTTATTAAGCTGCAATCTGTTGCATAGGATCACACAATAGATGTGTTAGAATGTAACCTGACATAATAAGTTACTCCCGTGATAAAAGACAGAAGACATGCAATAAATGACTTTTTTTCTTGTCAGTGGTGCAGCTCTCAGGGCAAATAGGAGATCAAGCCAGTTAAATCCAGCATGTGTTTAATTTAATAAAAATTATAGCAGATGTCTACTAATGTATGGGATATTATTTTCAGGCTTTTTTTCTAAAAAGTAGTCTTATATCTGTAATATAACCCTTTGTTCGTTGCATAATCTTGCGGCTCATTGAATGCTAATTCTTTTCATTGCCTAAAATAAAATCCTGAATTCTCATCCAGGACAATTTTTCATACCCCTTTCCACCTCCTAAATATTGTGCATGATTTGGCACAGCACAGCTCTCCTGCTCCTCTGTGTAGGAACTTTACACACACCGGTGCGAGTGCCAAAAAGGAAGAAAATAAGAAAACTTCTTAGAGAAGAAAACTGCTGGGGCACTCTGGGTGGGAGCTGAAAGCAAACAGTCCCTTTTCTCTGTATCATTTTGGACACATATACTTTATCTACACCCTGTATTTCACTACAGCCTAAACAGTTCACTAACTGTAACCATTGAACCAAGACCCAAGTCACCAGGAGGAAAGGCAGTGGGTTTTGTGAGATAAATTCCTGTCGGCTTTTCAGAGAAGTGTTCTGCTGCTTTGCTGCTGCTAATTTGCCCAGTGCCATTATGGAAATGCACAGTAAAGAGGTTAAAATAATATTGGCCTGAGACCGCCAGCAATCTCTGTGTTCAAAGGATTTATTTGCCAGTCCTGTCCTGGGAACGTGCTGCATTAATTCCTTGAGATGGAAAGAGAAGTGTGAAGGATGAGGCAGAGCAAGGGGTGTCCCAGCACAGCTTGGGCTCGGGGTGGTTCTGCATCACCCACGCTGTGCATGGTGCAGCAGCTGCAGCAAAATCCAGAGGTCAGCTGGAGAAAGAGCAGGAGAAGCTGCTCTTGCTCAACCCTCTGCTGTACTGTGGTTCTTGTGGAGACACACATGCAATCTTCTCTCCTGCTCATGGGTGCACCTTGATCTTGGAGCCTCTCGGGTGGAGGGACTGGGAATGTCAAACACCTGGCACAGCTGGAGCTGTGAGCCTCAGCAGGAGGGAGCCGGGCACAGCCCTCTCAGCTGAGGCAGGAGGAGGTCAGAGCTGCCCAGGGCCAGGGGGGTTCACTGCAGCCCACAGGAGCTCTGCCCAGGCTCCCCAGCAGCCCTGGAGACAAACACAAGGACTAACATCATAAATATCACTTCAGTGTCCACCCCAGTGGGGGAGAAGGGTGGGGGTTAAAATTGCTGGCAAAGGAATGCTGGCTTTCCCTAGAGGAAATTGCTAATTTTTTACCTGTAGTTTGTGTGAAATTCCATTTGTTCTCAATCCAGCACGATTTGTTTTAAATCTGTAAAGCTGGAGCTTTCAGAACTAGTCCTTGTCAAGGGTACCTGGGGGAGGTAATTTAGTTCTCTCAGGTTCACTGGGTGGGGGCTCATGCCAGAATTGTTTAATTTTTCCAGCTGGAGCCTGTGGGTAACTGAACCTGACAACACCTGGCACAAGGGCTCCACTGGGTACCTCGTTCATGGTGGAGAGGCATTTTCATGTCACCTCTCATCACAATGGCTGAGTAATGAGGACACATATCTTCCTTGGGGTTTCTTTTTTGTCTCCTATCTTCCCAAAACACTGCCATAATCCTGAGGTAACAACACGGCAGAGGCAAAAGATATGCACTAAAATGAGGTTCTTATCTGCAGTTTTATTATCCCATGCAATATTCTTGCAGAAAATTACTTTCTGAAATGTGCTAAGCTGCTCTTTGGCTCTCTAGGGCTCTATTCACAATTTTCTGTAAGTGATTTTTGTTTAATTTGTAGCAATAGAGGGATAGATATCTTTCATCCTGACTGTTATCAACTTAATTGTAGCTATAGGAAAAGTAAAGGCTAGCTGACTTTTTGTTACTGAAAGTAAAATATTGGGGCATTGTTTGCTTTTCTCTTTCTGTACAGCACAGTGGCTAAACTCGTACCTAAATTCAGGTAACTTTGTCCCCAGTAAATGCTTCGTTTTAGTATGAATTAATTTCTGTCTGGAAGAAGACTGTGTCACCTGTAGTCCATGTTCCTGACTGCTAAGCTGCTGCAGGTGAACCTCTAGCAGGAGGTGGAGGAAGGATTTTTGTGGCTATGGAGGCTGCATTTTGCTGCTTTTCTGCTTTTTTAACAAAGATTATGGGGACAGAAAGTGCTTCAGCCCACTCTGTACTTCTGAGGTACAGACATCCTGTTCCGGTGTGGAGAAATTCAGGTTTTGCCCTTGCCTGCTGCATCCTCAAGCCTCTGCTGACAGAAAGGGGAAAAAATTGTTTGTATGCTCCCATATGTGTTTTGATGGGAAGCCCAACTGATTTCATACAGTGATACAGCGCTTCAGCAGCTTTTACTTTAATAAAGTCTCAGCTGGGGCAATGTGTTTAGCTTGGCCACATCGCTTCAAAAGGTAGACAGGCCACAGAGGAGCAAGAAAAACCAGAAATGTACAGGAAAAACTGAAAGGTTTAGTCTAAAAAGTGAAGTTCTAACCTTAACATGATGCAAACAGGAGATAAGTAAATTGTTTTCCAAAGGCTTGTTGGAAATGGCAAGAAATAATGGGTTTAAATTGTAGCCCAGAACAGACATTAGGAAGAACTTTTTCAGTGGTGAGAAGAGATAAGCAGTGGCCTCGGTAGGGAGGTTACAAATTCTCTGTCTCTGGCTGTTATTTTTCAAAAATACACTCTTTAAATGTCTCTTGGAAATGCTGTCTGTGCCTTCCCTCGTCTGTGAGAAAGGACAATGTCTGTTAATGTTTTGCAGTTGCTTCACATCCCATTTTCTTGTCATTTTTCTCCACTCTAATAAAAGGGGAAGCAGGCACAGAGAAGATTCCTCTCTGGCTGGCAGTCTGGGCTCCCTCCTTGAGAAATCTCCTGTTCTGACCTCTTGTGAGCAGAGGTGCTTTCCACACTTGGGAAAAGTGTGGAAAGAGAAGAAATGAAGAAAACCCTGCTGCCTGATGAGATTCCCCATCTCTTCCTTTAGGCATTTAACAATGTGTGCAGGATCAATCCATGTCAAAAATGTGAATTTCACTGGTTCAGGATCGTTCTGCAGAGGAAAGGGAAGATGCCTCACCTTTGCCATCTGCCTTGTGTCTGGCATTTTTGGGTGGCATCTTGCGAGGTTTTAATCTCATTTCCTGTGTGGGAAGTTGCTTTTTCTTTCCCCTCCTATTGCATCTTCAAGGGTAGATTCTCTGTCACGTATAAAGAAGAAAAATCTTCCTTTTGGAAATTCTCTGAGATATTTCCAACTAAAATGCTTTTACACAAAGATGCTGGCATGTCTCTTTTTAATCAACCCCCCCAAAAAAGTACATGCTGATACTTCTTGGGTGGATTTTAAAACAAACCTCACTTGTAGCTCTGAAAACGTTCCCTTGCATCCAATGAAAAGCTAAAAATACCTATGAATAAGTTAACACCTGAAAATGTAGGTTTCTGCACACGGCTTACATAAACCATAAAAGCAAAATTTTAACTATGTTTGAATTTCATGCATAAATCTCCTTGAGAAGTTCCATCCCAGTGACAGTGAGTTTTAAGCTAAAGTAAACATTTTTCCTCTGCAAATGGCATGTAAAAACCCCAATTCTAAATTACTAGACCAATATACACAGCTTTTGAAAAAGTTTTACTCACAGTTAATCTCTTAATTCTCAAGTAGGCCACTGCCAGAAGCTTTTTTGGCAAACAAATTATTATTTTCTTTGTTTACTTTCATTGTAATTACTTTCAATAGAGCAGCCTAATCGTGGTTGACATAAATGATATTTTTCCCCTCAGGTTTCTTAGTTATTCTCTGATTGATGATATCCAGGGTAAAAAATGAATAAAATCATAGCATTCTAAAAATTTATTAAAAGAAAAAGCAAAGGAAAGCAAACAAAAAGTATAACCCTCAAACCCCAGAATGTAGTCCACTGTAAACAAATAGCTGATTTTATTAATGCTTCTAGAATTATTTTACCAAAATCTAACATAAACCAAGACATGTTTAGATATTCTCTGCTTTTCCTCCATGGTAATTCATCATAGTGTATGAACATATATCAGCTTTTATGCTCTTAAGGAACCATAGGAAGAAATACATGTAGGGCTCAAATGGCAAAAGGAATTTTAAAAACCTCATAAAGTTCACTTGTATGAGAGCTGTTCTTCCTCTGAATTATTTCCTTCCATTAATTCCTCAACCTTTTTTGGATAGGTTTATTCAAAACTCCAAGACTCATCTAAGCAAATTTGATTTGATGTCTAAGCCACTCCAAAATCACATCTTAATTTTATTCTGTTGATTTAATATCTGACCTTGCTAAAGCAGGCAGCAGTGCACATCACTTTTGGCATGCTGAAAATAAAATTATTTGCCTGTTAACGTTATTTCTCTGCAAAGAAAAGGCAGCGGATCAAATAGTGACGTTTTAGAGACTGTAACAGGTGAACCACACCTCACACGATACTTTTGGGAAGAAAACATCCAAATCTTCCAAGTAAAGTCTCATTTTCCTGAACACTCCCATCTCCTGGCACTCTTGCAGTCATTTCTGGAGTAAATGCTCTGCACACACAGAGCACTGGCTGTGGAATGAATCTCTGAAGTCATTGAAAGCTTTTGTCTGTGTTTACGGCTCTTCAGCGAAGCTCCTATTTTTGTCTCCAGTGCTTTTGGTTTTCAGAAATGTTTCTTCAGAGAATCAAGGGCTGTGTTTCAGACTGAGCTTCCATTTCCAGCTCTCTGTAGGACTTCATTCCAAGCCCCAATGAGACTTAGTAATTATTACATACCACGTGTTTTTACCTCACATACATGAACCTAAACAAAAAAAGTGCAAAAGTAAGAGGAATGAAATGTTATTGCTGTCTACAGCTGCCTGATGGGAAGGCAGGAGGCACAGTCAGACTCTTAAAAAATTTATCTCTAATTTCTGGTGAATAATACAATCAGTCCAATGCTTCTGACTGAAAATATCTTACTTCTCCTCACTGAACACCATGGAAACTTTGCATCCATAACAGAAGTTCACCACCTAAAGTTATCCCAGTCACAACATAAGCAGTTGTGTGAATTCTCTCCAGCTCTATATAGGATGTGAGAACAGTTTTGCACTGTTTCTTCCAGGAAGAAGCAGATGTATAAATCTTGAAAAAGTAAAATCTGGCTTTAAAAATATTCCTTGACCTAGTACTCCATCACTAAATTAAATTTCAGTGACTTGCAAGGAAAATGTGTTCTTTTTATGAACTCCCATAAATTATGCATTTCAATGCTGTATGTCTCTTTTTTATTATAGGGAAAGAAATAAAAACCAATAATCAGCTCCTAAAAGGTGCAAAATCATCAGGTGTGGAAGTGGAATGTTATTGTGAATTCATAGGTTAAATCTTGTTCAGATTGTTCCTTTAGAATGGGTGTGAGCACATATTAAGGGTATTGACAAAACACTGATATAACATTTGTTTCTTTGCAGAAACAAAGTATGGCAAGACAAGTAATCATCTCTGACTTGTGTGGTTCTTCACATGGTTACTTGCTATAATTTTGAATAATCTACTAGGTTTCGCTATGACTTTGTCATAGTCTTTAGTTGCAAGTTTCATACCACAAAATACCATTATTCCAAGACAGTCCAGTCCCTAGAATTCGCTCGTATCAGTCTCAATGGGTCAAAATTAGGTAATTAGCTGGTTTTGTATAACTCATATTTCTACAACTGGCTTTCAACCTTACTGGTTTTCTCTGCAGGAGCTGTGAAATTGAATACAGATGAACATAAATCATCCCCCCAGGAATTCCACACAGCAGTTCCTCCCAGCTCAACAAGCAAGAGCTCTGAACTTTGGGTGACCAATGTTGTCCTTCGTGGGTTTGTTGCAATGCAGAGACATCCAGCAGCAGGTAGGTCATTCTGGAGCTGCCTGTTTCCAAGGAAAGGGTTAAAGTCACTGCCTGGAGGGAGGGGTGGGAAGGGGCTTCCTTGAATTCAGGTATTTCACGGTATCAGAAGGCAGAGGTTCACTCAACACCCCGAAATATTTGATTTTCTGTCTGCAATGCAGTGACGGGGTGAGAGGCAGATGAAAGAACTGGGCAGCACATTTGAGTGGATGGCTCGGTAACTGCACTGCTGTTAGGGCTGGAAAGCAGGCTGAGATCTTGTTGCTTATTAGGGTTTTAAAACTTCATTGGATGGACTCGTATAAAAGTGCAGTATTTTATCTTTTCCAGCCTCACAACGGTTTTGTGCATAGCAGAACTGTCTGAACAGAAATGTAAATCAAATATTGCTCAAGTAAAATGCGTTTTTGTACTTACACAGCTGTAAACTTGTTCAGGTTTTTAATGATGGCACTCTCAGAAGTGGTGGTTTGGGAATTAAATGTGTGAGAAAAGGGGATGAAGGATTCATCAAAACTCAGCACAGAGTTTTCTGCATGCAGAGATTTTTTCTAGAAGGCCACGTTCCCATAACAAGTTGTATGGCTCAGTACCTTTCAGTACCAGAATTATCAGACTTTGCTTCTTTTTTCTTGTTGTTCTGTGGTTAAACAATTTATAGTTAAATTATTAATTATGGTAGCTATTTAAGGTGACAAATTAAATTGAGTCTATGGCAAAGTCACTCAGTACCCTTGAGAAGCCCAGCCTTGATTTCAAGATACTGCTCTGAAAACTGAATGTTTAACAACAAGCTCCATCCCCTGCTTAAAGTGTGAATAACAAAGTCAGTGCTTCACTCAGCACAGGGCCTGCTGCACTGATTAAGTTCTGCTGGATCTCGTGCTGTTAAACTGAATTTACTGAAATTTGCAAAACAAGTTATTTCTGGCAGATATGCATTGCTTACTTACTCATCCATATAGTTTGATTGAAGAATAGTGGATCAAATTGTCTTCTTAGAGAAGCAGTAGCAAGTTAGAATAACTCCATTTAAAGCTTAGGAATAAATAAATTTAACATAAGTAAATCCCTAGGCCAGAAATACATCTGTGAAACCTGAGCTCGTTCTTTCTTCCCCTCGTTCAAAGTAAAATTAAGCAAATGGTTGAATGCCTTTCTAAATCAGGGGAGAAGATTGAAGTCTGATCCATTTAAGCTACTTCCTTAAGCTGGGGTAGAAGTGGAACATAGCTTCTTTTTCAAACTGATAACTCTATTAGAAAAGGGAACAAAAGCTTTTTCTTCTTTCTTTTTCCTTCTTAATTCATTGTAGACATTTCCACATAATATATTTTTAGCATAGGTATATGTACAGAAGTGAGTGTTTATATCTGTGTTATCCTGCTCGGTAAGAACAGGCTTTTATTTCTAACAGTGAATTATTCTTGAGGGAGCCTGACATCTTCTAGGAAACCTGACTGGCAAAAGTAATAAGTAGTAATAAAGCAGAAGGAATCTTTGTAATCTCAAGATTAATGGATAAAATGTTTATGCTGAGGGGTCTCTTCATCAACAAACTGCTGTTTGCACCTATTTGCATTTTAATGGTTACCCTAGTTCTGAAGTTAAAATTACAGACTTTTCCCAGCTGCTCTTTAAATGCTACATTATAATTTTGAGGAAGCATCATACGTAATTATATTTAATAGACACAGAATTGATTGAAACACTTAACAAAAACAAAAAGCCCAGACCTAATTTTGTAAACATGTTATTGTACAGTAACCCCCAATGATTTTGTTCTTAAATCTCCTAATTAATTTTTAATTAAAAAGCTCAAAGATGCTATTATACTTCTTGTTGTAAACGGCAGCCTTATGTAAGCATAAACGACTTAGCTGCTCAGACAAATATCTCCCATTAAAATCCATGTTAATGAGAACTCCTGAACACAGTATTTCAGAGATTTAAACAGTGGCAGGACTAAAATAGTCTAAACATCACGTAGGGGGTTGTTGTTTTTCATTCCTCCTTTCTTTTTTTGTTTTGTGCAGAACACGGTAGGTTTGCAGTGAGAAGCTCTCCAAATTTCCACTCAGGTGCATCAATCTCCTCCATTGCTATTACAGACTGTTTGCAGCATTTCCTAATTAATTATAGGGACCATCCAACTCACCTCTACTTATCTGAGGGCCAACGGGCCCAAATTACCAAGCTTTGATGCAGATTTGCTGCATTAAATAGGTGAACATTCCTCTTGTTGATGAGAAAGTGACCTACTGAGGGAAAACAACCACCAGCCAAATTTCAACCTCACAGAGCAAAGCCATCCAGCTCTCCTTGGTTTTAGTCCATCTTCTGGTTAGAAGCAGCCAGAGGAGCTGAGGCAGGAGCTGAACACGGCGTGTTGCTGTGGGGATGGGCTGATGTCACAAATCCAGGATTATTAATAGCAGAAAAACAGCAAGTGCTCCTTTCAGAGAAGCATCTTTAATAGCAGGGGAAAAACACTTGAGACAAAATCTCATTTGCTATGTTTTTCTTACATTTTTACCCAAGAAGGGATGGGAGGTGGAAATGCAGTGATTTCTATGGTTTAATTATCTGTCTTCTCTCTGGTTATTAATGCTGCGAGGAGAAGCAGCAGAATTTAGAAGGCTGGAAGTTGTGAGCTCAGTTTTGCAAAGCTGCAGTTTTCATTTTCAAAGACACAAAGTTTGGGGGTTTAAGATGAAGGATTAAAAATAGTGATGTTTCTATTAAAAACAAATTTAAAGTAGTTTCCCTCTCATAACTTTATCAAGTTCTTGACATTTTAGAAATGGAAGCTGAAAAAAATCACTCAGCCTACTTAGAACTGTATTGTTTTTAACTATATCAGGAATAAATGACAATACATAGCTTCGAACAAAGGTTTGCCTTTTAGAGAGGTTGACTATGAGAGTGTATAGCTCATCACACCCCAAAGTCAAATTTGTCCTCTCTTTTTTCAGAGATTGCTGCAAAAAATGCTAGAAAAGCAGTAGCAAGTGTGCTGCAGCTTGGCTATATTTGATATATTCACAAAATAAAATTCAGTTACATAAGACAATTGAAATTCTTATCACTTCTTATTTTATCCTGAGCTTACTACAGTTCTGGAAATTTGTAATTCCCTTCCTTTACAGACCACAGACAAAACTTTTTTTGTCGGCAGAGAGGTGGAACAAGAGTCTCACAGACACCATGGTTTGTGCTTTCCAAATGTGATGAATTCCACGTTTCCCTTAGCACTTCAGTAGTATTTAAATGCAGTTTCTCATAGTTCTGCTCTTTCCAGTCCACAGACAGCTCTGAAGAAAACAAGAGGGATCTGGGTGGTGTTTGGTTTTAACAGTTTCTGGAGATTTTCTCCTATTTCTCCCAAAAGACAGACTTCTGACATTTTGTCAGAAAACCCTGGAATTCCATAGCAAGCCAGCTCCAAAGGCTGCTGTAGCCTTATGTTATAGGTGGTTTCAGGTGGAACCTGGGTGCCATTGCTGTTGTTTGAAGAAGGGACATTGAAATGTCCAAGGGAAAGCTCTTGTACCAAAGCCTTTTATTAACCTGAGTGAGAAACTTCATCCCATCTTCCCGTCAGAGGGGCCAGAAGACGATGGTAAAAATCACAGCACAGGAGCAGCCAAAATACTTGGACTGCTGTGAATTCACTTGAGTGTCTCTTCTTTGCCAGGGCTTAGAGTCTCCCACAAGAACACCAGCTGTGCAACTTGTCCACCCAGCTGATAGCACTTCAAATCTGCTTAGCTTCAGAAATTACTTGCCTGTGTAATCTAATTTTACCCAATGTTCTGTTTAGAAATAAGTCCATTTACCACTCACAGATTGTTAGTTTCCTGATTTAATAGTGAAATGTTGAAGAAAAAGCACTGTTTCTCCCTCATAACTCATGCTTTCATCCCACTTGTTCATACTCCAGTAATTGAAATTACAGTTTTATAATTGTGCAGACATTGATGATTTTGCAAATGGAGGATTATTAATAGCATAAAAACAAGAAGGACCTCTTCTCAAAATGTTATTCCAGCAAAAAAGAACTAGAAAAATATGCTTGATTATTTCTTCACTTTTTTTGTGCATTCTTCACATTTTAATTAGGCAGAAAAAAAGTAGATAAGATTTTCTTTCATCAGCATGAATATTAGTGAATCATAGCAGAAAAGAAACTTATGAAACATATTACAAGTCATAAAAGATTTTTTAGTTCTGTGGACTTTTAGGTTTAAAAAAACTTTTGCAAAAAGAAGTACAAACTGGAACCAAAGCTCCATTGGTGATACAATATGAATTTCTGGGGGGGGAGGTTGTACATTTAGGTGTATCTGCATTAAGATGCCTTTCCTGTTACTTTGCCAAACCCATTCCATACTTTGAAGCAGACAGGATCTTTTGGGGCATCTTTTGGTCTTTTAGCAACTTAGAGGTGTTGCAGCCCTGTATTTCCAAAGTATTTGAATTTATACTTTCAAGTGAAGAGCTGGTTGGGTAAGAACTTTGTACCTTGCTTTTCTGGGGAGCTTTTGGAGCTTTCCCACTTCCCAGTGGTGCTGCCTGCTGGAGGCAGGATCCTCCCTCTCTGTAGGGAAGAGGTGGAATCGCCATCCCTGGAAGTGTTAAAAAATTATTAGATGCAGTATTCCACGATAAGGTTTGGTGGCCATGGTTGTCCTCAGTCAAAGGCTGGGCTTGATGGTCTTGGAGTTCTTTTCCAACATTTATGATTCTGTGCTCTGCAGCAGAGATGATCCTGTGCTTCCTTTCCCTCCCCACACTCTCTGGGGGTTTATCCCATATCCACAGAGGGGTCCAGAGATGTTTTGTCAGAGCACAATGCCTGGAACACCAGTAAGGAGAGGGGGAATACGGAACAGGGAAAGAGACAGGGACAGCGAGATCACCAGGAACAGAAGCTGTGCGAGTATTTCTAACATATCCCATAACTAATTCCACTGTGAATTAGTGGAGGATGCTTCCCTGAGGATACAGGAATGACATGGATGCAATCTGGGGCTCAGCAAGTTCTGGGCTTGCTGACACAATTGAGAGAATACGAGGGAAATTACCACTTTTCATACTTGCCACATTCGTTATAATCTTTTCCAGAATATTCATTTGGTTTGGTACCTAAAACAGAGAGAAACAGAATCTTTGGCCTCAGTAATTCCATTCTTAGGAATGCAATTTTACTTCTCCATTGTACCCAGGATGGTTTTATCTTAGTTTTGCATGTGTATACTTAGCAAAAGCTTTAAAAAAACCAACCGTGCTATGAGCATCTCATTGCTAAGCAACAATGTATTCTTCCCTCCCACGTACCTTCTTGCTGTTCTGTGAAAAATAAGGATAACAAATGTGTAAAAAGCAGGGTGCTTTCCTCCTTGTGGAATAATGCAGCGAGAGGCTCAGCACGGAGCAGCTCTGGTCACTTATTTCTCAGACAAGCTATTGCTGCCATCTGCTTACTGACTAAAGCAGTAATGGTCTGCATCGCGCTGCTGCAGTCCTGAAAATTCCTGCTGAGATCCCTGCTTGGCAGAAATTCTGCCCACACAGAGCATTTTGGGAGCTTCTGTACCGTTGGCCATAAGAGACTGGGATGCTTTGAGATGGCCACACGGCACAGGATCTGCAGCACAGGCAGTGGACCCCAGTGCAGTGGCAGAAGGGAGGATTCAGTGCCTGGTTGTAACGCTGGGTATTGTTTAGGGCTCTCCTTGAGGAGTGCCACTGCAAACTCTGTTGTTTTCATGTTGATCAGAAGACAGTAACATTGCGGAGGGGGGAGAATCATGCTCTGTCAGCTAAATGCACTTCTGGAAAATGTTTATCAAACCATCTGTTGTTTCAGTATCATCCTGGACTTAAAGCAGTTTTAAACTCTGCGGTTCAACAGCCTTAACTGTGGGGTTTTGTTTGTTTTCTTTGGTGCTGCTCTATTGTCTCAGTGCTCTTGTGAGTGCCTTCGAAAGCCACCGGTGTATTCCATGAATTATAATTTCACTTTGTAATATCAGTGTTGTCTGAACACTACAGAAGCTGCTGCAGCAAGGTCACTTTGTAGAACTAAGTGCTGGCTAAGTGTTAAATACGATCATGCAGTTGTAGAACAGATTGAACTAGAAATGCTCCCTGGCTTACAGTTTGTGCCTGGACTCCTCTGAACATCAGCTCAGGAAAGCTGTAGCAGTGGTAGTCAAGGTCTCACAGCAAACAAGAAATCCAAACCGCCCCTGTTTGGTGCCTCTCTCTTTCAGGGACCTCGGGTGCAGGTTGATCTAACACCTTACTTTAACTGTCCTGTGTTAGGGGTAACTACTTTAATTTTCAGCTTTCTTAATCCCCCCTTTATGATAAAGGTATGAAAAGGCTGTTTAGCCACATTAATCAGGACGAATTCTGCTTACCTGTGTGAGAAAGTCGTGCAATGAGCTCAGGTGTGAACTTGAACAAAATATTGCACACTAAGCCTTGCTGTGGATGTCCTTATTGCTCCTTCAAGGAGAGTCTCTGGGCTGTTAGTGTAGTGGGGAATGGCTATCCCAGACCTCTGTTCCCTTTTAGATTAGTTTTTATAACCTTAGTGTGCAGTTCAGCAAACCATCGAAGAGCCCTCGGCGCTCCCAAAGATGGCAGCAGAACAACTCTGCAGGTAAAGTCACCTTATAACAGAGGATTTCCCTTCCAGTACTACCAAAATCACCACTGGAACATGCCATACAGAAGTCAGTGGCAAAAGAGGGATCTTTTAATGCTCTGGTTTCAGATCGGATTGGTCAGTTACTGAACACTTGCATACCTCTGAATATCTTGCAAGCCCCACGCTGTTCTCGTGTCCAGTGTCCATGGAGGGCGAGGCAGTGAAGGAGTAGAGAGTTGTAGCTCCACCTAAAGCACCAGATAACAACTGAGCACAGAGTGGAACTGGCTTGCAGACCAAAAGATATAAAATTCCCTTCCCCTGGAGCAAGGAAGAAGCAGCAGTGACAGGATTGATCTCCTGTTCAGAATTTATTCCCCTGTTGTTTCTCCACTGCAACAACACGGTGCACTTTAATGAGAGCAAATAGTTAATATTCTGTTTAACCTACAGCAAAGTAAAAAAAAAATAAATAAAAAAATTCCACGTGCCAATGAGGATACAGTCCATTTACCCAAAAGTCTTCTATCTACACTCTTCTCATTCATTTTTAATGATCATTTTATGTTTTCACCTTATTTCTTCTTCCTGTATTATTATATACACAAGGGGGAAGAATGAGCAAAGTTAAATTGTTTCTTGGGTTTTGCTGAGCTGCCTGATGGGTAGATAAAAATAGCAAGTGCCAGTGGCAAAGTCTCCTGAAAAGTGCTAGCACATTGTGAAAGTGCTAACACATTGTGCTATTGAATCAGCACTGAGAAATCAGATTTTCCTCACAACACTTTCTTTAAACTTAAGGTGACCTTTAGGAATGCATTTGCATCAATGTAGAGAACCTTATTACTTTTTGGTATCGAAGACTAAGTCATCCTGAAAAGAGTTCAGCTGTGGGTCCTGGAAATTCCCTTCATTTTCTCCTAGGCTTGATAGGACACTATTGATTGTGGTACCAGAATAAAGCAGCCCCAAACACACAGTGCTGAGAGGTTTTGTCTTTGGGAAGATGTTATCACACAGTAATTTATAGCTCAGTACTGCAGAAAGTTTCTATTTATGAAAGACTCCATTGTATCATTTCTGAAAACCATTTCTGTAGACTTGATAATCCCAGCTGTTTTCCTGAAATTCCACAGAGCCCTGGGTTATCTCCAACACAGACACTGATACAATTTTTAAGCAGGGTTTAGGGCAGCAGATCTGCCTTGGATATGGCTGTGGTCTCGCATATTGATTATGTAGAAACATTTTGCCTTATGGGGTCAAATTCTTAAGCTCTTACTTGTGGATCAAATAAAGAGAGATTGAGAGCTGCTGTGCCACTTATTGATTTTGAAGGAAGCAAGAATTGCTCAGAACTTCTTACAGGCAGGCCTGAATTGATCAAAGTTCACATGGGTTGAAAGTTATGAATTGTTAAATTACTTAAATTTTTTTAACCTTAAATTATTTTGCACATAACCTTAACCCAAAGCTTAGTGAACTGAAACAAAATATTACTTTATGCTTCTATAAATTGGACTGAAGATTCATTTTAGCAGGTTAGACACAGAAAGGACATGACCAGTAGAACTGGACAAATAGTTAGAAACTTGGTGCTAAACATTAGAGTATCGAGTCAAACACAGTCTCAAAGAATGAAATATTCACAGCAAGATAGAGGAGGCTCTAAACAGGCAATGACTTTGAAAACAGTGAGCCTTAAGTGGCTGCTTAAATGTGGTAGTTAAAGAAGCCAGAAACAAGCTGGAAAAGTGTATTTTCCAATCCATTGTAACTGGCTTGTCTGTGATCTCTGCAGACTGAGGGCAGCAGGAATATGATTTTCAAAAGGCCGAGACAGGTTTTCAGCACAGCAGGGAATGGTTCGATGCCTGTTGTTGCCCAAGATCTCCACTGCAATGTACACGTGCTTACAGTATACAGGAAGAGGCACAATAGCATCAAAGATTAGCATAGAAACAGCTACAGTGAGCTGGAATCAAATTTTCTCCAACTTTTATGAGACTCTCCACACAGTATTCCATTACTCAGACTTTTTATTAGTATATTTTGGGTTAATACACAGAGCAGAACTGTTCCTGAAAATTCACTGTGAGCATTGTATATGCAAGTTACTGATTTTAACTCAGTCTGATGTATTAGTTTAAATAATCAAATAATACTTAAGAACTTTAAAGCAGATGGCACCAACATTTTATCTAATCTGTGGGTATGAGCCACTGTATTTTTCATTCTTATTTAGTATGAAATAATACCATTACTGACTTGTAAGAAAAATTGATGTCAACAAATCATTCTTCTTGTTTATCAAGGCATTCATTTTACACTGATCAGGCCTTGAAGTTGTCCTTGATTATATTCTCTCCTTTTTCTTTTCTTTTCTTTTTTTCTTGTAGTTTAATTCTAACCTCAAAAAATTGCTATAATGCAAATATATTAGTATTTTTCAGTATCTATCATTTATTCAGGAAATGGCAGAGATATTTAACAGGCACTTAGCATCTATCATTGCAAAGTAAAAGGCTGATTATAAATAAGAGTGAAAAGGTTTATTGAAGACGGAGGAGGTATGAATTTTCTGATGATCAGAGCAGCTGCTGAATAATTAATTATCCCTCCCTTTTCCATGAGCCAAACTCCAGAGCAGTGGCCACTGTAATTGTGGACACCAGGTGCCACACGATGAGGTTATTAATGTGATTATTCAGTGTCACGCCATGCTCTGTCACGGCAGCTCTCTGGGGAAGCTCAGTGGGGAGTTTGAAGGGTGGGAACATGGGACAGAGACAGGGAGAGAGCTCAAAGCCCAGCACTCCAGGGGATCAGCTGCCCCAAGGTGTGTGCACAGGCTGGCACTGCAGCCAGCCCTGCAGTGGCACCACAGCAGCACAGGAGTGGCACAGACAGAGCTGGCCCCAGCAGCTCCACTAAACCCAGATGCTTTGGCACATCCCTAATTAAAGGCACCGAGCCCTGAGCTCCAAGTGACAAAGCACTAGATCCAGACAACACCCTCTGGAGAGAGTTTGGAGGAGCAGTGCAGAGGTGTGAGGTGTGAGTCTCGATAATTTCATGGGCCATTTTCTAATTAGCTCGTCCCTGAGAGGCTGACTTGCAAGGCTGATGGGAAACCAGCCAAGGAATAATGGAGTCTGCAGCACCACAGGTGTTGCTTGCCTGACCTTACATGGATTTTATGCTCCTGAAGAAGTGCAGCCTGCCAGTTAAAGAAGGATGCCTTTGCCTGCTCCCCTGGACTGATCAGGAGCTGCTGCTCCAGACACAGCAGCTGAGCAGGGGTGTTGTGCAAGGCGATGCTGTTAAAAAAGAGGAATAACACAGAACAATGCCATGGTTCACGATCTCGTAGGGAAGGCAGAGAAGAGCTCAGGGTGATTTTTGGCTGTGTCCTCTCACAATCAAAACCAAGGCATCGTTAATTAGCACAAATTTGCAATGAGTGACAGGATTCTGCAACACGCACACACAGGCAAAGCGTAGCTGAGGAGCTGGGTTTAGCTTATACAGGTGTGTATTATCAATAGGAACTGGAATTAGTTTGCCACAGATGTAGTTGCCTCTCACCTAGCAGAGGCATTCCAGTGACAGACCAGATTTCAGTGTAAATCCTACACAGTAAGCTGCAGGTAGGAGTTTCAACTTCAACTCATATTTTAGTGTGGTTTTTAAATTATTATTTCTTTTGAACACTAAAGAAATAACACATCTTATGTAGAAGCCTTTCAGATTTGAGTGAGAAAATAAAGGCTTGGAAAATTGCAAAAGTTGTGAGAAAAGTTTATTCATGCTAAGTTTATTGTCATGGGGGAAAGGAGACTTTATTAAAGATTTAAATTTAATAAAGTAATAACTCAAGGAAGAAATAAAAATTTTGATAAAGTTGATCCAAAAGAGCCTAACAATAAGAGGACTTAATCTGAAGGCTTACAAAATCAGGAGTCAAATACAAACCAGGCAGAGCTGGTTCATGTAGCAAGTAATGAGCCTGCACCCCTGCGTAACAATGTGAGAGAATATAGTCAAGAAGCTGAGAGAATTAGATGAGATTCTTGACACCAGGGATTAAGGGTTGTGGCATAAAAATAAAGAAAGGATCTGAATCAGTGAACACGTGTTGTATCTTGAGCTGATGACTTTCTGTTCTTAGAATTTTATTTGGTTTTTAGTACTCTCTGTCTTGGAGGCACAACACAATGGTGGTTTGTGTGCTGCATCTTTTGCTGTCTGTCAGTCCATTTCCCTGATTGTCTGGGGCTGAGTTCACAATTCTGCATCATGAGATTTCTCACTCTTTCAGAGAGTTTCCATTCGGGGAGCTGTCTCTCAGTCTGAGCACGCTGGATGACATTTTCATTGCGTCCAGATCCTGCAGGAGCGAGGCATCAGAGTTTCTTTTGCAAAGGGAAGGTGCTGACAGCCAGAGATATCTAGTTTAAATGTTTCCACACTGAAAGTGGTGACTGTGCTGCATATTGATTGAGCAGCCCAGGTCCCACTGACTGTCCATTTCCCTCCTTGCATTTTTCACTGCACTCTTTGCGTTTAGCCTGGGAGAGCTCAAGTGGCTCTGTGGCAAGGCTGAGCTGGCGTCCGTTCCTCTGCGTGCGCCTGGGAAAGCTTATAGAAAATACTTGACCTTGAGATTGGAACATGCAAAAAGAGTGGATGAGCATGGTTCACTTTGATTTAGATTACAGCAAAAATTTCAAAGCCTCCTGACCCTTTTGATTCCTTCTGGTGGCTCTCCCAGCTGGGAAACGCTGGGAGCCACCTGAGATGCGCTCGCTGCTCCATCGAACCACCCTGCAGGTGTGGCAAAGCAGGGCTGGAGCAGCCTGGATCAGGCACAGCTCCTCCTGTGCTGAGTGAGGGTGAGAGTTAATTAAAGCTACTCTTTCAGTGGACTTTCTTTCAGTGCATTTCTGCTGTCTGTGGGGATGGTGATGGATGAGAGCGTAAATCGGCTGATTTTAGTGGAAGTCATTAACATTCCAGTCCTGGCTGCATCCCCACTGATCCTGCTCAGCAAAGACCACTCTCCAGTGATGTCACTCCATATTTCTCTGCAGAGTCAAGAGTGGTAAAGACTATGATCATTGCAATTACTGCTCTGGTTAGCCCACTCTGCTACTTGAGGTAGTAAAATATAGATGCTTCTTTCACCTCGTGGCAAATCCTCATTGCCAGGCTGTCAGGAGCAAGGAAGAATATTTATAGTTGTCTTTAGGGAGCTCTATCCCATCTTGCAGTTAATTATGGTAAACTGTTTTATTTGTAAGAGCTTAAAACTGCTCTGTACATGGCAATGCATGGCTATAAAAGAGCTGCTTAATGAGGATGGTCAGACCAGTAAATGTCTCCTGTAATTTGACAGGAAAAACAGCTAGATGTGCCTGCCCTGAAAAATAAAGGTGTGTTTGTAGCATGCTCTGATAATACAGTTGTGACATGCCAAGTGAAGATGAAGGCAGAGTTTTCAGTGTATCAGCACAGGCTCAGGTTTTCTCAACACTGTAAGAAAAATTGGGTTATGAGTCCCCAGAGGAGCCAGGGCACGAGTGTCCCATGGGAGAGTGGAACACGGGACACTCACCTGACAGGAGTAACAGGGAGAAGGGAACCCTGTGGAAAGCTGTTTGGTTTGCTTGTATGGAAATGGAAAGGCTTCTGGTGGGCTGGATCCCAGTGCAAGAGGTTGCCCCAGAGTCCATATGGACTATGCCCAAATCCATTTGGGGTCGCCTGGTTTTGAGGGGCTCTAACAGGTCAAATAGGCAGCAGCATCCCAGGAATTTCATTGCTTCCCAACATCCAGCCCTTGCCCTAAGCCTGGGCATGGCCCTGCATTAGGCTGGCTGTGTAGAGTCCAAGCTGAACTCCCATCTCCGTTTCCCCACAGCTCCTGTGTCTTTGCTCAGGCTCTGCTCCCTGAGCTGGAGTGGAGCCCAGGGGCTTTCCTGCAGGGCCAGACACCAGCACGGGCTCAGGGCAGGATGATCCAGGTGTTAGGGGCTGTTGCAGCACCCTCTGAAATCAGTGTGAGACCTGGTGCTGATTTCAGCAGATCCCAAGATGTTCTGAGATTCAGCACAAGCAAACAACTGGATAATTTATGGGTGCTGCGATGGAGGGTCTATCTGAGGAAGCTGGCTGGGGCCTTTCCTTGGAGGAGATTCATTAGCATTTACACAGTAATAGTCAAAAAGCCCCAGCACTGCCTCTGCTGGCCCACGTCAGTGTCTTTCATCGTGACACTGCAGAAAGGAGGACTTGACAGGCCATCTAAATTAAGGCTGCGTGAGCAAAAATATTCTTTATCTTAGAGAAAGAAAGAAATTATATTAATATATAATGCCCTACATTTAACATTCCCTCAGTACCCTCCCACTTCTGAGTTACTGTGCTTGGAGATGTGATCATATATTAAACACTGTAAATTCAAGACCTTCTTCTTCCTGGCAGTTTGTCTAGAGCTGTTCTATAGAATGTGTTCAGCTTTTATACTCATCTCAAAACTGAAATTTACTGGAATGATATACTGGTTAGCATGTCTGGGAACATCTGACAGTATTGTACTCTTACTCTTCTCTTTTGTGTTTCACACACCTGTCAGAGGAGCACATGCATTTTCCTTTGCAGTCAATAGCGAACTAATTAGAGGATAATTAGAGCAACTATTGCTTTTCATGCATAAAATCATGATGTCTCGACCGTGAGTCACAGGCTGTCTATAGTGTGAGATGTGCAGGTAGGTTGGCCTGTGGTTACTGGTACTTTTCTTGAAGCTTTAATTAAAGCTTTTTGCTGGCTCAGGGTTTCAGAATTGACAAAACAGAGTTGGGGGCAGAGAAAATCCTTTTTCCTGGTCAGTTGCTGCATCAGGACAGAGCCACAAACAGGGCTGTGAACTCAAGGAATTCAGTCTACAGCCCAATTTCTTGGCTTTTCATTACAGGCAACACAAAATTAAGAAAGTTTATAATGCTCCTAAAGAGCATTTTTAAAACTCAAATAGTTTCATTTTCCAAATGCTGTCTACTTTGTAATACCGACACAAGTTGCTATGAATCCAAAAATATTTATAAAAAGATAGCTGAAGAGTTTGCTTTTAATGGAGAGGTGGAGAGACAATGAAAAGTTTGGGCTCTTTCCAAACACTGTCCAAGTGTATGAGGCTGTCTGTCTGAGCTAGATGGGATTTGAAGATATGTTACCAAGTTCTCTGTACAGCACAAAATCTTAAAAAATCCACAGCCAGAAGACATTTAGAGGACATGTCTCTTCAGGTTACAGTGCCAGTCTGGCTCGTGATGCAGAGGGAGGCAGTGCAAACTCAGGTTAGATCAATGTAGGACAATTTTTCACAAGGCAGCCACTTACAGGGCTGCAGGGATACAGAAAAAAAAGCTCACCATGCTGAGATAGTTCAATTAAAAATTGTCTTACATGTAGTGAAGAGAGAAAAAAATTCATAAATCCAAGGCAAAAGGGGAAGAATAAAGAGAAATTAATTTTTTTAGCTGCATGGTGCTTGAATGTGCTTTGAAGGGCTCTTTGTGCAGAGCAAGAAATTAATCTTACCTGGCAATGAATATTTACAGTATAGGGAATTCCATGCAGGGCCCAGTTTTGGTTTCCTGTGGAGACTGGAGCACAGTTTGCTGTAACAAAATAAACAGTTAAGTTGTTCTGGAGAGGTTTTTCCCCTTGGTTCCAATAAAAATGGTATCAGTGAGAGCATGAAGGGGTAGTTTGGGCTGGGTGGGAACAGCCCCAGCTCAGCAGCCCAGTGCTGGGAGCAGCCTGCTGTCACAGGGGTGAGCAGGTTTCAGCCTTTGCTCAGCAAAGATAGAGGGAAGAATTTGCTTAACCAGCTGAATGTCTGGGGTTTAGTCACTTGGAATCACCCTTTCATGCAGAAAAGGTGATTTTTAAACACTTGGCTAACGGCGCCTGGGGTAACATCTCCGTTTGTTCAGTACTCATTCCATGTTAAATATTAACCTTTGGGAAATGGGTTTAACTTTACAAAAGGGTAAAATTATTCCCTTTTATTAAGCAGTGTGCTAATGCATTTTTGCAGCAGATGTATGCAGGACTAAAACTTAGCAGATGAGTTTTTGAGCAAAAATTAACATGTACTGAATTGTAAGAAATAATGCTTTAGTACTTGATTAATGAGCTGTGCAAATTATATGTCTTAAATAAACATAGGCATTTCTCTTTCTTTATATATCCCTTGATTTGGGGACAATGAAATTGCTCTTATGAATCTGCCTTTTAAATTAAAACACAAATTAAATGCATGCATTAATAGCCAATGTGCAATTGTTACCTTGTAAAAGGATTATTTGTCATCCCTATGTCTTCTTTCTGGGCATGCTTAAATAACCTGATATCAGTTCTATGAATTGAATTTTATTATGGCTGATTTATGGATGTTTGCACACAACCTGGTGCACAGGAAAATGACAGGCAAGGGGAAAACTAGAAATAATGTTTGTTTGCTACTAAGCACTAAGTGATATTACTTTCTTCAGATGAAAAATTTTCTCCTCCTCTGCTTTTTATCTTCAAAATACCCTCTCACACCAAATATGTGTTTCCTAATTACAAGCAGAATCAGTTTAGTTGTTCATTAACTATTCTAAGTGAGCATGTTGGACCTTTCCACTGGAAAAAAAAAAAAAGGCATCTGTTTCTGAACATCTCAAAATTTTTCTCTTTGAAGCTAAAAGATGCCTCTGTAAGTATTTTTTTTAATCTTTAGATTTATTTCCAAAACATCACTATCAGGAACATAATTGCACTTTTATGTTAGTCTGTAGATCCTTAGAGACACCTATGTGAGATAATTACAAGATCATATAATTAACATTATTATCATCTAGCCAAAATTAAGCACAAAGATTTTAATACACAAAATAATCATCTGGAAGTTTCCAATTCATGAGATTTTGGGCATGAGCAGCTCTGCAAATGTCTCGCAGAGCTTTCTGAAACATAGTATTTCTTGTTTAATTGTATTTCTATTTTACAAGTTTATCAGATTCTGTCTTGACCAGAATATTTACTTTCTGGTAAATCTGGTTCTTTGTGTATTTTAGTGTTTTTGCTGATATCCTGTATTTGAACAGTTGTGCAGGTCATGGGATCTTTAGATTCTTTTTATGAGTTACAGAAAGTTCTATTATAGCCCCATAAACCAATGTAGGATCTGCTTCCCCCTCAACTTGCCACGACGATCCCTCACAGAAATTAGCATTACTGTAATCCTTCCAGGCTACAGAGAATAAGACATGATGCGAAGAGCTCAGCTGGCTGCACCATCTGGGATTCCGTCTCCTGGTTTTGATTCATTTTCTTCTATTTGTTGAAGATGCTTTTAAACCAGCATGAGTTCCAGCCTGCTCAGCTTCCACAGGGGACGGAGCTGGAGCAAAGGGCACGGCTTTGGAGATTCCTCTGGAAATCCCCTAATTCTCTTTGCTCTTAGCAGTACAGAAATCCAGCTGGAGATGATGATATTGGAATGCAGATGTGTTTTTCCTTTCCATCTTCTTCCAGAGGGATGGATCCCATGGTGGGAACCTTTATAAAAGAGAAGTAAGGATGGAATTAGTGATGCCAAGATGGGGTTTGGTAGCATAATGCAAACTATGTGTGTTTCTCTCAGAACTTGTTCTCCTCCAGCTTTTTGTGTGTCCCTTTTCCTTCTGAAAGGAAAGCTCAGAAGTTTAAATGCCCAGAAACTGAAGCTGGCAGAGCCCAAAGCAACCTCCTCCCAGCCCCAGAGCACACTCAGTGCTGGAGCACAGGACGTGGCTGATTCACCAGCACAGCCACGGCCATCAGTGCCCACAGCCAGGGCTGTTCTTGGATCAGCAGCGTTCCAGCTGCAAACGAGAGCAGCAAACTGATCTGACCACGCAAACGGCACGTGGGATGCAGCTGAGGGCCTGAGCCAGGCTGCGAGGGGAGCTGAGCTCTGCTTTACAGAGCTGGGAGCTAGAGATGGAAATAGCCACCGTTAGGAATAGATGTGTTCTCCTTAGAAACGCTTGGTTTTCTACCTGTGAAATCCATGTGCAGCCAGGGCATTTTTACACATGTATGTTTCCTTCTTCTCACAATGAAATGACCCTCCTTTTTCTTCAAAATCATCTTTATGTCTTTCTCTCCTAAAGCAATACATCACTATTCATGTTCAGTTTAATTCCATAACTGTTTGTTCCGACTGAATGCGTGTGTCTGTGTATGTACGAGCATATAAATATACATAAAATGCAGTTTGAGAAATTCAGTTTTAGACATTAGGAGAATAAACACAAAATTGGATCACTTTTCTTCTTTCTCTTTTTTTTGTATGCAGTGACTATTTCCACCTTCATAATCCTCAGTGTAAAGTGTAAGTAAGAGTTTTTCTATCTGTTGTACCGACCCATAAGCACAAAAGGATTCAGAAAGTAATAACAAAGATAAATAACTTTGCAATAAAATTTCAGCTCCAGTAATTTCCCATTTATATTTTCTCACTGAATCATGTAGTCCCAAGCAATGCACTTTTTTACATCTGGGCTGCATCATACAAAGTAATTTTATATCCAATACTTCCCAGTGTGTCCAAAACACAACATCACATGCACAATGCATGACAGAGTGGTCGATGAATTATACAGAGCCTTCAAATAACATCAGTGGAAATGTGATTTCATAGGCTTTCTAAGGCAATCAATCTTACCATATTATGAGGAATGAATTGTCAGTCAGGGGTTTCTTTATTCTACCAGGAAGGTTTCAGAAGCTGTTACTTAATGCTCCTTATTGTTGAAGGCTGCTTGCTGAAGATGTTTTTCCTGTTTAAAATTACTGATGAGTTCTGTGTGTCTTAAAAGTTAGATCTCAGTTGGCACAGCATTTTGCCAGAGTGCACCACCTGAGGCTGTAGGAAATGTTATCCAGTGAAAGGAAGTGCAAACTTCAGGGAGGAGGAGGTGGGACTAGCAGGAGCAACAAAAGAATAACTTCTGTATATGAAGAGCTTGTCTTTGTCTTATCTGAGTCTAAGCTCTCTCCTCTTCCCTCCGTCTCACACGTACTCCCACACACTTATTTAAAATATGATTTGCAACGACAGCTTCGCCATGTCTTCCGAGAGCAAACAGATGAACTTCCTTCTTCTTTCCAAGGGAGTGACTGGAATGTTTCTCTTTTTTATTTTTTGGGTTTTTTGTTTTGTTTTGTTTTGTTTTGTTTTGGTTGGTTGGTTTTTAACAACTGCAGCAAAGAGAAAAAACACCCTGCCAGGGGAGAAAGTATTTAGTCTTAGTTGGGTTTTTCTCTGGTGCTGCTGCAGCAGGTCCAAGCCATTGAGTAACCTGTGTGAGATACCTGTGGATTCCTGGCCGTCGTGAAGCCTTTTGGGATTGTGACTGCCTCATTTTCCTCCCTGGGAGTTTTCTGTAGGTGCTTTGAGCCGTTGGAGCTGGGTTTTCCTGCCGAATCCCTCCTGGAGGACAGCTGAACAGACGGCTCTGTTATTAGTGCCAGCTCAGACCCAGCCACACGGCACCCAAGGCCGCAGGACAAACGTGTCAGCCTCAAAACCAGCTCTTCCTTCTGGGCACTGAGCATCTAAGTCACTTCTCGTCCTCTGGTAGTTTTTCACCTGGAAAGACGCAAGGGCTTTGCTGCCCACTGCAGACCTGACAGGTTCACTGGGAGAGAGGATTGGCTCAGCAGCAGCTGATCCCAAAACAAGAAGTGACAGAGAGGAACCAGCCAGTTCTTTCCCTTCCGCCACCCCCTGGAAGCTGATGCTCCAAACTTCCTTTAGATTCTTTCACTGAATTTAAAACTGATTAGTTTAAAGGAGGGGGGGGAGGGAGGAAAAAAGAGATAGCACAGACAGTCAGAAAACCCTTTTTCCCAGTGGGGTAAATATAATCTTTAGTTGGTTACAGCAAGTTTACAGATTAGTGAGACAGAAGAATCCTGAGGGTAAAATTCTGCTGAGTATTCACCTAGATGCTGTCATCTTCCTCTTTCTCTAGAGACAAATGCAAATGTGTGCTACAGATTTTAAATGTGCCATTAATTACTGCCCACTGCCTCCCTTGCACATAGTTAGATACTTTCAGTGTAAGAGATATGGAGAAATTGTGCCAACGTTTTTCAGTTTGCAACTTACTGTCACTTCTGGAATCAGCTTGTGACAGCAGATGTTAATTCTCTGCTCAGTAGAAGCCTCAGCACTGGTAAGCAGCAAAGTTAGCAAGAACAGCTGTCATAGTTCAGTGCAATCTTAACGTTTCCGAGACTTTTATATTCCTGCTCTGCCGTACAGAGGGAAATTTAACCTTGGAAATGGCAAACCTGTTGCATCAGCATCAGAGAAACAAAGATGATGTTAATTCTGGTGGAGGTGTGGTAGGCGTACAGGAATCCAACAAACAGGAATGAACATTTTTTTTTAAAAAAAGGAATAAGCAATTCATAAATTTAATTTATTACATAAAAAACAGGATCAGTATACTTCTATAGTATTTACATGCAACATCTTTCAGAAATGCTTTCCCAGTTGTTTTTTAATTCTGTTTTAAAGATTTCTCCCTCCCCTGCTTCCAAATGTTTGTCTCAAGCTCACAGCATAACACTGTTCAATCACCAAGTGGCTCCTATTTCCTGCCAGAGGAATGAGCCTTTCCACATGAGGGCTTTGCTTTCAGCTTGCATCTTCTTTGTTGTCACTCCCCCAAACTGGAATTACCCCAGTGGTTTCAGTCCTTGCACCACAGAAGTTGCTTCATTGAACTGGCTGCTGCTGACAATATAACACAGAATTCGAGATAGGTTTGGAATTTTCCCAGCCTCCAAAAAATGATGTGTTTCACTCTAATGGGCCACATCCACGGATCTGCTCAGAGCTGCAGATCATAAATGAATTCTGTTGTCCCCACTTGCCACATATTGGTTCAGTTGCAGAAGGGTTCTGGTAAGTTCAAAGCAGATTCTTTCCTAAGAAAATCAATCAGAATCTCTGTCCCTGATGTCCTCAGGCTGCCCAACAGTCTGGGGATGCTGAGTCCAAACCAGGATCCTCTAGGCAGCTTTGGTCTGTGTGTGATGGGCATCACGCATCAGGATCCTGAATTCAGACTAAATCCAGTCCAAAGCAAAACCCCAAATTGCATAAAATTTCAACAAATCAACCTAGGCTCTGCTGGCTTCATTCTGCTGATATTTCCTTTGGCAAGCAGTTTTTTGTTGTCTAGACCCTTGTAAGCAAATCACCTTTGGTGGTGGTAGAGGGGAGGGGATGGGGAATTAATTGCTGCAGGAAATTTGGATAAGCAGCTGAAAAAATGTCACCCCTAAAGCTCAGGGGATCCCTCTGACTCCAGAAGAGCCAACGGGAAGCAGGGGAGTTTTCTCCTTGGCAGCTGAGATGCAAATGCTCCTCTCTGCAGTGCCTCTTGACATATATGTTGTCATATAAAAAGCTATGTAATGGTATAAAATTAGACTGCATTTTTTCTTTCTTCATACATTTCCTTTAATCTGATTTATGCAGTTTACTGGCAAGTGTGCATTTTCTCTAGAAAAATTGCACGCAGTAGCTCAGCAGGTTTATGTTTAAGACTCCTTGTTAAATAGCCAATATTTGTGAGTGATGTTCTGCCCCTGAAATAATGTTATTTTCTAATACTTGAGAACAGTACATTTTGCCTTTAGAGCGCACTGTGTGCAAGAGACTTCTGTCTGTGAAGCAAATAAAAAAAGACCAGATTATTGTGTGTAGAATTAATTTCAGTGACTGGAAATTGGGACCTCTATTTTCCCAAAAAGCAGAAATAGTTGTGCATTTCCCACAGTTACTCTATACACACAAATAGCCAGGAAAACACACAGGCTGTCATTTGAATGATTCTTCTGCCTCCTCTTGTTAAATAATCTTGCAGATGTACATCCACTGAATTAATACTTGGCTGCTGGAACACAATGAGGAAATATTTAGTGTATGATCTAGTTAGAATTACATATACTCGAAGCTTTTAATCTTGTGCTATGAATTTGTCTTGGGTTTGTAGAATGTATTTTTAAATGCTTAATCTTCTGTGAGGGTACATATATTTCCAGGCTTTTTAAAGACTGGTTCTGAATTTTTTTACTTTTCTTGATCTTTCTTCAAACATTTTGTATTGATCTAACATATGTTTAAATAACTTGCAGTAATCGTAGGAACAAATGCACAGTCATGATTTAAGATCCAGTATATTCCAGTAGCCTGACTGCTTCATACTCTTATTATTGGAATAATATTTCCTTCATAGAAATGACCATTCGGAACATTAATTTTGTCATATATTTTAACAAATTTTAGTATACGCTGGTTTTCTTAAAGCATAAAATAAGATAACTTTTAAAATTACTAATTAGGATATCTGATATAGGAATGAGTCCATTCCAGATAATTTAAATTCACTTATTAGAGTAAATATTTAAGTTTTCTTTAGGGAAAAGGGGAGAAAAGGGAGAAAAGACAATGTACACATACAATTAGCTATACATATGACAGTGGTGAATCTTTCCAAAAGAGAGACTATCCAGGGGTCAGAGATAGTTTAGCACTTTAATAAATATTTTAAAATTTCCATTCCTGGGAAGCGATTACAAATAAAACACCAGAAATCATCGCTGCACAATGAAGAGGGAGGCTGCATCTCCAAGGCACACAAACTGAGACCTGGACCTCTCAGATTTGCTCTCACACCTCCAGGTTATTGGGATTCTCTGATCCCCCCGAGTGCCCAGGGAATAAACCGAATACTTGGGGCTGCTTGGAACCCCTCGTGCCCAAGCCCTGCCTCCAGCAGCCACCCGGCTTTTAGCAAAAATTGGTCCTTCATTCTTCGCAGGCAGCAGAGAGCCCAGCTCACTGAGCCAGCTGACACTCCATCAGCTGCAATCCATCCTGCTGGAGCTGTTTGCTTGTCAGATTTATTTGTGGCAGTATCTCACGGCAGACGCTTCGTGCAACTGCAGTTCCTTACAGGGACGTTTCAGGAGAGGATGATGAATCTTCACGGCCATTTATATGGATCCAGCTGCTGGGGATTTGCACAGCACGAGGGACAAAGCAGTTCTTCATGGCAACACCTTTTAAGAGCACAGCTTGTGTGTTTTTGTCACTGGAGGGTTGAGGGGGTTTCTGTTTGTCTGTCTGTATCATGGTTTCTCCTCATAAAGTTAGGGAATCCTGAGTTTGTTTTACATTAGATTGGAATTATTTCTAGATTTCAACAAAATTGATTACTAGAGATTTCATATGCTAAGACTGCATTTCAGCAAAGCATACTTATCACTGGTTTTTTAAAGTGGTGAGCACCACTGAAAGTCTGGAGCAGAGTATTTCCTACTGAAATGCTTGCAGGCTGTATTGCAAAAAGAGCCCATTTATAAACTATTTCCACTGCCACATCCAGCGTTTCATCCTTCACCTTAGTTAATCGAGAATACTTCATGCATCTTCATCCACGTGGGAAAATTTATCTTTATCACCACTTTTTAGACAAGAAGAGACTCGAATTCATGAGGTACATTGGATTTTTATTCCTATTCTACAATTACCTCAATTCCAGAGGTAAATCCTCACTTCCAGAAATTCCAGGCTTTGCCTTTCCCAATCTGCACTGAACATGCATTCCCTGAGAGCTGGGCATGGCTGCAGAGCCATTGTGTCTCTGGAATATTTGTCTGTACTCCATTGAGATTACTGAACAAATTCATGTCACTGGATTCCTCGCTCAAAATTGGAACTATGGAGTGGGGGATTTGTCAATACTATGCAAAGCCTTTCTGTCTCACAGTTCTCCAAATTAACTCAAGCACCAGGAGCCTGGTACATGATGGAGGCTTTGATAAGACAAATTACCCTGCTCCTGACACCATCTGGCTGAACTGCACTGCTTTTGTAGCGACACCATAATACTCTGCAGGGCAGAGGTTTGCTCTCAATCCTAATAAAATCAGGTGATCTTGCACAAGATGGAGGTTTTGCCAGCACAAAGCAGGTTATAACAAGCCTTCATTAGTTCAGCAATGAATCTATTTCAGATCAAGCACCCAGCACCTGTCCTGACCTCTGCCCCAGGCCAGGGCTGCTGGGACTGAATGGCACAAGCAGTGCCCAGATCTCCAAGGGTCACTCAGTCCTGACAAGTGCTGCCCAGCCAATTTATCAACATTTTTTTGCCAGATTATGACAATGCAGACACAATTGTCCTTTCCTCCCCCCTCCCCCAACAAAAATCATTTTAATCTGAGTCCTGAATATAAAAAGTGCTGAAAATGTTTCACCTCCATTACATGCAATACCTTCTAAATAAGTCCCTAGACAGACACTTGTGACATGATTTTAACCCTGCCCAGCAATTTTACTAACAGGTATGGCATAAGAAGGAAACCAGACTAGTTAAAATTATGTCTGAGTAAAAGAAGAGTGGGAAATAGATAAGGCTTATTATAATAAAATTACAGTTTCCTGCCCTACAAGGAGTGCCAATACAGCTCATTAACATGAACTGGCAGGACCTTTGCATTATTTTTTATACTATTTAACTTTTTTTCCTGGCTGCAGATGAGGCAAGGAGACACTGAGTAACCAATTATGGCATCATTAAGGGATTTACACCAATTCTGAACACAGCTTGAAAATATCCCCTCTTATTTTTTGGGTATGCACTGCTCCTAATCAAAATACCCCTGGTATCCTCCATGGATTTGATGTGGACTGTGGTAAACTCCATGGAAACCATATGGACAACACCTGAAGTCCTGGGGCAAATGATTATTGACTTGTGCTACCAAACTAGAATAGTTTATCCCATGTCCAAAACAGGCAGACACTCAGGGATTTACCTTAGGGGTTCTCAGACAATGATTTTCCAAAATTTTACTTCCCAAGCTACCCTAGGACAGCTTTAGTTTTGCCTCTTTCAAGAATCTCCTCAATATTAAGAAGAGAGAAAACATTACATGGTCATTAGAGCCCACTGGATTTCACTCTAACTTCATTCTTTTTAAGATGGTTAAAATTTTTTTTCTTCAGGCAGCAGCATGTGGGTGGTATAAAAAAATGCAGTTTGAGCACTTGAGTGAATTGCTGAAGTGCCCAAAGGTATGTGCATCCAATGCTGAGAACCCAAGGGCAGTTCTGACCTTTCTGCCTGGAATTGGGTATTTCTTCAGTAATGGATTTTCCCCCTTCTGTTCTCCTTGGGTTTTTATGATAAAGGGAATTCTTTGGCCACACTGGCAAGCATTAGTTGCTATAGAAATGTGTAAGTGTTTACAGGTGCAATATTGAATTGTGCTCCCTTCCTGGGACTAACAAGTGACTTGTGTTTATTTTTTATGGCCAAAACAGCCTTCAGCAATGAGGGGAACAGGGGCACACAGGCTAGGGGGGCAGAACACCTCGAAGCCCTGCTTTGTCTTGAATGTCTGTCAGCCTTGGACAATTCATTATGAAACTTTGGCTGTTAGCTCTGCCGAAATACGAGCACAGCACTCATCGATCTGCAGATATGAAGGGAAGAGCACGGACCTTTCCAACACAGATGTTATTTGCTGTGCTCCCTGCTCCACCCGCGAGGAGAGCGGCAAGGCTCCGGATTTCACAGCACACGCAATTCCTGCAGATGTGTTCTTCCATGCACTCCTGACAGGACCCACTGCTCAGATCTTGCGAACAGAAAATTCCAAATTTTGTTTCAATGGTACTTAAAACATATTCAAAAACACGTTGGAGTTATGCTTTAAGGCCCAGTAATCTGGTTCAGGGGTCACCATTTGATACCAAAAGGAGTTTTCCAGATGAGAACAGGATCATCTCTTGCTTCTGTTTGCCAGAAAACAGAGAGTTTTCGTACACCTGCCTTACTCCATGACACATTTCAGCTTTAATGATAGTAGCTCACTCTCAAATAAACAATTACCTTTTTATACACTCATTCTTCTAAGTTCTTAGGCAAAAAAAATTGTTAATTGGCAAAGCCATCACTTTCACAACACTCTGTTTAATGTCGAAGGTAGATGTTAAAATTATCCAAACCAATCATGTATCATTCTAGCATAGAGATTTTATAACCAAAATTTTATTAACTTTAATGTTATAAAACTTTGAATTAATTTTTTTACTCCACGGGAGCTGCTTCTTTAAAACAGTATGAAATGAGGATCTGGTCCTGCAGAGCACTTAATCAGGTATTTAATTTTTGTACACTGAGTTGTAACAAAGAGCTGCTCTCAGTTTTCAACTGCCCCATTAAATCATATTTAGGAAAAAAGTAAGAATATGTGAGCAGGAACAAGTGTGTCCTCCAAGGACTTATTTATCTAAGGGATTTATGTGCTTGACTTGGCTGTACAAAGTCACCTCATCACTGAATTCCTTTTTCAATCGAGGCCTCCAAAGATACCTTTTATTTAAAGAAAGGCATTGCAATAGCTGTAGCTGTTCAGGCAGCTTGGCTGAGGTGAGGCAGTTGTGCTGATCAATTGATGCCCAGAATTCATCTTTTCTTCTTGGCAAATGAACTCAGCTTTATCAAGGGAGCTCCCAGACAGGGGACAAGGTCAGATGTTGTCTTCTCAACAAGCAGACAAATTCAAGATTTCCCAGGATTTTGCAAACAATCCTGGGATTGTTTTCTGTGCCACTGGGATTCCTGCAAGCCACGAGGCAGAGGGCTGGCTTGGAGCCCTCCTCTTTGTGAGGAAGCAGTTTGGGTTTGGGGGCTTTCATCACTTGGTTATTATGCAGCTCTGGCATCTCTCCTTGCCTTAGTCAGCAGAGAGCCCCGGAAAGAAATCTGGAATGAGCAGGGACTTGGCTTTGTAACCACCTGAGGAGACTCCTCATTCTCTAAGAGGAGTTTCCCACTTTGGGGCAGCTCACCAAACCAGAACCCTCTCTGTTAAATTTGGGATTATGGGGTTTTAAGAGCTGAAGTTACAAGTTTCATTTCTGCGTCGTTTTTTACATCTTCTGTCAGGCACTAAATGACACCACCAAGGTGGGAAGCTTCAGCTCCTGGTGTTCCTGGGTGTCTCATCTTTCGTGTGCTCAGTTGGTATTGCTCCCAGAATGTAACACTTACATGTCCACTCCCACACATGCACAAAAATAAAATGGAATGTCTAAAGCAGTAGAACAAATGTAACTGGAGTCTTGGTATTTAAATTCATCCTTCTAAGTTTTTCTTCTGTATAAAAATTAAGATAGTCATTTGAAGAAATTCAGTTTTCAAAGAGCAAAATGTCATAGTTTGTTATACAGACAAATAGAATCTCCTGCTTTTATCTTGGTTTAGGTAGACCAACAGAGTTATCTGAGTTTGACAGGAAATAAAAGGTGAGAGGATTTTGATCTTTGGGAGCAAGTTAACATTAAAAATGCTGTAACATGACAGCTGATGCATAGATTGATTTCCTTTTTTCCCAGTTAGGAGCTTTCCACTGCCAGTCCCCCAGTAATGACAGAAATGCAACAGTGCCATCTCTAGGACAGACTGTCTCCCCTTCCTTGTGGGAGCTGTCCAGGATGCTCAGGAGCAGGGAAAGGGGATGGACGGGACTCACCCTTGGATGTTACAGAAAATTGGGATGATTGCAAAGAAATGTGCTGAGGGGCTTTGATCAAAGTGCTCAAGGCTCACCCAAGCTCATCTTCCCAGGGCTCTGGGCAATCCCTTGGCATTTCCTGGGTGTTTTCAGTCAGGAAGAACAGAGCTGCAGCTTCCAGAGCAAATCCTCCCCAGTGTTTCAGGGTGCAGCCATGGATGACAGTGAGACAAAAGCCCAGGCTTATTTTTAAAAATCCAATACTTTTAAACCACCACAAATATTGTTGAACTGTCATGACTGTACATTTTTCCCATCCCAGTTTTGGTTTCATTAGTTTTTTCACACCATCATTTCTTTGTTCAATTAGAAAAGCAAAATATTTGCATTAAAACAACAAAGTATTTGATCACTTCTACTAGAATTTGTTTCAGTTTACTTTTATCTTGTGTGTTTTTAATTTCACTTACTATCAGTAAAATGTTATTTTAAAAACTTTTTTAAGCAAACAAAACTCAGAGTTATGTGATGATATTTTTTATTAAATACATGTTTGTAAATATAATCTGGGATGATATATGAAACATTTTTTTAAAGAAAACATCACCCATAAAATATGCATAAATTCAGTGAATGGCAATATCTGCACTAACTTGGTCAGGTTTGAATTTTCTATGGTTTTATGGTTTCTAAGTTTATTATGGTATGCACAATATTTCAAGATTTCTGGCACAGATTTGGGAAAGTTTTGACATTAATTATCCATGCATGTCCTCAAATATACTCTCAAAATGCCCTGCCATGTTCTTTATTTAGGAGTGGTGTGGATTTCTGCTCCAGGCACTCAGTTCAAAAGGTTCATTTGCTTAAAAATGCAAATGCATACAAAAAGAGAATTTGTACCTAGGAAATGTTTTCTATGGAGCAGGTAGATGATAATCCAAAAAACATCTCATTTAATGCTTTTGGGAAGAAACAAACTTTGAGGAAATTCTCTCTGAGGAATATAATTTCATACTTGAGTCTCTGGCTGAAGAAGTTGCTCCTGGCAGCTTTGCAGACAGCATGCCCACTGAAATCCTGGATTACCTCTTTCATTCCCTGCTCTAATCCACATCCAAGAGCAATATGTATTCCTTACTGTGCCTCATCTTGTTGTTTTTATTTCCAGAAAGGTCATGAGACAAAGATTAATGAAAGGAGTGTTGTCTCAGAGACCCTACAGAGAGAGTATAGAGTGAGGCAACAGAGGGAGAGACCAAAGAACTATTTCAGAGCTTCTTTTAAGCTGTAAAACATCCTAAAAAACAATGAACTGTGAATGTTGTATGAGACATCTTCTATAGTCTTAACATATAAAAACTGAGCTTCTGGATCACTCCCATTTTCCTTTCAAACCATGCCAAAACAACATTTGCTGCCTCTGCTTTTACAGAAAATTCTGTTAATTTCCTTGAGGGGTAAATATTTTCAAAAAATTGAATAAGTTTGTTCTATAATACTTGAAAAATTAGAGGGCCAAAAGCCTTCCTATTTGAAAGCAAATACTACTATCATTTATCTGCCTTCATTTTAATCACTTTCTGTTTTTAAAAAGAGAATAACTTGGTCAATTCCGCTCATCAGTCCATCATAATCATCCCCCAGTTTAACAAGGACTCTGGAATATTCCTATCACCTTTCCTTGGAAATAAGAAGAGGAAGAATTGTTTACACTTAGCCTAATTTTTTCCTGCCCTTTCCCTTTAGAAAACTACAGTGTCTTGTTTTATCTTCAGAATTTTCTCTTTTTCCTCCCTCCTTTCATCAACACTCTCTTCAGTGAAAAGACTTCTTGTTTTCTCCCATTGGTTGAGCCAAAGACTACTTCAGTCTTCATTTAGTCTTTCATGTTGAGCCTTGGGGTCACACTCCCCCTTTTTTTTCCTTTTTTTTTCCCCCCGTACCATCCAAAGGGGAGACATTTTGTACCTGGTCACTACCAGTACCAGGTTGTTGGATCAGAGATCTGAAGCCCCTCATTAACCCATCTCTTCTTTAAAAACAGCAAAAATGAGAGAAAAGGCAGGAGAGGTGCAAGATCCAAGTCCTTAAACTTGGATCTTCTACCTGATCTTAGGGAGGTAGGGAAAAAATTATTCACTACTATTTTGTTGTGGGGAGTTCCGGTTTCTGATATGGTGATTTATGCACAGCTCTGTGTGACAGAGTTGAACTACCCAGACAAATCCTGTCCTGGGCCTTCAGCCACACCCTGATGTATCCAGGAGTTCATTGTGGAGATGAGAACCTGGAGGACTTTAGCTCCAGAAGTCAGAAAGCAAAATCAGAATCAGAAAAAAAACAACCCAGAATCAAAAATCAGAAAGGGACAATGCTGATTTCATCTGCCTGAAGGATTGCATCAATATCTTCTGCCAGTAACAGATTAGAGTGTTGGGAATACAGATGTGCCATAATGAGCTCAACCAAACGGAATTATTCTATTCTGAGTTAATATATTAGAATCACTCCTAACTACCATTTTAGTGTTAGTCGGGCTATGTGCTGACAAGATTTGTCCACAAAATTGATGAGTTAATTGTTCTTCTAATTGTTTTATTTCTGAACTGGAGTTCCCTCCAGACTTCCCCTCTGGTCTGTGGCTCTGCTCGGAGCCTCGTGCTGACCGATGCGTGTCTTCGGAAGCCTCGCGGTTGATCTCTGTCTGTAATCTCACATCCTTCCAAGCTGACAGCTCTGCTTCTACTGTGACACTCTGTCCATTTATTTAAAACGTTTTTGCACAACATCTGTCCCCATTTTTTTCCTTCATCCTTTACTCCAAACCGAGTGCCCGTTTGTCACCCGGTTACGTGCCGTGTTTTCCTATGCATCACAATGATTAGTGGTGCATGCAGAGGCAGGAGCACTCAGGCTCTACCTGAAGGAAACATTTGTCCATGATATTGATGGTAAAATGCTGTTTGGACAGCTCTCCAAATACATTTGGGCTTAATTGCCTTGAGAATTCTATTTCTGCTGGCAGCTGGGGTGCTCAGGGCGGTGGAGTCTCCTGAGATTGCAGCTGATGGATTGAGGGGCTCCTGGGCTGAGGGAGCTCTGCACACACCTGGAGCACCTCTGAGGCCAGCTCTGCCCTCGTGGAACTCTGTGACACCACAAGGAGCTCCCCTGCCTTCCCTGGGGACACAGGTTTTACCAGGATTTGGGGGCAGGAGGGTGCAGGTCCTTGCTGGCACTGTTGCAATGATTGGATGAATGAACAATGAGTTTTAAATACTTTGGTCATCCACATAATCCAGATCCTCAGGGAAAGCAGTTAGTGAGTGTGACATATTTATATAGCATATGTGGGATGATCCTTTTAAAATCTGTATTTTCATTGTCTCCCTCTTTGTGGCTTCCAGGAACTGGTTTGAAGGACAGTGCACCAATTTAAGCACCTTAATAGTGTCATGTGACATTTAATTAAAAATTAGCTGTACATGTTAAGTAGAACACAGAGGAAACTTGGTGAAGTGTGTTTAAATCTCTCTGAGGCACCTGTGTGAGATTTACAGGATTATATTTTCAAATCTAGGTAGTGCTTGTCACCCTGCTGTGTCCATTCAGTCTCTTCTGCACAGGAATTTATAGGTTTTTAGTGTATAAATATTTCTTTGACATCCAGATGTTCTGCTGATGTAATGCTGATACTTTCAGGTGAAATACTCATATTCTGTTAGTAATTTGAAAGTATAAAGAAATACATCTAAAGCATTGCAAATAAAGCTACACCAGTGCATTCTGCTGACATAGATGAATGCAAAACTCAATTTCTTACTCCTTGTCTTGCATGCAGCACATCCTACATTGGATTCTACTATAATATTTCATGTTGTCAAGTTCTCCTAAGGTCTTGTAGGCCCTTCAAAGAGGAGAGGGAAACACTCTGTACTTGCATTTCTATTTTACATGTAGAATATACCTTCAAAACCTCTACGCTTTAATTTTACAATTTCAATACACATAAGAGACATCACCCATGAAAGGTATTAGGTGTCTTTCAAAATTGTGAAGGACCCATAACTTGAAAGACCCTCAGGTATGAATGAATTATGAAGGACTTTCTCATGAGTGAAAGAAATGTAATCACTCTTCAGGGATGAGATATTTTATTAACTCCACACATATCCATTTTAGTCTTTTTAAAAAACATCAGAAATAATATCTGTTTAAAATCCAGTGGGTGTCCTAAGGGGAAAAGGTGAAAAAATATGTTAGAGTCAACAAAATATCTCTTGGTCCCTTTATTTAATTTTCCCTTTCCTGAATGGAAGTGGTGGATTAACAGTGCTTCTCTACTGAACTGCTAAAAACCTGGGATGGGCTACTGAGTGACATGGAAAAGAGGAGCTGTGTCTTAAAAATAGTTCTCTGTATCTTGTACCAGTCATGAAAATGTGAGGGAGGTATTGGGCTACTTTCTGAGATGGATAAGAAATTAGCTATTAGTTGGTCTAGATAAATTTAGAGGCACTGATAAATTTATAATTGATTTGGTTTTATCTTGGCTTGATTGTAATTTTGTTTGTTACAATAACAGGGGGACATTCAACTATCTGCGAACCCAAAACCATCCCTGACCTTACTGCACTGAAGAGTTTAAACTGTAATTTTAAATGTCATTCTACAGACAGGGAATGTAAAGAACATTTGACAGAGGGGTGGTAGATTGGTGACAGAGTCAGAAATAGATCTCAGGTCTCATGTAGCTTCATCCAGGACGTCACCCACCAGGCTACACTTTTAGACCTTAAAACTGAATCCTTGATCCTTGCAGATATTAAGAATTTTGCATAATGTAGAACATGTTCCAGTTTTGACATTAGTAGAAGTTGTCTTTGCTCAGTAGTGGTTGGAACTGATTTTTAACTGAAAAAACCCGGAGAAACAAATGTCAAAAAAGAATTGAATGTGCAAACAAGTGACTTATGAGGGCCATGAGTTTCATAATCAGAGTCTCAGCAGAGATCTTGAGATCTTAAGGAGTTCTGTTGTTCCACAGCAGAACATCATAAATCCCAAGGTATTCTGCCCTTTTGGGAATCAGGCCCTCAAATGTGCATCCACAAGCTGGGAGGGGTTTATGAGCATTAAACAATTTCATCTGCTCTGTGAGGTGACATCTCCTTCAGGACTGTCCCCAGTCCTGTGAAAAAAAAAATAAATTCATCCTACTTCATTTTATCCAGCATTTTTTACATCAGCACAAAATAACACGGAGAGAGTGTGAACCTCTCAGGCGCCAGATCTGCAGTTGATTTGTAGTAAAAACAAAAACACAACAGAGCAGTGAAATCTATGTGAGCTGTCAAAGCTTCCATCCGTCCTCACACCAGTGTCCACCCTGGGCAGTGCTCACACGTGTTCCTCTGCCTGGCAGCCAGCTCTCCTGGCATGATGGGTCACAAAATTCCCTGAAAAAGGCATTTAAATCATCTCTTTCTTCTCACTCTGGCTATGACTGTGTAGCAGAAGTGATTTATGACATTTTTGTACAATCTGTGCGGATTAGGAAGAGGAATCTTCATAATTATATAGGCTTGCTGTTATTTAAATATTTACCAACATTAAACACCAAAGGGGCTGTGCAAATGATCCAGGGGATTCATATTGTTCTAAGCTAATATCCGTTGTACGATATTATGCAAATTGTGTAAACTTTATTCAGTTGCCTCTGCTCTGAGCAGTGTATCCCAAGGCAGCTATTCACTAACTTGAAACAGATAAAGTTTTAATAATAAATAGTGATGATGAATAAGTTAGAAAGTTTGTGCAATGCTAATGTAGTTGTTGGCCCCAGGGTAGTTTATTAGATAAACAAGTAACATTTTATAAGTTGCCTGCACATAAGTGGCTTTTGTTTTCCAGGAAATGTTTGTATGATAAATTATTTGGAAACATGAGGTGTTAACGAACAAATTGTATTCGTTTTCAATTTGCCACCACTTCCCTGAGATGTGATTTAAACTACAAAATTTTACTTCATCACAATGACAGTAACTTGAGAAATTAAACTTTGCTTTGGGATGAAGAAAAAATGCAGTTTTCCCCAACCAAGGGATGTAGCTCTTTCCATTAGTATTCAGGGCATTTCCAGGACTTAGGCTCTTCCAGACAGTAAAAATTAGATAAAACAGTCCAAGGAACACAGCAGTCCCAGTATGCCCATGTTATACTTCTGGCCACTTGACAGTATGGACCGGTGGTAGATCAGCTGAAAGCATTTATATGACTGGGAAAGAAATCCTGCCAAACCAAAAGGGAATGAAGCATGAACAGGTTTATTTAACCAGCACACTGCAGTGAAAAACCAGCCAAATCTATTAATGACTCTTCCCACTCCGTGCAGTGCAGCCCTGACCCACATAGGGCTGTCTTTTTCTAAAGTACATTTGGAGCATCTGCATTATAGTTATGCTCGAAATCCCCCTGATGGTACATCAGCCCTCAATAAACTCACATCACCATCATTTGGATCTTTGCTGATTTTTTTTTAATATTATTTTTAATGTAAATAACAAAATAATTGGATATCCTTTCAGGGAGGGAGCAGATGGTGCACTGGTGAGAAGGGTCTCTCATTACACTTCCCTGGATTTTGCAGCACTGGGCTGTGCCCTGCCTGGTTGTTGCTGCACTGCTGTGAGTCACTCACAGAAACATTTATGGCACGGGACATGGCTGCAAGATTTTGGGGAAAAGCCTGAGTTTCTCTCTGTTTGCTGTCTTACTTGACAGCATCAGTCACAAATCCCCTCCTTTTCTCCCACCCCACGGCTGGATGGGTTCAGGACTGCTGCAGAATTGTTTGGAATATAAAATATATTTTAAACATAATATTAATATTAATATAAATATATAAATACATATAAAATAGAATTTTAAAAAAAATAAACAAATGGCTTGGTATAGGGTTTAATGGTTAGAAATTTGCACTAGAGGAGACAAATTTTCTATTTCTGCATCTTTCAGTTTCTTACCACTAGTTAAGATAAGTCACTGGGGGGGCTGGTGGGTTCAAATAACCCACCAGGGGATATTTTAAAGAAATATGCAGCAGAAATCATATTTCAATCTTAAAGAAAACACTTCTAGACTCTTAGATGAGAAGTAACATAAAACTCCTTCTTTTGGCTGTACATCAGCACACCTGTGCTCAAATTCATTTCAGAATGAAGTATAAAGATAGACAAAAAATAAGAGAAAACTACAAATTAAGGTTTTAACACTCAAAAACTGTTTCATAGAGTTTGGGCATCTTTTTTAGGCAATGTTTGCCTTAGAATTTAGCTTTAAGAGTTCTATGAAAGTAGGAGCAGAAATTTGTTTTGAAAACTAAAAAAAAAATAAAAAATCAACCAACACCTAAACAGGTGAGGAACTTCCTGCGAGGTCTTCTAGAATATCACCTGAGTGCTTGTCAAGTGACTTTGCTCTGTTTGAACGTTCCCCATTAGTGGTTGTTGCTATGATACATCAAACCTGCTGGTAGCAACAGGATCCATTTCATGGGCAGGAGATCCCATGGCAAAGACTTATCAGAGCAGGAAATTAGAGAGATGCTGCTCTTGAAAGCCATTAGCATAAGAATGCACTTAAATACAACTTAAAATCATTTACCCGTAGGAAAAAATAGAAATGCTTTAGATAAAAGTTTAGCAAAAAACATCCAACTTCTTTCTACTTGTAATATTAGTTGGGGAAAACAACTTTCACTATATTTTTGCAATAGATGGGCATTAAATATTTCTTTTGAAAAGGTTACTTATCCAAATTGTTTTAGTTCAGACCTTCTGGAAGCTGAGTATCTGCTCTGATGAAAATGGAAACTAATTATGCACTTCCCCCTACATTCTTGCAACATTAGTCTTTGTTGGTAAAAGACTTAACACTTTAATTCATCCATCTTCCACATCCTCCCAAACACATTAAAATACTCAATTAAAGTCCTTTATTTCTAGAGTGAAAGGTCCATTAGTTTGCAAATTTCTGCAGAACAGCTGAGCATACTTTTGTTTTGACATTTAAGAAGAAAGATGTTCTTCAGGAGATAATGAACCAGATCCCCAGCAGATATATGTCAAAATAATAATTTGGGATGAGCAGAAGAGAGAGAGGAGTGACATGGCTTGGTCGTTAAAGTGGGGAAAACAGCATTTTTAGTGAAATTAAAATGGAATTTAAAAGGTTAAACAAACATTAATGAGACCCAGCAAAAGATTACTCAAGAGAGGGCCAACCATAGCAACGTAAACCTCCACCTCAGAACCCCTGCAGTTTACAAAAGTCATCACAGATTTTAAGATAATGGTCCCAAGGTTGGATTTCTGGTTTGGAGTCTCGGTCCTCTACAGTAACCCGGTGTGTATTTGATTTATCCAGAATTGCTGTTCTAGGAAACACATTGTTTGGTCGTGTCTAGCAAGGAGTTGACTTATGCCTGAGCCAAGCCATAAATCTCACGGTTTGTGAAGGTTACAATTTCCCAAGAAATATCATAATTATGTACAGTAAACATATGCAGCTAATGTGGACCAGTGTGCTTACAGACACAAGATGAAAGACTGCAGAGTTCAGTTTCGCTGTAATAGTTAATCAATTCCACTTTCTTCCTGGAGACAAAAAAAAAGTGTTTGGTTCAGGATTTTTTTATTTTTTTTAACTGTGAAATATTCCATTCTCTCTATGGTCTCAATGGTAGGAGGTTATTCACACAGATTCTCTGAGTCGTGGTGTGCAGGAGGCTGCTGAGCCGCGCCAAGAGAAAAGGGAGTTTACAATCTTCTTCAGAGGATTTACTCAATACTCCAGATTTGGGATTAAAATTTGCATTGTTTCCACCAGCGAGGTGCACTCTTGGAAAGGGCTGATAAAAGATCAGTTAATGCTGTATTAGCTGTAGTATCTAAATTGAATAAATCCCTTACATAATTACTCCCTTCTTTCAAACAAACGGAACATGCACAGCCCTCAGCACCCTGACACGTGCCTCACGGCTCTGTTTTAACAGCTTGCCTGTAATTTGCATTTAGCAAGCATCAGCTACCACAGGTTCTGTATTTGGAAATACCACAAGCCCACTGGATAAAGGATCCAAGCCAAGGTAGCACCTCTTACCAATGGCACTGCAATAAAATCTGCGCTGAGGCACTCACCTGCAGCACAAGCATTTAAAACCATTTTATCAGATACAGATGCTTTACTTTCTGATCAAATCCATATATTCTGGGGTTTATATGTGTAATGTAAAGGAATAGATCAGTGCATGAAACTGGTTATTTATCTTAATAAATTTAATTATCGTAGCTGCTTTCATAGAGTCCCTGCTGCAGAGGAAGAAATTCTGTAATTTTTGACTGGCATCTCTCTCAAAATACATGGGCCTTTCCAAACATGCTTGTACTCTCATGGAGGGAGAAATTCAAGAGGCAGTTTTTTGTAAGAGAACCTGCTGCAGTTGTGTTTGGAAAGGTTGAAGAGAAAAAAAATTATTTATTAACCTTACATAGGATTTAGCATATACTGGATAAAATATTGGTAATATCTTTGATTAGTGTTTCAATACAGCTTCTTATCTACAAATAAATATCTTAGAAACCCTTTTTTTTTGCCCATTGGAAGGTACATGTGCATTATTCCTCCTCCAATATTCATTCTTCTCCTCCTCTGGTTTGCAGACAAGAGCAGCCTGGTACTTGCAGAGTGCTCTTGTGATAGCTCTGGAAAAGCCCAGCAGGGGTGGGGGGCATTCCCCACCAACACATCATCCACGAGTAGATTCAAGTGAAAACCAGTCCATTACAAAATTCTAAAGTCATGGTGGAAACAACATCCTTTTGTGCTCGATAAGCTCAGAGCATGTGTCTGATGTGGAAGCTGCAAGCCAGGGACAATCACTGCAGAAATCTGCGCTGAATATTAACCGAGCCCAACTGCTTCCTCCTGGGCTATGTGTAAATAAATGATCACAGTATTAGGCTTCAAACAATCCAACTTTAGAGAAGAGAAAATAAAGGCCGTGTAATGCTGACACACAAACATTACAAAAGGCTCTTGGCTCAACTCAGATGCAGCCTTTTTACTATTAAACTAAAATAACTCACAAAAAATCGTTAGTGGAGCACTGGTCCCTGGTGGCTTCAGTAAGGCTCTTAGGGCTCTCTGAATAATTGATTTTTTTTTTTT
>VWZN01002258.1:1076262-1126813 GCA_013396955.1 Regulus satrapa
TTCCCCCCCTCCTCCCCCTCCTCTCCTCTCCTCTCCTCTCCTCTCCTCTCCTCTTCTTTTTTTTTTCTACTTGACCAAAACTAGAGTTAAATGTAACACAGGAAAACAAATAAACTGCAGGGAAAGATATATCTGAGAATGGAAATAGGAGCTGGAGGTTTAGACCAGAGTTTGTGAGCTGTCATTCTTTTTTTCCCAACCAGCTCAGAGTAAATGTTACAACATTCCCGTGGCTGCCCAAGAAAAGCAAATATCAAGAGAGAGTGGAGGGAAGGGAGAAGCAAAGGCAAACCCAGCCTGTTCAGGTTCAGACTCTCCGGACATGGGTGCATTTTCCACACCCACACAGCAACTCGTGTGATAATGTTGGAGCTCCCTAAAACGTCCCCAGCATAGCACACATTGTTAAATGGTGTTTTCACCAAAATTTTTACCCCACGTGGGATTCTCTTTTCTTTTCCTTGAAACCCAAATTTTACTTATCACTTCCCAGGCTGTAACATCCACAGCAGGAACTGAGCATCAGCCAGTCCTAATTTCTAAATTTACTTTCCCTTCAGCTGGTACAAAGTTTGAATGGTGGCCTTTCCATGTCATAAATATTAAATGTTAATGTGTAAGCTCCATCTGGAAGACTCCTCATTCTCAAATTCTCAGCTCTATTTCCTCACATAACAACCAATAACAGAGATCATTAAATAAGATTTTTATTTAGAAACGCTGAGAATGAAACCTAGAGTAGGAGCAATATGCAAAAAATTAAAAAGTAATGTTTTATTGACCGTTTTTTCTTTATTGCTGCATATCTGTGAAGAAATGAGAAGATAAAATCAGTAGAGTAGTAAAACAACTTCCATACTAAGTGTACTGCTGTAAAAAAAAAAAATTTACTTTTTTTGTGTGTTTAAAGTATAATAAGGAAAATATGAACATAAAAAATTTCCTACCACCTTCTCCAGAGCTGCATACTGTAACATGGAGCTTTGAGTTCCTTATGCTGCTGTTTGACACTGATTATTCCCCTTAGAATGTCCCATTATGTTCAGTTTTCTTTGCTTGTGTGAAAGAAATGCAAAGTCTGTTGTTGTTTGCTGTAAATTTTATTCAAATTCAGCAGCATCCATTTATAATCACATTTACAGAATTACTTTCATTCTGGGTGATCCAAATGTGCTTTCCAGACTTTTTTTATACCAAGAAATTCAGAATGCAGCCACATTCCCATGGCTTGTAGGACTGTTGGTCACATTCAGCAGGTGGCTTCAAATGTAGAGTGTCCAGTGCTGTGTCCTGGGAGGTTTGGGAGGTGGATTTGGTGCCTCAGTAGCTCCAAGAGAATTTTTTTTTTTTTTCTAATAGAGACATTAACAAATCCCTGGTGGTGGTGGCACTGAGGGTGGGACTTCACAGCAAGGTCTGAACTCCCACAAGTCGCTCCCAAGAAAAATGGAGACCTGGTCATACTCTGAATATCAACTTCAAGGAAGGGGCTTGGGAGATATTAATAGTGATATTGTTTCCTTATCATTTATAAAAATATTGTATCTGTAATTCTAGATGATTTCTCCAAGCTGTCTTTGAAAATATTTAAATATACAAAATATTTGCTAGAGACAAACCTATAAACAGTCCTTTTGAAAAAACTGGGGCTAAACACACGTGTAGGTTGGCTGTGGTGTGGAATCGAATCCTAGCATCAGTCGTCTTTTTAATTCCTACATTTCTCATCTATTATTAGTTACATTTTTTTTCCTAAATATTTTCTGTTCCTCCCTGGGCCAGCTGCTGGGTCTAAGTTTCCTCCCATTTCCATTAAGCAGGACACGTGGCGTGGGCAGCCACAGTGCACCCATCAAGCTGATGTTTACCTGAAGGCCTGAGAATAGATTTTGTCAAGATCCAAAGTAATTACTTTGTAAAGTTCATTTCCCACCCCGCATCTCTTTTCTGCTGAATAAATACTGCAAGAGGATGAAATATGGACAGGTTGTTTATATCCATCACTTTTAAATATTAGTGCTGGGCTTACGCAGCTCTTTGTTTTGTAAAAATCATTTGGATATATTATTCCAAGTTGAATAACAGAGTATTTCAGATTAAGAACTAAAGGAAGACTCTCTTTGTTGTCTTGTATTGAATCAAGCAAAGGGCAGGGACAGTCTATTAATTTTAGGACTAATATATCTTCCCTCTAAATGGCTACACCTTGTAAACATTTTTGTTAACAAATATTATTACATTGCATATCTGATTCAAGCACCTATTATACTTTATTAAAGCAAATATACTAAATTACCTATAAGAGTACATAATAACACATCATTTCAGTCAAGTAATAGCTATTTTGAAATTGCATTCTGTTCCCATTTAAAGACTACTGGGGAATGTTACTTTCCTCCAAATTCCTGGGTGCCATTTCATTTTTGAAGGCTCACTCCTTGAGCAGCACCTAGTGAACTTTTCTTTGTGCTGTATGATGGAAAAGCAGAGACAGGATTGGGGAAGTTTAAATACAGCAAATTTTTTCCATCTTTTGAAGTCTAAGTTGAGCAAAAAAGTATCTCAAGAGGAGGCACAAAATGATCAAAAATTAGAAAAACTTCCTCACAAAACACAAAGGTTCAAATTCATTGTGCTGTTGTTTTGTTTCCTCTACCTACTCTTATTCTGATAAGTTTGGAGTTGTCTTACTCTTCTCATGGAGTAGTGTTTTTATGTATTTGGAAAAGAAGGGTGACATATCTGCTTTTTTTTTAATTTATTTTTATTTTTTCCCTTTTGCATGCAGAATTCCAACATGATTTCATTTTAACTGAGATCTAAAGGAATGTGCCACGGTAAAACTGATCCTACACCGTTTACAATGAGTTGTCCATTTTTTCCTTCTCTCCAAGCTAGACATTGGTGTCTTGGGTAAAAATATAAATGCCACTGGGTGAGGGCCAGGAGGATCTTTTATAAATGAAATTGCTTCATGAACAGCCTCAGAGATTTTCAAAAACCTCAAATCATGGAGGATTTTGCACGTGTTCTGTCTCATAACAAAAGGTTCATCCATTACATTTGTTAACCTAGCTTGGTGTGACAAATTCAAAGTGTTTGAAAGTCTCTCAGGACAGTTCTTTAAAGTGTGTTTTGCTCTCTTTTTCATTAAAGAACCTGGCTTGTGTTTGAAGATGAATCCTCAGCTGCAAAGTTGCTTTCAGCTTTAAATGGAGAATTGACACTTTTTCTTCAATTAGGTTTTGGCTGCAATCCATCCTTGTCTATCAACCTTTCCAGAACTCCAGTTGCCTCATCTCTTATCCTTTTCTTTTTGAAGACAAGGGTTTAAAATTAAATAAATAATTCATGACATTCAGGAAAAGGTAGAGTAATGTAAATTTTACAGCAAAGAGGGAGAAATTTTTAATTGGAAAGTGAAGAGTGCTGAGGAATGGTCTATGAGAGCACTCTGTGCTTTCAGTCTAAATATCCTCAGGGAAATTTGGAGCCTTGCCATGTTAGATATCCATATCCAGAAATACAATTTTGTTTGCACAAGCATTAATTAGCAATTTTGGTAATGCTTTCAACAAGGCCAAGGATTGACTGGAACACTGAATTTAGCCCTTCCCATGAAGTGCTCTGTTTGGGGGAAGGAAACACAACATACACATTTTTTACTGAGTTGGACAGGAACCCAAAATATTTTAGTCTTCAGTGGGCCTTCAGTTCAAGGTGGACTGGATGTGGTAGGCCGTGGTGGGACTTTCCGAGAAATGAGACATTGGGCAGCAACAAACTTCCAACAAACAACTAACAAACTCCCCACTTCCAGGTCTGTGGGGATTCAGCTCTAAGTGTCTTAGGCATTTCCTGCAACTAAAGGTGTGGCAAGAACAGTTATTCAATTGCCAGGAGGATTTGGGTCTTTCTTCAGCAAAATTTTTGTCCTTCATTGTCTTTCTCATAGGTGTAAGCACTTCCACAGGAGCAGCACAAAGCTAAAAGTGCCAGCTCCATGGAATCCTCTCCTTTATTATTAAACAATTTGGGGGTTTCTTGGATCATGCAGCTTTGGCTGAACCTCATTCACAGAGTTCCTCACCTCAGCTGCCTCCCTCACTGTATATGCATCTATCACCTGCTGTGTTTTCTGCTGACATATTCATCTGTCCAGCCTCAAGTGAAATGGTTTCTCTTTCCTCATTACCAGGATTCTCATGGCAATAACATTCAGAGGAGTCCTTTACTGGGAAATAAAATGTAGGCTAAAATGTCACAGAACTTTATTAGACAATCTAAACTTAATTGCAGATGAGTTGATGCACTCATAAAAGATGATGCAATGTTTCTATTAACTCCAACATATGGTAACTATTCATGGGAGGACAGCAAAGAGATATCACTAAATGTTACTCTAAAATGGCCAAATTAGAAAGCTGGCTTTTTTTTTTTAATAGTAATTTCAAATGTGTTATTAACTAGTGAGAGTTTACCTAACATTAGAAGTATTCAGAGGATATTGCTTATACAAAACTGTGGTAGGAATTTGATTATGCCTGTGAAGGCAGTTGGTTATTTAAAATATTTCCCCATGCTCTGTGATGGAAATGGACAAAGAGCTCCACTTCCCTGAAGATTTGAAGGTCTTGAACACATTTTCCTGCTTCACTGAGGTTCATGTGAGGTTTATTTAAATCTTTAATTCTACAGTAAGTGATATTTGCTGGCAGAGGATATTGCAGATAGCACAGTTTAATTATTTGTGCCATTACTTTTCCTATCTTTAGAAATGTTACAGGTAATCCCTAACAATTCAATGATCTGTATTAACTACAGCACAAGCTTTACCCCATCCTGCTCTCACAGTGATGGGGTGTTTAGCCTCCCCCTCTGCCCTGAGGTGCAGTTCCAAGGACCAGGTGAGCTCAGGAGCTGCTCCAGCTCCTCTCAGAGAGCCCTGCACACAGCAGAGCACTGTGCTGGCAGCTCCCACAAAGCACAGACAGCTGTCATTTGTGTGTGCCTCAGCTCGGAGATCCTCCGAATGACGAGAGCTAAAGCCAACTTCAGAGGCTGCAATCACTAGATGGTTAATTAATTTCAGGGGTTTTCCTCCATTGCCAAGAATTAAGGTGGATTCCGAAGATGTTTGAAGTCTGTAAAGACTTGGCTAAATTACAGTTGTTCTACAGCAAGTGTGACATGCAGGGGAGGACTGGAAGGGATCCAGGGAGCTTGTTTTCACACCAGAGATCCTTTCTAGGAGATGAAATCATACTGGAAGGGCAGTGTGCCCTGCAGGATCAGACACCCTGGTGTGAGTTCATATCTGACTCTGTGATTAGTTTGACGTTGCATAACATTTACATAGCCACCTCTTTAGGAGCTCTGATTAAAGCCCTCCAATTATATCACTGATGTATTCAGCAGAGCTGAATCTCCCCAGTCTGAACAGATTGTGACCATGACACACTCCCAGCTCGCTCTCTGCTTATCCAAGTAGCCAAAGGACACCTCTAAAAGGTTTAGTAGAGAGCGCCAGTGATGTCACTATGGAAACATAATGTTTTAGAAACTGCTGCTTTAACAAAGCACCATCTTCCCTCACACAGTCAGGATTTACAAGTCTTGGCTGGAAATCCCCTGTGGTGTCAGTGGCAAGTATAGGATTAAGGGCTGTCATAACCTTACAAGCTCCAGAAACAGGACATCAGTAAAAAAAGAGTTCTAAAGGACGCTGTTTCTAGCTGAACTAGCAGATTAGTTAAAGTAATAATGATAATTATTTCTGAAAAGTGAGTTACTGGGGGNGGGCGACGCGTGCAGAGTTGATCCAAAGCAACCAATTCAAAAGGCAGAAGAGAAAAGAGCATTACAAGTTAATGGATGGTGCAGGAAAAATGCCTTAAAAACTTCTGCTGAGAAAGGGGATAGCACTCCCTCAGGCAGATGGTCAGCACAGAGGACAAAAAGCCTCTGGCACTTGCTACCTGAAAGATTTATGCCCTTCTCTCCACAGGTATCATTCTCTTGCTGCCAGGGGCCAAGAATCCAATATCCATTTCCAAAGCATGTTTGTGTTGTGCCATGTTTGTTCTAGTAATGCTATTTATCATGTTATTTATCATGTCATCCTTCTCAAGAAATACTGTACTTGGAAAGTTGGTGTAGCTCTTGAAAAGCACTTTCTGGACTTTATCTTTTTAATTACTACATATAGATCCCCTCAGTGTTCTCTGTTGCTGTGGAAAGACGATTAGAATGTTGCAGCCACTTTTTAAAAGTATTACCTTTGGGTTTATAAAACAGTGCCCTCTGTGGAATGTATGATACAGTATTATGTGACCTGGGGTATAAAGCTTGGAGATCCTACTGTAATTCCCATGTGCTAGCAGGTGAGGCTGCTCCTTCTGCTCCTGACTTGGTGCAAAGGGAAGGAGCTCAGCTGCACTGGAAGGAGCCAGGCCAGCTCTGCTCTGCTCTGTGCTGCTGTGAGAGGCTGGCAAGCTGTGCAGAAGGAGGTTCAGAAACCCACCTTGGGTCAAGCAAAGCCAGCCCAAAGCAGCACTTGGGCTCAGGCTGTGTTAGCTGAGCACCAGAGCAGGAGCTGGAGCTGCTGCCAGCCAAGTGAACTCAGCACTGCAGCCAAACTCCAGAGCTGCTGCTGCGAGAAAAGCCCAGCAACAACAAACTCATTCAGACAGGGAAGTCACTTGAGACAGATCCATATGAATAACAAGCAATTTTCCTCGTGGTGCAGCTGCATCTCTTCCAAGCAGTTGTTGTTTCTCATCTCTTGGGCTCCCAGGGCATGAAACTCTGCATCATCCACCACTCACAGCAGATCAGGTTAAGTTGCTGCCCCAAATTGTCAAATGAGTACCTGCAAACATTTTGCTTGAAATGAGGAGTTCAGCTGTTCAGAAAAAACAGTGACACACACACACACACAACTTGGTGACAAGTGATTAAAATCAGTGAAGCAAAGGGAAGGGGGGAAAAAAAATCAAGCTGGTATTAATTTAAAGTGACTTCAAAAGGCAGTTGCTTAGTCTCTAGTGATTTTTTTGATACCTGTCCAGGCTACAGGTGGTTGGTAAGTGCTTAATAAAGCACCTGCTCATCAACTCAGTTCCTCATGATTTTAACTAAAAAATAAATTACTGCTATAGTTTAAAAATAGCAACTTACTTTGTTAAAATGCCCTGGTTTCAGCTGGGATGGAATCGCTTTTCCTCCCAGTAACTGTGATTTGGATTTGGGATAAAAACAGTGTTAATAACATCCTGATGGTTGAATTGTTGTTGTTGTTGTTGTTATTATCCCGTTCTTTTCCATCCTATTCAACTGTCTCCATCTCAACCCATAATTTTTACATTTTTTTCCTAATTCTCTCCCCATCCCATGAGGCAGGGAGGGAGCTGTGGGGTGTTCAGCTGTCTGCAGGTTAAACCATGACAAGTGTTGTCCTGCCAGATGTTGCTGTACAGTGATGCCCAACTGCACAGAAACTACAGCAGGAAATGTTCATCATTTTCAGCTAGATTGTTTTATTAATTGATTCATCATTACAGACCTGGGGTACTGTGAGAAAGCAAAAAGAATAATGGATCTTGATGCTCCTCTGTGAGGCAGGTGTGGGGCTGTCTCTGCCTGATATGCAAAAAGGTGCCAACAGGATGAACACCTAGAAAAGTGTCTCATTAATATAAAATGTATAATTAGAGTTGGTCCATTCATTTCAGGTAAAAAAAAAAACCGACACAAAACACATTACTCCTAACAAAAACATATATTGCAGAAACATTCTTTTTCAGATGTTGAAATTAGCAAAATAAAGCCTAGGAAACACCCCAGTTACTTCCCATGTTTGTCTGTTTTCCACTGTGAAAATGCAAAAATCAACAATGGAATCAACAATTTTCACATCATTTGTAAAAATAATGTAAAGTTTCAAATGAAACAAAATCATGATTGTTTATAAAATAATTGCAGAGGAAAGATATTCCAGTTTTTCTCAGCATTTGTGCCAGACTGCCTCTAAAATAAACCTCCTCTGATCCTGCTTTATATCCAAAGGGTAGAACACCCTGGCAGCCTCTACTTGCTGAAGAAATAAGCTTCCTTTTCTTCTCAGGAGAAAAAAAACTGGAACAAATTATGACAAAATCATTCAATGCATTCTCCTTTTCTCCTGGGCAGAACCATCTACGTGCTGACCTGTACTTTAGCCTTGTTTGTATTTATGCTGCAGGAGTCAGCACAGCCTTCCTAGGGCCAGGGTCACATCCTCAATCCAAATTTAAATGTCATTCATAAACAGAAAGGGCATTTCACCGAAATTGAAGTAGGAAATTGTGGAGAAGGAGCTAAAACAAGAGGAAAAGGGAGGTTAGGAAACATCAACTATTGCAGCTTAAATATTGTGCCAGGATAAGAAATCGGTGTCTACATGACTATTTAAGAAGTCACCAAGTAGAGATAAATTAAGATATCAGAGCTAAAAGCAGTCTGAGAGGCAGTGTGAGAGTCCTGATCATTGCTGGTTGTGTCCTTCTCATCCTGAGCCAAACCCACACCCAGCAGAGCAGCAGGAGACATAACCTGGCGTGGGTAAATAGACTTGAAATGAGCACACGTGCACTTGGGGAGAACTTTCCATGACTGTTTGTAAATGTTGCAAAGTTGCTGTGTGTAATTTCCAAGCGTGGCCCTTCTGTTTAATCCTAACAATATCTAAAGATATTGTTAGGTCATTAAATTGACATTTCTTTGACTTGCTGGTAGAACATTGTGATTACACTCTTCCTGGTGAGTTGGGTACTTTCGAGCTAGCATTAAAATGCAGCCTCCTATCCCGGCTCTGCAGGCAAGCACAATGATCAAATACACTGGATTTGAAGGGCTTGGGGAAGTCAGGAACATTGGAGAGGAGAAGATGAGGTGGAACCTTGAGGTCCTGGTGATTTCTCACCACCTCCACCACCAGAGCATCTTGTGCCTCCATCACCTTGCCTGGAAAACAGAGCCTCTGGCTTGTCTTTTATTAAGGCTTTAGAGTTCTGTGCAATTTTTTTTTGGTGTTGCTCTTCTGTCCTTTACCTCTGTTGTCTTTTGTTGTATTTTAGAGCAGAAACATCAGACCTGTGCTATTCAAAGATACACAACCTGTAAAGGGTCCTTCAATTGCTATTGATAATGGAAAGGAAAGCATTGGATATTTTGATTCTGTTCTGTCTTGATAAAGTGGCTGTGACAGGTGAGATAATACAAAATAAGTAGAGCAGGGGTAGTAATAAATTACTACCTTGACAGAATTGACATATCTCCACCCATGTACTGAAGATGAGTTGAGAGATGTGTGTATGATTAACTTTGTTTGAATGGGTGGTGTCTGAATTAGCATCTTGTGCTGCAGGCGCTGGAAGCTTCTATATTTTGTAGCAATACTTAGCAATTAAATTGCGCTTTACATCATCAAAGTACTCAGAACATGAAAGATTATGTTCTGTTAAAAGCAGGGACAGGTTTTCCTAACATGGAAGACAGAGAAAATGCCCAATGTGACCATGAGCATGGAAGTGGCAGCAGCAGAGTTGCCAGAAAGACATTGCAGTATTTTTGTGTCATAAGATCTTTTTTTGTTGTTGTTTTGGTTTGGTTTTTGTTGGGGTTTTTTTTTTTGTTTGGTTTTTGGTTTTATTTTATTTTATCATAAGATCTTTTTGATAATTAATATTGTTACCTAGGAGTTGCCTGGCTGAGAATTTGAATGTACTGGAGGAAGAGCTCCTTATTCTGGCGAGTCCAAGGACTAGTTCCTGCAAACATTTAGGTTTGTACCTGGCTTAACTTTAGGCAGAGGGCTGCTTCCACTTGATTCCAACAAATATCAACATGGATCAGAGGCAAAAAGAAATGTGGGTTTTCTTTTCCCTTGGTATGTGCACTAAATGTGACACATGCAACTAGCCTTAACAGAGTCTGTTAATATTTTTTCACCTCATCTTGATTTTCTTTGGTATACTTTTTTGTTATTGTTTGAGTTTGTTTGGTTAGGGCTTTTTCTTTGAAAAATGTATATTTCTTCATCATTTCTTCATGTGGTCTCACCCAGTTTCTTGATCTATGAGAACAGGACTCCCAGTGTTCTGTCAGGTTTTCAGCAGCCATGCCCTAGTGAGGGGAAATGACATTTTGGTAAATTTAAATGGCAATTCTTAATGCAAACTGATAGACCTGGGAAGAGATAAAGAGAGAAAGCAGAAAAGAGAGTGTAAAAGGGACTTCAGATCCTTCACCTCCCCTTGGATTTTCTTTGTCTTTTTAACTGAGCAGCACTGAGTGATGTGATGCTGCTGGTGTAAAGTGAGGTGGTGTCTGCACTGCTGTGCCTGTGCCAGCAGATGTGGGATGTGGCAGGACAGACCAACAGGAGACAAGCCAGCAGCAAGGGCTGTCAGGCTACAGAGGCAGCAGAGAGTTTCCCCTTTTTCTGTTTCATTTAGGGTAGATACTCTTTGTTTATCAGATTTTTAAAAAATAATTGCCATTTTAATAATTTCTGTTTCTTTTGAAGTACTTCATATTGGCAAGCATAATTTCAGAAAATATTGTGTGACATTAACCCTGAACAAATGAATCAGTGGACAAATCTTGAGTGATTCTAAATATCTGCTAAGAATCAGCAGCTCTGAGTGCACACAGTCGCACTGCAGGAGCTCAGCTCTTCGTTCTGTTGGAGATCAGCTGCCTTTAATCCAGACCTATTTCTGACACAGTTTTAATAGCAGCAGTTACTCTAATAGAAGAATGTGATGCTTTTTTTTTTTTTACCATTGTTTCCTATTTTTTTTCTTCAAAGAAACCTTCTTTTTTAGATTTACATGAGAGAATGTGAAGTCCTTTGATCTCTACAATGCATGTACTATTTATACCAGAGATGGGGAAACTGCTTTTGTCTAATTATTTTTGACACCTTGCAAATATTCACAAAATTCTTCATGGGGATTAAAAAGATCCACAGAGTTCAATCTCTTTGTGACAAAGAAATGTTGTTCTCAAAAGGCAAAACAATTGTTTGTTTGTTTTCTCTTAGAGAGATCCTAGACGTTCATCTTCCAACATGGCACATTTTATCTGAGATAGCACAGGAACACATCCCATTTTTAGAATATCAGTAAGTTTCCATAAATAGAGCTGTACCTTAAAAGATCAAAATAAAATAGCGATAAAAATGGAGTGCATTTGGAAACATCAATTCCACCTTTTCCAAATGCTAGACTCCAGCTTTGTAGAAACTGTTCTCTGCAGAAGCTCCTGTTTTATGGTGTGATGTCTTTGAGCTTCTGTTAAGTTACTTATTAGAATAAAGTTTGTGAGGTGATTACTGCTGCACTCCCTTCCATTGTCTTCCAGAGCATCTATTCATTTACATGTCTTTATTTATTATTGTTTTTTTATTATTATGCAAACTGCCACGCGAGTAACGCCACTTCCACCCTGAAAGAACAGCCAGGACTACCAACTCTCAAGAAGACTGAGACTCATAGTTTTGTTTCTGTGGGTCTTTATAGTGTCAAGTAAATCAAATTAATATGAGTCAAGTGAATGGGAATTCATCAGTTCTCACCAGAAAATTCTGGTATTCGCAGTTTCAGAATCTGGCCCATATGGTGGAAAAAAAAGAGAAGCTGAAGTTCATTATTTAAAGATCATTTTATACTTCCAGATGGAATATGTAAAATTTGGGATAAATAGTATTTATGAAGTCCACAGAAATGCCCTAAGAATGACCAGGAGGGAAGGAATCAAATAACTGGTCCCAGTCAGGAAACACCACCAGTACCAGACAGTGGATTCTGTTGTGGTTGAGAAAAATTTGACTTTGGAGACTTTTGAACATTTTCTCTAGTAAAAACGTAAAATTTCTCTGTTCAGCTATGCTCTTTGCTGAGTTTCCTGAGACTTTTTGCCCACTTGTGCAAGTGTGCACAGACAGATCAGAATAAAATAACAACATAAAGTTTCCCATTATCGCCAAAATCTTCCTTCTTCAGCAAGTGTACAAAGCGTGGAAAAACGGAGTCATGAGTGGTTCTGTACTCCAGAGTAGATCTTTTGCTACCTTTTTAAAATGTATTTTGAACATGGAATTGAGAGGAGCACTATAAAATTGAGACACGTAATGTCTTCAATAATACAGACGCGTAGGCATTATTTCCTCAGTAAATCTTCTGGGTCTCTTGGAGGAGTTGTATTTCTCAGGCATGACATGAGTCAGACGCTGCGAGCAAATTCCAAGCAATCCGTTAAGGATGTCACACCCTGTTCTTCCTCCCTGTCCTTCCCAAGGTGAACACCAGTGTCATCAGCAAGTGGTTTGTGAAGGTGTCTGTGAGTGCTGGCAGGTAAATAATTTTTTTGGAAGCCAAGTTAACAGTCCATGTAATCATGTGCATCAATCTGACTTGTGGAGGGGCAGCTGCTCTGCTCAGCGGGCTCTGGTGAGGAGTTCAGGATGGGCAAGACAAATGGGAGCACGAGGCTGCCAAAGGGGCACGGAGGCAGAAAGGAGGGGTTATAAACCCCCAAAGTGTGTGAGGGAGAGGAGCTGTGCTGGCCCTGGGCAAAAGGATTGGAAGCTATCACAGGACTGTAGGTGTCTGTTTAGATAATTCTTCTAAAATTGCTGGAAGAGCTGTAACACTCTTTTCAGAGAGAAAAAAAAAAAGCAAAATATCTGAGATGCTGAAGCTGTGTACAGGAAATCTGTGTAGCTGCAAATGCCTTTCAACATTTGATGATCTCTACATCAGCTGCTTCATCTGGGCCATGGTAGGTGTTTGCTGATGGCTGTGAGGCAACCAGAGCCTGATCCTGCAGAACAGTCCCAGTTCTTTTCTGTTTGGAAGGGGTTCCTTTAGGCCCTGACAACTTTTGTGAGGCTCAGTCACCAAAGAATGAATCTCCCTGAAAGTTTCAAAAGGCCTGGTATAAATCACATGGCAAACACTGATATTTCTGTTACAGGGAGATGCTGTGTCACTTCTTTCTAGCAAAGACCAGCTTGAAAAAATCCTCCATCCCTACTGCAAGAGGTTCCTTGAGCACAGGCTGAGTGCTCAGTGTGATCAGATAGGTCCTAGTGGCAGCCCATGGCTATGGATAGGTTCATTAGGTCTTCCAGTGTGTTTTTTACAATAAATAGTAAAAAATACTATTTTAGCCTTTAAAAATCAAGTAGACATTTGGAATTTATAATTAAAGTACAATTTTATATCTCCCACTGAACCCTGATCCATTGCACTTAGGACCACTCGGTTAAGTTTCTTTTTCTCCTCCGTGCTACCTTTGAGCAGCAGAATCCTCCTGTGCTTAGGCCAAAGAGATGTTGAGCTCCTGGTGTCCTTGTGGGGGACTTAGACATCTCCCACACCTTCTCCCAGCACTCCACATGAAGACTTGAAAGCCCTCACACTGTTTAGAAATGTCCGTCCCTCTGCACTTCAGATGACTTTTCAGTGCTTTGCCCTCAGCAGAGCTTCCATCTCCTCTTGCAGCCTGTCAGAGCTGCAGCTGGTGTGGCTTTTCCAAGTGAGTGATGGACCAGTGCTGTCACTCTGAGGATATATGACTCACTCAGGGTATTTGCATCTTGAGCTGGACTGACAAGAAGATGAAAAGGAGGCTCATGGTTGTGTGGCCAGCTTTTGTTTTATAATTTAAAAGAATTTTTATATTCACGCATAGCATCCCTGTTTCAGAGTGTGTCTTTTTCATCCAGAAGCTGGAAAAATTTATAGCTCCCAGGTCCCACATTTTCTTTAAAATACTGTGTAATAATCACAGTTGGGACACTGATAAAGAATAATTAAAAATCTATTTCTTATTGACCATTTGTAGTTTAAAACTATTTCAGTAGTAGGATAAACCAAGCATATGGAAAACAGAAGACAAATTAATTTTGCCACTTTGACTGTAAATCCTCCAGGTCAAATATTTCACATAAAGTCAGAAGGAAGTAAAATTTTTCACAGATACTTCTGTTTTCTCCTTGGAGGACAGGTACCTAAAACCAGCCCAGATTCATGCTTTGAGAAATCCAGTGACTCCAGCATCAAGAGCCATTTTGAAAGGCATTGGTTTAGTTTTAATAAACTGAAGAAACCCCTTTAGTCAGTCCTTCCTTGTCCTGCAGGAGAACTCCAAAGCTCTGCCTGTGCTCAGCATCCCATGTGCTGTGAGCACACAGGGAAATGACATCCAAAACAAAACAAAACAACAAAAAACAAAAACAAAAAAAAAGGTTGGTGTAAATTAAATAACAAAAGCCATCACTTTCTGCAATGTTCTATCAGCAACTTGCACGCTTTTGCAGATGCTCCCCAAAAGTCTCCTTGGCACAGAGCACACAAGCACGAGGAGCAGCAGACGGCACCAGCAGGTGTCTGCATGAAATCCTGCTCCTGGAGAGATCTCCAAAAGCAATTGCACTGCCTTACCAGTAGCAAAATCCACCAAAATCATGTTGAGGGTTTGTTTTGACCCTTTTTTCGTTGCTTTTTTTGGGGTTTGGTTTTTTTTTTTCCCTTTTTTTCTTTTGGTCTTTTTTTCTTTCTCTTGCAGTCCATTCCACAGCCACAAATGTGTTTCAGGGAATTTCTGCCCTGCATGTTTTTCAGCTGCCATGAGGTGTTTGAAACCTGACTGGCAAGGCTGATTATCTTCCACTCTTGTCTATGCACTAATTATTTAAAGGAATCTTCCATTCTTCATATCACATGGCTCTGAGTTTTAACACAAGCTCTCAAACTCCTCATCAATCTCCTGTGGCTGAGCAGCAGAGCTAACTTTAATTTAAGCCTTTAAAAATCAGGTAGACATTTGGAATTTAGAAATTTTGTCTCATGAATTTACATGGATGCCATGCTAAATCCTCAGCTGACCAATATAGATATACATAGATTCTACTAACAAAAATAAATATGCATTCCTTCATACTGAAAACCCTCAAGTACTTACAGAAAAACATATGTCTCGTGGTACGCTTTAGGTGTGCCATCTGTCCTGCTACCTTGTTAGCAAATACAAAGATGCAATATCTGCTGAAAACCATTTACCATCTGAAGTGAATAAAGAAATTATGGTGATATTATGGAAGAGGAGTTTGTCCACACGTAAGGAAAATCAGGTTGTGAGCACGGGGAATGAGAGCAAGGGCAAACTTCTTGCCCATGTTTCCATAATGAAACTCCTCTCTCTTCAGAGAGAACAGGGATTCAAAGCCCAGCACTGAGGTTTGTGTTCACAATGAGTTGTTATAGAGGTTCTTAAAGCCTTGCTCTTGGTGATGGTGTTATTTTATTTGTTTCTGTGCTTTTGTGTTTGTCATGGCAATGAAGAGTCCATTTTTTTTTTTAACTGACGCACCTGGATTTGAAGAGGGGCCTTCTGGGCTGCCCTTTAGCAGCTGCTGTAATTGCCAGAGAGATCTGGATAATGTCTTCCCAAGAGAAAGGCACAATTTAGTCCATGATGGGATAAAGAAAGAAAGAAGGGGTCCACCAGAGGGTTTCCTAGCAAGAACTGAGCCACGGTATGAAAAATGTGACAGCACCCAGGATGGAAAGGGAGGTAATGTTCCAGATGGCAGGGCATGCAAATAAGTTTCTCATGCTTGTAGGCACCATAATAATTCTCATTTTTTAATCCAAAAAGAATAGTCACATCATTTCCTTCCGTGGCAAAAAGCTGACTTGCTAACACGACCTTGTGCTGCTGCTCTGGGTCACACACTCGCACAGGCACATCCTCGCTCTCTTGTTCAGCCCTCCTGCCTTGCCCTTTCCCCATCAGCAGCAGGCCAGGTCACTCTCCCAGCCCCTTCCCTGCCCCGAGCTGCCCAGGGAGCCGTGGGCTGCTGCTCCTGCTTCCCCCAATTAGTGCCTCTCCCGCAGCATCTCCTGTCAGCCGCTGCCCTGCCGGTGGTGTTGCTCCCAGCAATGCCAGTTTAACAAAGAGGAGACAAGCAGCCTAATGCTTGCCAGCAGCTGGAGTGAGGCTGAGGCAGAGGAACTCTTTCAAGCGTTTTAGGCATTGCTGCAACATTCACACGCACAAGAACAAATCGCTACAGGTGTACGCGAGCAGCAAAGCCACATCTGAGTTTCCCTCCTTGGTACCAGCTGTAGCTCGTGCCTGGTGCTAGCAGCAGGGATGATCTCTAATGGAATGGAAGGCTTTGGGACTTCCCTGTGCATCCTCTCCTCCTTGGAAGGCAGAGTCAGCCGAGCACATCACCACTGCAGGGCCCTCCCCAGCTCCCCTGTGACTGTCCAGCCCAGAGCCTGCAGGGCCCCATCCATGGTGTCCCTGAAAAAGAGGGGAAACAGCTGGGCTACACTTGAGAGGCAGGAATTAATTGTTCTTGTAAGGGAGAGAAAGCAAAAGTGTCTCTGAAGAACCCCACCTGCAGACACTGCTAAGTGCTTCACACAGGGTCTCCTTCCAAGCAGCCTCTGCCACAAAGGAGAGGTTCCCTCCCCGTTCCTGCTGCTGCAGCTCCACTGCATTTCCAACTTGTCCATTTGCAGCTGCAGCACCAGCTTTGGATTTCATTTTCTCAGAAGTGTTGGATGCGAAACAAGTGTCTCCTACCTTACCAAGACTGACTTTGACTCTCTATCATGATACAAGGGCTGACACACTCATTTCTTCCTACGTTGTTTAGAATTTCCTGATCATAGGCTCCTTAACTAGAACATAAATTCTGGAGATGGGGTGGTGGTGTTGTACATCACACGCTGTTTAACACTGACACTAAATCCTTCATCTTCAGGAATGCAAATTTCCTGCAGATATATGATCCAGTTTATGTGTGTGCATACTAAAACCACACAAAATAGTTGAGTCATTGCTTCAAAAATCCATTTCAAAAGTTAAAAAAAAATTAATCCCCACTGCCAGTTTCCTGTCCTAACAAACATTTCTGATTCTTAATATTAATTTAAACCGTGTTATGGTACAGTGTTTTAAATCCACAAAGCTGTGTTCCAGTATATAATGTTATAGTTATACCAGTATGAAGTCTACTACCCATGCTACTAATGCTGTACCTGACATGAAAGGCTTTGGATTTGCATTCCAGCCCTCTTAGTAGTTTCCTATTAGAATAATACTTGAAATGATAGGAAAAAATATATGTTAAATGCTAATAGGAAGTGTTGCAAATTTTGGGGAGGGAATGTGGCTCCTAGACATGGTTAGATTTATAGCAATGTCAATATGTGAGGGATTTTTAAGCATCATTACATACTGGATTCCTGTTGATGCTTCTCCACTTATTACTGTGGTAATACATTTGGCACAAGGGACATATATAATGCTAACATTTCTATGATATACATACCAAATAAAAGCTTTTTCAATTTTATTATTTTGACAGGCAGATTCCATTAATACATCCACAACAATAATGCTCCTTTTCTTCAGGATCTAAGAGAATAGGATTATTAAAAATTACAGACAATGCCCCTATACACTTAATCTCTCCAAATTCACTTTACAATTGCTGTCAACATCAATAATGTCAGCCAGTATAATCAGGTTTGGATAAAACATCAGAACTTGTAAATTTTCCAAATGGGATTTGTTTTCCCCACCTACCAATGCGGCTGCTTTGGTTTGAGGCTTTTTTTGTGGCTTGTTTTTATGTCAGAGAATGATGTTCCCAAATGCCTGTGGAGAATACAAGTGCTGTGAGACAGCCAGGTTGCAGCTCCTTCATCTCATCCCATTCCCCATCCTGTACCCTTGCTCCACCTTTCAATTTCAAAGTCCATGATATGAAAAATGAGAGGAGTAGGGAGAGGAGGCAGCTCCAGCAGTCCATGACCCTTCCTCAGCTGGCACAGGCTCCACGTGAGTAGCCAGAAGCACAAGGGCTTCCCCACAGGCCAGTGGGCAAATTGCTGCAGAGTTTCCTGAAAACACATTTGTTTCTACCACTCTTTTACTTCTTGGCACAAAATGGAAGTGAGAATAATTTCTGCGGCCAAATAATACAGCGAGTAATTTTAGCCCGGTTTAGTGTGGATTTTAAAGGATATTGTTGGTCTGTTAGTAGGTATTTCCAGTTATTATACTGGTATTTCCAGTGCATGAGAAATATTCTCATCATTGACAAGACAAGGGTGCTGCAGGTCCAGCTGCTCTGGTAGAATTCTGAAACACAGCTACAGCTTGGAAAATTCAGCTCCTACTCATTTCAATACATGGAGCAATTGAATCCTTTGAAATCTAAATTTTCATTAAGACATTCTGGGGGAAAAAAAAAATCACAGGATCTTCATGTGCATTGCTCTTAAATCGAACTACACTGAGTGATTAAATCTTTATTTTCTGCTGATACTACATTTTGAATAGCAGCATCCACTCTCATTGGGACCAGCCTTGTATGTAACATTTCTAAAATCAGTTTTTTCTTGTGCCTTTGAACAAAACAACTGTGTGCAACCCCTTTCATGCCAGACTTATCAGCTAATCGATCAAACAAAATACAATTTATTTTTTCCATTAGATTCCTGGAAAGTCAAGCTAAGTGAGAGCACCTGGAGTTTGTTGCTGGACCCTGATATGTTTTTCCAACAATCTCGGAGTTGTCAGGCAACGATTGCTAAGATACAGGGGCATTTGTATCTTAAATCTGAAGTAGTTGAAACTGGGAATTTTCTTATATACTGCTGAACGTTGTCTGTACAGCTGGTTTCCAACAGCGTGTTGTTAATGGGGTTGCTTATCAGCACCCACTTTAGATGGAACAAAGGGCTTTTATTCTTTCATATTCTGGTGCTGTTTAAATTTATTTCAAGTATCTCTAACGGGGGGGAAGAAACACCAGAGGATGACCCCAGTGTTGGGGCAATGAGGCATGGACAGCAGCTGGAACCCCCAGGAATTCCTGCCTTAACCTGGCTGCACCTCAGCAGACACAGTCAGTGCAGAGCCAGCACCTCAGGTCTGGCCCAAAATACACAGAGAATAGAAAATAGACTGGATAGAAACAGAATAGGTAGAATATAGACTCTCAGAATAGGTAGAAAATAGACTGAAATCTCTCTGCAGGTGTATGGATGTTTGGTTAAGTAGTGGTTCTTCCCTCAGCTGTCCTGTATGGCTGTGAATGTGTTTTAATGAATAGAGGTTCAGGGAATCTAAAAGGCACTTGGTATTTTGCTAAAGGTTCCCGAGGTTTGTTCTGGTCAAACCTTGATTAAGATCAGAAGTTGAAAGTAGTGAAGCAGTTGAATGTGTTGATATTTAGGAGAATAAAACTTGTTTACGTGTCTGATAATCACCTCAGTAAACCAAAGCAAGAAAAGGCACCACAAAAATTCTTACCAAGAGAAACTTTGCGCTCAGTTCTCTGAAAATGTGCTTTGTGGGAGTTCAACCAACCCCTAAGTGACAAATACTAGAAGAAGTTTTTCAGAAGTAGCTGGATTTAATAATGTATTTAATATTCTATCATACGCCAGACAGAGCTATCATTTTGCATCCTTAGAAACAGCACTGTTCTCTCAGCGAGACAGAGAACAATACAGAAATAACAATGAGAGGGATTCTTGACAAACTGTTACCAAAGAGGTTATGCAAATGCAAAGTGTGCTGCATGCAGCTCCTTTTTTTCCCAGTAAAATGGCATCAGAGTGCCAAAAGGAGCGAGGCACGACCTCTCTGATGGGTGGGACAGGACAAAGGGATTCCAGTCAAAAGGCAGAAATGCTGAAGTTCCACTAAAAGCAAAACAAATTCAAGAAAGGAATCCTACTCAGTCCATTGTGCTTTGAGTTTCACTCCAGCAGGGAATTAGAGGCTGAAAATGTGCTTCAAATGACTACACAGAAAACTTTGCAACTGTTCTGTAAGAGAGATTTTCCTGTAAGCAAAAAGATACAGATTTGCCCACCTTGCATAGAGCCAGTGAATGTGGAATTAATAATATGACTTTTCTCACTTCAGAAGACTTCGATTCACATAGCTGGCAACAAAATAATTAAGTGAAATTAAGAAGTAAAAAACCAGTTCAAGGTCAAAAGATTTTGCAAGTGATGAGCTGACACTGGAGTTATGTATATTGATTAGCATCTCATGAACAAAGGATTTAGGCTGGATCTATACTTTATTGCAAACCTTTCTTTCAAACTATTAGATTTTTGTGTTTATAGACCAGATTTGTAATTTAAGAGAAGGATTTAGGAGCCTAAAGGATGTAAGCACTCAACTGTTTATGAAGTTCAATGGCATTTGAGTGTCTGACTCCCTCAGGCTCTGGTCTGAATTCATAACTTATTGACAATCGTTTTTCAGCTCAGGAAGCACAAAATGGTTGCCCTTTACAGTAACAGAATATTTGCTTCAAAGCCATAACAGTAATCTAGTCTGACTTCCAGGGGCTGTTTTGTGGTCACAGTCAGGATGACCCACAAAATGTATCTCAATGGAGAATTCAGCTCTGTGGATATGGGAATGATGACTTTAATACAGATTTACAAGTTTCTGCCTAAAAGATGATATCGCCTCCTCCAGCTTCTCGCACACAAAAAAAAACTTTTTAGTCCTGTCAGCTCCCTGAGCACATTTCTTCAGCAGACCTTCAGCCCAGGCCACAAATGCTTCCTCAGCATCTCTAACCTGGGCCAGATCCAAGGCCTCATCCCCAGCTCTCTCTCCCCAGGAGCTGGTTTGATTCCAGAAATCTCCCCAGTCCATCATCTCAGTGCAGCTGCCCAGCTGTGAGAGCCAAAATTACACCTTAGGACACAAACCCAAGAGTTGGGGGTGATGTAGACAGATCTGCAGTGCTGGGAGAAGATTCCCTTCGATTTGTGGCCTTTTATATGATGGAATTCTGGTGGATATCTGCATGTGCACAAAAAGCTCTGTCCCTTTGCAAGGGAGCTCACTGGGTGTGAGCTCTGGAGAGCAAACAAGGCTGGGAGACACATCCTGCTGCCCTGAGAGGGGGACAGGCCACGGAGAGGGAACAAACTCATCCTTTAGGACTCCCCGTGTTAGATAAAAGATATTAAAGTTCATAGCTGTCACTGCATCACATCCCCTGTCTGCTGAAATGTCTGTTATAAAGTGCAAAGAGACAGCAGGGAAATGGGAAGGCTTTGCAATGGGGGCCAAGATAAGGATGGATGTAGCTCTGATGAGAGCATTTATAAAGTCTCTGAGCAGCTCTTGCAACACAATGCCCACAAACAGTGATTACTGCTTGTCTGAGGGTCTGAGCAGGGAAATTCTAAGGCAGTGTTAATTTACATCTTAAAATAGATTCCTCTTAAAAGACACGCCATGGTAACAAAATTTCAGTATTGTAATGATTAATGTCACCATACTGCACTGACTCTACTGCCTCATAATTAAATGGAAGGTATTCAGTTGTATAGCACTTGAATATGATAATGGTTTATGTATTAACTTGTTCACCTTGCAATTTCTTGACCTATTTTTCATTTTTAGAGGCATATAATGATGGAATATATACAGTAGCACAAACTGAAAACAGTCTCTGAGTTGTTCTGGGGGAAGGAGACACACAGCTGATACTGGCTTTACATAAACCTTTCTTGAGCATTTAAAAAAAAAAAACAAACCAACAAAACAAAAACCAATCACTCTTAATGATGTTCCTGTGCCATGTTAAAACCACCCACATTGAAAGAGCTTGAGATTTTAAATCAGGAGATGTGTGTGTTTGGGTTTTTCACCTGTTTCTGTGAATGTCTCACTCTGATGTTTGCCAAGTACCTTGCACAAACCATTTGAATGCCTAAAGTTGCCCATCCAATTTCAACAAGATATTGAAATGAACCTCGATTTTTCAACTCCCACACTCTCCATTCAAGTCAAGCACAGGATTGTTTCACCCTCATCGCGGTCTTGTTAGCAAATATCCAGCAACCTCATAGCAGGGTGTCACTTTTCCTCCTCATTTCTCATGTAACTGGCTTCTCTACATGAAAGCACAGACTATAAATAATATTGGCTCTTTAGCTTAAAAAATGCATATCCTGATGAATATCCTGATGAATATTTATTCAGCACATTAAAAATACCATCCATGCTTGGCTTTCATTTGGCTCATAAACCTGAATATTGCAAAAAACCAAAGACAATATTTATTCAGCACATCAGCACAGCATCAGCTGAGGAAACTTCATATTTCTGTGTAGGATACGTGCACACCTCCTATTGCTGCTTTGTCAAAACCCTTCAGAATCTCTGGAAGTATTTCTTTGAGACAGGAAGGACCATTCCCATTTCACATCTGGAGAGATGTAATAGACAGATTTATGACATTTAATTTCCACTAATTCCAGTGGAAGTAGATGCTGAATAGTTTTTTTTAAAATCCGGCTGCACGTCACCTGCAAAGGGTCACAGAGGAGTCTCACAAAGTGTGATTTTCAGAGTTGTGGATCAGCTGTGAACCTGCTGGAACACAAACCTTCCTGCCTGTCCCCTCATGCTGAGGGCACTTTATTGCAAATACCACGGCCAGGTGTATACAGCAGCATTAACTTAGGGTTTTCAGTTCACTCTGGAGCCAAACCTTCCCCATTATCCATCACTCCACAGTGGTATTTGCTCTCTAGCTCTGCTTTGGAGCCACCTGGATCTTCAGGCTAGAAAACTGAATTCATTTCTTAATTACTGGCCTTGGCAGTGTTTCCCAGCTCCTGTGATGGATGCATGCTCCAGTTACCTTTTCCTGTTCTCTTGGAGCCAGATGCAAACACAAACTGTCTCCTGCACCTGCGGTCCTGATTTTCTTGGGAGGAGCCAGTGCTGTGTCTGGAGAGGGATTCTGCAGTTTATTCTGCACATGCACAAGGCAGTGATATGTGTGTTTGCAATTACACCCTGCCAATGACAGGGCTCTGCTAACCAGCATTAAACCTCTTCAGCTTTAGTGCTGAGAATTCCAGAATTCTTTTTCCTTGTTTATTCCAGCCTGGATTTGAAAAACTACTCCTTTCTACTGTGATTTCTGAGCCTCTCTGAGTAAAAAGCTGCCCAGATTCTACAGTCCAGACAGACTTTCTTATCCTCCAAGTTCACTGGGAAAATTAACCTGGTTTTTTTCCCAACTCTATGTGTCTCCTTTTGAATATAAATTTTCAAAGCATTCTCTCTTCAACAAGATGTGATTCCTACTGTGTCCTGCTGGCATCAATGAGTAGAATGTCCTGGGATGCTCTGACCAAGAGAGGCGTGGGGCCCCATCCTCTCCATTTGCTTTATTCCATCACTCTGTCAATGCCAGAAATATCCCCTGTTTTCCCAAAAATAACAAAAAGAAAAATCAGCATTAGAATGGGAAGTTCTTTCCAGCATAGATGGAAATAGGACTTCACTTGTCACTATTGCTTTCAAATGAATTTTCAAATGAAAAAAAAAAGGGGAAAAAAAAGCTTTTTCCACTGTCAGTACTGAAACATGGGGATGACAGGTTCTGTTGGTTTTCCATCAGTTACAGCCTGTGTCAGCAGCTTTGCAGGATCCAGAATACACTCCAGTTTCTGCACTAAAAGCCATTTCTTTATATTGCCTTTGTGCTAGGAGCAACTGTGAGTGCCAGGGCCTTGTAATATGTTTGCTATTATTTTTCCCATGTAAAATTCTGTAACATGTTCTTTACAAGATTGGTTGGTGCAGCTTCCACAATCACCTTGTATTCTTTTCCTTATCTCTCCCAAATGCAATTCAATTAAGTAGTTTGATGGTGTTTGTATTAATCTAAGCAGCATTCTTGGCAAGCTGACAAACTGAACTGGACTGAGATTTTGTGGGTTTGTGATAGTCCTGGCTATAGCTGATGGCTTTTAAAACAAAAACAAGGATGCTTTTAAACATGAGATTCCTATCTCTGGCTATGTAGAAGCTATTCTTGGCAAGAAGCAAATATTACAGGATAAAAAAACCAAACAACCCTTTCACAGATATCCTGCAAAATATGTAAAAAAAAAAAAATCTAAAGCAAAAACAGTAGTTCTGTGTTTATCTGTTACTGCTTTTTTTGCAGAAGCATCTTGAAACCTTAATTAAGGACTAAAATCTCTTCTTTCAGGCTCTGTCAAGGACTAAAAGATGCCACCTGCCCACACAATCCCTGGATAAGATTCACGGATGTTTGATGGAGACCAGGAAGGATGATGAACTGGTGATCTAAGTTCTGAAAGAAATGGGCAAGTTTCATATTTTTTCTTCTCTTTTATATTAATATGCTCATCCCCACTAATCCTAGGCATGGTACCTTTATCACTTCTTTGTAATTAAGTCAGAACTTGGAGCTGTGCTGCTTGCCTTGCCAGCTGTTTACAAATCCCCCTACATGCCTGAGCTGCTGCATCACGGAGCTGATTTGCAATAACTCTTCTAACTCGGCTCGTGTCCTTTCTTGAGGGGAGGTTTCAACTATGACATTCTGTGGCACCTTGCAGATGCCAAGGGAAAAAAAAAAAAAAGCGAATGCAGGGTCTATGGAGATCACTTTCAGCATCTGCATATTCAGGGTTTGACCCCAGGTCCAAGGAAGGGCTCCTTGTTTAATTGCATTTCTCTGTGGCTTCGCTTCTGGACAATAACCTCAGTGTGACAGGCAGCAGATTTCAAGTTAGGAAATTTCCCACTAACCCCAAGTACATTTATATCATCAGGAACTGCGGTTTGACACTACCAAGTGTCTCCCTGAGTCACGAATTAGGCATTTTGAAACACTGAATGGGGAGAGGGAAACTGATCTCGAATTTTTGTTTCTTTTTTGAAGTATCCATTAGCACAGTGTGCAGAGCATCCGTGCTATTTCTGGGATTGATAGGTTTGAATAGTGAAAGTCTTTATCAGAATATGTAAAATGCTCACATAGAAAGTTGCATATTGAAGGCCAGATGCAAACATTAATTACTTCTCTGTGCTTGAAAGTGTTCATTTGTTGGTTTCAATGGATTCTACCGTGTCCTCTATACTTTTAGAAATTCTTTGAATAAAACCTTTTAAAAAGCAAGCAGGATGCAGTCAGGTAGACAGAGGACAATGCAGATATATTTCTTATCAGTCATTGCTGCTGTCTCTTCATAGAAAACAGTGGACAAATAGAAAATGTTCTATATAAAGGACATAGCTTAAGGGAAAAAATCAGAATATCTGCTTGAGATTTTCATATTGGCCTCCTCACATCCCTTTTCCCAAGTGCTTCTGTATAGCTATTAAGTGACCCTTTCCTTGTATGATGCTGATGAGGAAAGGGCTTTTTCTTGAGAGAAAAAGCCTCCTCTCCACTGACCATATCAAAATGTACATTTTGTAAGTAGATTTGTTTTCAAATAGGGTTTTTAAAATTCCTTGGATTAACTCCTTGGTACTGAGAGGTCGATAACTGGCCTACTTATGCCATCTCCTGGGTAATTACAGAACTGTCTCTACATAGGGGAAAACCTCTATCGAGCAGCATTAATAATTATCAGTGCCTTGAAATAATTTGCTAATTGAATCCCTGAAGTAATCTTTTTTCTTATTTTATAGAATTTAGAACAATTAAAAAGCTACAGGATTATTAATAACATATCATACTCAGCTATTATAAATAATCAGTAGATTGTACCAAAGCAATCTTTGTAACTGCTGTCTCCAAAATACTGGTATATTTAGTGATGTTTTACCCAAAAAACCCCACTTTTTTGGTGTTGTTATTTTGCTAATGGGAGCTCCATTTGCTCAAAAGACTGGGGTTTAATCTCTTGGGGATGATCAGAAAGAAAGAACAGATGTTTGCTGTGTCACAAAATATTTTACTGGAGATACCTGCGCTCTGGGACACTCCATTTCTGATGCAAGGAGTATATAAAGACAGAGTAGATGATGTTGAAGGAGCTTCTGGAAACTTTAGCTTTGCTGTTCCGTTCATTCCTTTCATCACTCCTGGCAAGTCTCACATTGGGTAATTACACCTGTCTAGGGGACAGGGGAAAAGGCTGAAGGGCCTTCACTGTCTCCTGGAACCTCATTTTTCTTCATTTTCCATGGTTTTCTTACAAACTGGGTTTTACTGCAGCATCCTCAGTGGGAGAGGTGGCACAGACAGAGCAGAGCAAATGGTGGGATTTACCCTTCAGAGTAAAAAATACTTTGTGAATTTGAGTTTCAGTTCACTCCTCACAGAGTAACTGGGAATAGCTGATTCCGACCGTGAGTGCTAGGGAAAGCCAAGTGGGCATCTGAAATACCAGATATTAATGGTTTTTTCGTGCCTCTTTTTTTTTTTTTTTTTTTTTTTTTTTTTTNGTCCAGTCCCTAAGAATTGTGCCTTCAGGATAGAATTTAGTAATTACAGTAGACATTGAGAGTTACGTTATTCCAGGCATCACGGAGGGGTTCTGGGCAGGCCCAGGTCAACAGGGCATATTTCTCTAACAGGAGCAGATGTTTCCATTGTGAAGGCTTCTCACCACTTTTGAAAAGTATGAAATAATGGGAGTGCAGAAGCACACAAGGAAGGGATGTTCAGCACCTGCTCGACTGCACTTTGCATGTGCCTTCCCTCAATTTCCCCCCAACCACCAGTTTTCTGTCCAAGTGCTAGTACAGGCTGAAATGGAAAGCCATTGTAATGACACAATTCTCTCAGTTTTCTCAGTCATCAACATCAGCACACGTTAAAAAAGGAAAAACCTATTTCCAATTTCTTTGAAGGTGATCTTGAACTTTGAACCCAGTTGGGAAACTTTGCCTCTACCACACCTGCTACCATGTCTGTTCCCTGCTCGCTCTCAGAAAACCTTGAGAGAAGCCTGTGGGGCTTTTTTTAATCCAACACTCTGCTACTAAGTGTTTAATTATTAGGATTGTGAAAAGCAACAACACCTAAGGCATTAATAGACGGAACTAATTATAACCCTCTCAGCATGTGGTTTCCCCTCCACTTATAAAATCTCTTGTCATTTATCTGTCCTTTAAGTGACTTCTTGTAATGCCTTAATCAGGACAAATGCATCTTTCAGAGGGAAGAAATTGACCCCCAAACTGGCACGGAAAGATTTGATTAAAACTCATACTCCTTCTCTGGCAGCCCAAAGATCCCAGGGGATCCCATTGCTCAGCAGAGTAGAGGAAATAGCAGACAGTGAAAAGCTTTCTGTCCAAGACAAAAGGACTTTATCACTGGCATGCTGGCATCCCCTTCCTGTAGGACCAGCCTGTGATCAGTGTCTCTTGTTTCCTTTAAAACTCAGTGTCAGAACTTTGCTTCCAGTGTGATTAATTTCCCCTTTACTGATTGTGTGTCATTTGCTTTTAAGTAAGATCTTTATAAACGAGGCAAAACAAAGACAGAGATGAAGATTGTGCCGAGATAAACATTTGTGCTGCTGGGACTCCCACTGGCTTGGGCACAGCAGGGGCAGAAGTAATGGGGGTTCACAGGAGTCCTGATTAGACCTCTCACTGCGAACAGGTAATTGAAACACTCCAGCAGTGGGAAAACAGCAAGCCATGGAGGTACTCAGGTTAAAGCAGACCCTGGACGAGCCAGAGGCTTCACACACTCCCCGTGCCAGTGGATGAGCCAAGGCTGGGCTGAGCCATGGGTCGCACACAGCTGGTGTGCCCAGAGAGCCCTTGGGCTGATCCCGTGGGCACCGCTCGAGTTCTCTGCCTGGCTTGGGGATAGCAAGGGGAAGGGGCCTTGGGGAGAAACGTGGCACCTGCCCATGCTAAAGGTCAAAGCCACAGCCCAGGGTTGCTGTGGGGCACGTAGGGGTGGTGCCCAGCAGGGATAGGGCATCAGCCTCCAGGAGAAGCTGGGAGGGCTCCCTCGGTGGCAGGAGGCTGATGGCTCTCCCTGGCAGCCCGTGGGGACGGGGCAGCAGCAGCTGTGACCCGACTGTGGGCAGTGCCAGGGCAATATCCAGCGTGAGGTGTGGCACAAGCTGCCTCCAGCTCTTCCCTCTTGGTTTGGCTCCTTGGCTGAGAGCATTCACTGAGCACTGCAATACTGCCTTAAAAGGGGGATTGCTGCAGATGTGTGATGTAGGGGAGAAATGTGTGGTTTATGCTGCATTTTCACTTCTTAGTAATCATTGATGCTCATGAAAGCCTCTACATTAACCTTTTAAATTGTAGTAATTTGTTAGTGAAGCTGTTCCTCATCGGCCTGGGCCTCCCTTCTACCAAACTCCTCTAAAAACTTACCAGTGTCTCAAGCAGAAGTTTCTAGTTTTTAAAACAATGGGGGATTAATAATCTAATTTAGATTTCCTTCACTCCCCTTCGAGGAAAAATGTCAACTCAAACCTAATGCACAGATGAAGAAAGAAGTAATTGCCATATGGAGCTGACACACCTACAACCCAACTTAGTGCTGGAGTTTTGTTGTGTTCCAGACCCCCCCAGCTGATGTATGACAGATTTCCTGTCCCTGCCTTGGCAATGGGATTCGTAACAGCTTCCAGCAGTTTGAGTGGTTATTTGGGTGTTTGTACCATCTTTTATCATTCCTACATAAAAGTGTTCAGTGATCATTAACAGAAGTTCAAGGGCCACATCACCAAATCACTGACTGCAAAGGCTTAGTGAGAAAAAGGAGGAATTTTTTTGGCCAGGTAGTTGCATAAATGACAGGGTTTGGTGGGAATTATGAATATAATGATACCTCAGTTATTAAAGTGACAAAAGGGGATTTGAACATTGAGACCCATTCTTCAAGTCTCTTTTTGATTACAGGAGCTGACTTCGAATTGCTGTGCGTCTGTCCCTTATCTGTAAAATTAAGGTTTTAATTACCTGCTGCCTCCTTCGCTGCTTGCTCCCTGACTGTAGAGGTTTTGTCCCGGTTTGGTATGACTGCAGCGGAGCACATTGCCCTCAGCTCTGCTCAAAAGGAATGGGCTAAAAGCTGCTGCAAAGGTCCACATCGTTGGTGAAAGGCAGGATGCTCGTGCAGCACCATTAATAAGTGCCACTCCTTAGTTTGCCACAGCTCTCTGTGTGACTGGGGTCAGCTGAGCAGCTCCTTCAGCCTCAATTTCTGCTCTTTGAAGTGTAAACATTGCATCTTTATCTCACAATGGTGCTGGGAAGCTGTATTAGCTTGATGTGTGCAAGTCTCTAAACCCCTGAAGAAGCTGAAATACTGACTATTACCACCTGTGTGGGCAGAGGGTTTGTAACTGTGAGAACCTCCAGGGAAAATTCCCATTTCCCAAGAAATGGGGTCTCATTAAAACAGGTTTTTTTCACCCCATGCAAGAGAGAATTTTACCAACATTAGCAAGCGTGGGTCTGATCACATCTCATGTTTGGTAGGCATGGTGTGCTCCAAACCCAACATGAGTTTTCACAAGCAATAAACACACAGAACACTTCCATGATTATTTTCAGCCTTGTGTAATTTTCAGAACAGCAAAACACAGCATAACTCTAATCTTTCCAATGTGGTTATCACCTGCAATAAAAATGTCACCTCAGCTATTAGCAGTGCTGCTAAATCACTGGCCTGACTTGAAGTCTTCCATCTGGAGTTATAAGTTAAGGACAGTTTATCACAGGAGCGATTTATTGTGTAAACAGATCTTGCTGCTGGCATTTAGGAGAACGTGGCTGCCTGCCACTCAGCCAAAATCTTCTATCACACTTGACTGAAGTTCCCAGCCTTGAATTATTAGTTAATAATATCCGAGCCAAAGCATAATTTATTGTTTAAGTAAACTTTGAAACACAAAAACAGTGTCTTAGCTCCCAGACTTAGTGTTTGCCTTAGGCAAAGCATTCTTCTTTCAGCACAAAATTGTAATGAAATAGGAGTAAGATTTGTAACTAATTCTAACCCTTCCTGCATGTATAACTTACCTAAAGGCAGAACACAATCTTCCGAGCTGTTCTTCCCTCATTTCTGTATTGTAAGACCAACAGCCTTCATGCCGTAACTGAGCAGAGATCAATCACACACAGTCAGACACGTCCAAACCTCAAAATTTAAAAGTAACACATCTGTGGTTTCCTGATAGGGAAATTTGACAGCATCCCTTTTATATCTTTTCATCTGTTTTATCAGCTTGTGGAAACCCACGAGTTTCCCCCTCAGAAGCGCTTGTGGCTAATCTAATTTAGAGCAGGAAGTTATTTCATTGAAAGGAATAACCTTGTCTGGCAATCATTTCTTAGCATTTAGGGTATTATTTACAGCAGTGCCATGATACCAACAGCCAGCAGATGCCAGCACACACACACGAGCACCAAAAGTGCCTCTTTCATGCTAAAGGAGGGATGGTGCAGAGCTGTTCCAAGTGTGGGAACCCAGAGGAGAAATGAACATTCTCTTTGATGTCATATATAAAGGATATAAAACATAGCACTGTACTAAACTGAATCTTGGATTTAAAGAGGCCACTTACTGGAGAAAGGACTGTACACTGGTCTAGCAGGTCACTGCCTTCTCTCTTCAAAACTGACTTATTTCCATATGCAACTTTGCCTGGAATTTCAGGGCCTCGTTGATCTAGGGTGTTTGTTTTTGTTTTTTTTCCTTTGCATACTGAATTGAGGATCCTTAATATCATATCTTCTACTTGTGTCAGCATGCACAAATGTGCCAAAATCCCCCCAACACCTCTGTACAGGGGACCCTTGAGACACTTGAGTGAAACCTTGAGACCTTGAGGTTTTTGGCTGCCCACATTAAACAGTGCAGGCAGGAAAAATGAAAGGCCAGGTGCTCATGCTGCAAACCCTGCAATGCCTCCAAGCACAGATGGTCCTTTTTTCCTGAAATTGTCACTGCTCCTGCCAGAAGCCTTTGCAGCACCATAGTCACGGCCTTCTGACACTGAGTGATGGAGATCACTTCTGACAGACCTCTTCCAGAGCAGAAAACATTGGTCCCAGAGTGTTCAAAAAGTCATCAGGCAAGTCCTCGCTGCCAATGGAGATGGAGCAGGGGGAGTTACTGGGCTCTAATTCTCCTTCCTCAGTGTATCTGCAAGGTTCACAGATGTCCCCGTAATCTTCCTGTGTGTTTTGGTGATATACTTTCTAAAGAAGGGAAGAAACAAGGCAAGTCAGCACAAAAGCTCCTACTGCCCTTCAAAATTAAAGGAAGTTATGGCATGCAAATTAGGCAGGAATTTACAGGGAAGATTATGAGTCTTTGTTTGACAAGGAAAAGTTCTAGAGGAAGTCTCAGCTGCCTAAGTTCCAGAGTTTGAACTTTCCTCAGGGTACCAATGGGGCAGGAAAGGGCATTTGATCTGTCCTGGACCAGAGAGCTGGCATGTGACTTTGGCTAGGAGTGACCTTGGCTGGCAAGTGATCTTGGCCTGCAGTCTGGACAAGGAGGGCAAAGAACAGGACTGTAAACATGCAAGGTCAGGCAGGGCAAGGAAAGAGGAATTTGAATTTCCCTGACAGCACAGAATTGCAAGAGCAGGTGACAAAAATTTACCCTGCTCAGGCACAGAAAGCATTTTAGCCCCACTTCTCCAACCTGAAGGACAATTCAGTCAAGGAAAAAAAGGTATTTTCAACAAAGTCTTGAATGTTTTCCCATCCTGTATATCCCTTGCTTTCAACTGCAGTGCTTCTGAGATGTGGGCTCAGAGCAGCTGGAGCCAGAGCAGCTGCCCAGTTTTGCTAGCCCTTTCTCCAGTGCTTACAGAACTTGACACAGGAGGAGTTCAGTGCTCATTCCTTACCTGAGCCAGTGTTCTGTCCACTGTCTGCATGAAGCAATCCAGGCGTCTGGCTTGAGATGTCTCAGAACCACTGGAACAGCCATTCTGGAAAGCAGACACACCAACTCAGGTGTGACCAGTCACCTTCGGGAATTTCTTTACTTACCAATAACTCCAATTATCTTTCTCTCTGTTACATCCATTTCTCTTGTGCTGCCTTCTCCAGTTACTCCAACAAGTGACAGTTATTTTCTAATTGAATGATATTGCATTATTCTTCCCACTGCTATTAACACCAGACCTAATTCTTGGGATACCACTTCCCTTGGTATAAAAAAGGACATTTTCATCAAGAACCAGGCAGTTACCTCAGAAATCACTTCTCTTTCAGCCTCCACAGACACAGACATTGGAGTAGCACCGTGTGTAATATCCAGCCCAGCCTGCACACAGGGGAGGGATGCTGTTAATAAGGAACTGAAGCAAGTGTGAAGGATCACACCTCTGCAGACTGTTCCATTTCCCACTCTCATTTACTCCTTTGTTGCACACACCAGGATGTGTGTGTAGTAGAGTGACAGGAGATGCTGTGTTTCCTCACCTCTCGGGCTCACCAGCAGGAGGAGGCACCTGGAAAGGTCCTGCTGATACTGGAAAAGGGTAGGAGTGGTAACAGTCTGTCACCAGAGTGGCTTTATCCAGCCCAGGCAGGCTCAGTGGCAAATTTTGCTCAGAAGAAACATAATTAAAGAGAGAGCCAGTAGCACATTCAGCTGCAGAGCACAGGTGGGATAGTGTGGATATGTGCTGTCACACTCACCTCAGAAAAGGAACTGCTCTCTTCATTGTAGTTGATTAAAGTCTGTTCACCTTCCTGGGGTAGGGCAATGGCTTTGCTTTTAGCCCCTGACCTGTAACAGCGGCAGAGCAGGATGCTGGAGACTGCAAAGGAGAAAGGGAAAGGTGAAATGGGCGCTGGGAATGGATGGGTTTGGCTCAACACTGAGGGGGGAGAGGTTCCCAGCCCACTTCCAAAGGAGCTCCCTTGGGAAACCCCAGCAGTGCAGCTGTGCAGATGGAATTCTTGGTTGGAGACTGAGCAGGCAGAGAGAACAGATCGTGCTCAGGTAACCAGAGGAACAGTGCTCAGATATCATTTATTGACTTTTCTTCAAATAAGGCATCAGCAGTTCTCATCTCCAGAATTAACCAACATGAGCTGGTACAGAGGAGCCAGCTCTAGAACAAATTTAACATCCATGGGATAATTTCATTACTGTCAGTTTGCCAGGACACAGACAATGTCAAAAAAAGCCAAGTATTCAATTATATTCAAAGCAAATAAAAATACTTGCCATGTTGTACTATAGTTTAGCTTAATGACAATTTACACCTGCCAGTCATCCTCTGGATGCAAAACAGTCATGACTTTAGTAGGTTTGAGCTCAAGAGCTGCAATTTCAATGATACCCAGTGGTCAGATGACAGAGAACCTGCACGTCTAACCTAGGAGGTTGCTTACCCAGTAGTAATAAGAAAACCACCACTATTATCACAATGGCACCACTTCCAAGTCCCACTGCTGCTTCTAGAACTGGTGAATATTTACAAGTGTTTCCATCTGGGCAAAAGCAGAGCCTGATGTGCTGGTTCTGCCTTGTGGAAAATCCTTGCCCATCCTGAATAATGATGGGCACCAAGTAGCTGCCCTGTGGGAGGCTTCTTGACATCAGAAGTTCAACTGACTGTCCTGAAAAGACAAGTAAATAATTTCATGACTCACAGAAAGAAGTCAAATATTTTTCAGTCCCATTTGTTGATAAAGGAAACTCATTTGCACCCCAATTTCAAGTACTTTTGCCAGCCTTAATGCACCATAGTGAATAGAACTAAATGATATCCCAGTTTATCCCCTCACCGAGCCTTCTGGGCAGAGATCTGTCCCAGCTGGCTGCACTCTGGCACAGCTCCCTGATAACCTCTGCAATTCCTTAGGTAGTTAATCAAGTGAAGAAGTGGATCCTCAGCTGTCTCATCCCCCTTTCTGCAGTTTGAGCACATTGCTGCTGCTCCTGTCCTCAGCAGAGATGAAGGGCAATGTCACTTTTCACAAACTTCATATTTTGAAGTCTCTCCCATCATTTCAGTCTCACTGAGACTCATCAGTAACATAAAGGTAAGAGACAGTGAAATAATCAGAGGGTCACAACTGACAATGAACTCAGGAAGAACATGAAAAGAAGAACTCACCAAAGTTCCTTCCTAACGTCCAGTTATGCTTCACATCTTCAGAGTCCTCAGCCAGCTCAAATATAAATGGCCCTGAATGTGAATGGGCCAGAGCAGGCTTGGCTTCTATAAGGAGAGGTGCCCCTTCTTTTTTGTCACAGACATCTAAAGCAGGAGCCAGCAACGATGGCATATGATTATTAATGTCAGACAAGTAAAGCAGGATGGTGCCAGTACCAGTCTGTGGTGGCTTGCCTGGGTAGGAGCAAAAGAAACAGAAAAACTCTCACAGCTGGGCACTGACAAATGCTGGTGCAGTGGCAGGATCTGTCACCAGTCACACATAGCACAAGTTATAAACATTAGAGTGTTTTATTATCCATTAACCCCTTAGATCCTTAGTCTTGCTATCTTTTTATGTTTGACATGCACCTCATTTCACAGTCCAAACTGCCTGAATATTCTCTGGCTGGCTGCTTACCACGATCAGTAGCATGAACAATAATGGTGTACAGGTTGTTGTTCAAAAAGGGGGATTCTTGACCAAATTCTTTCACCACAGTAAGAACACCAGAGTTCTCATCCACGCTCAGCCAACCATCCGGGTCATGGGCTATTTCATATCTGAAAAAGAAAAGGAAAATTACAAGTTATTATTTTAAATGGATTTTGGGTACCAAAATCACCACTTGCAAACTTCTTTATACTCCTAAACTATTTCTTATTCTAAGAGTAGGAACATCACCACTTACTTTATTTTATCTGGCACATCATCTGGATATGTGGCAGAATACTTTCTAAATACCCTCCCAGGCTTCATTGAATCTTCCTTTTGGACAATAAGTCTAGGAGGATGAAACCTTGGAGCACGCTGTGACTTTACAACCTTGATGTTCACGGCTGTGTTTGTGGATTCCAGATCAGAGACTGTCACAATGCCATTTTTACACCAGAAGAATGGTTCTTCATTTGCTACAGAAATGATGAGTCTCATCTCAGAGTTCCCTTCATAGCTGAGAGGCTGAAAACCCCAGACAAAAGCAGGTTAATTAGCAGATACGCCCTTTCAGCAGTTTATTAGCAGTTATGACCTTTGTTTTGGCAGTCATGACTGTTACCAGGAACAGAAGTGACCTAAGCTCACCCAGCTCAGATTGACTCTCACAACCACAGCCACATGACACATTGCTACACTCAGTTTACCTATTGCTATTTCCTCCTCACCTTGATAACACTCAAAATGCCTTCATTTGTAGCTGGATCTGTCTCAATGGTGAACTGCTCCTTCTCATTGCCCTTTGTTATTTTGTATTTTGCTCTCCATGCTGGAGTGTTGGGAGAGTCTTGATCTTCCACTTGGAGCCGTAACACAGCTGGATGTTCTTCTCCTGCTGAAATCTGCAGGTGGTACTGGGAAAGAAAAGGAAGGAAATAAGGATATCTATCTATCTATCTATCTACCTATCTATCTATCTATCTATCTATCTATCTATCTATCTGTCTATCTATCTATCTATCTATCTATCTACTCTTCACAATGGCTTAAGTTTTTGATGGTGCAATGTAGCCACCAGCTTGCCTAACTAGCACTCCATAGGCAGACTGAGAAATGCCAATTAAATCACCAAAGGAGTAATGGGGCAGCAATAAGATGTAATTTGTTTGTCTTTATTTCTTATAATAAATTGGTTGAGAGCTGAAAATTCAGGCATTCTAATATACAAACTGCACTGTCTTTGCATCACAACTTTAAAAACGGAATAAGAATGACACTCAGAGAACAAATTAGAGCTGTGATAAGGGTCAGAATTTTGCTAGATAGGAGTTGATGAAAGCACAGGTCTCTTGTGTAAACCCCATTTTTGCAGGTGCTATGACATTATTCCCTCAGGTTTTCAAACACCAGGTAGAAGACACTGGTGAAGGTGTTTGGGGTTGTGAAGAGCAGCATGAGAGATAATAGGGCTACAACAGTGTGTACAATCACCTACAAAAACAAATATTTCCACAGACCTGGTATGACTGAGCACTCTGAATACATGTGCTGGGTTTGGCTGGGATGGTTTATTTAGGTGGATTCTTAAATAAAGAGCAGATCGTAATCATAGACTGTAATCATAATACATAATAATTGTTTTCAGAGATCATGGAAGGGACCCTTATCGTTCCAACCCTTGCCATGGGCAAGGACAACTCTCACGAGACCAGGTGGCTCAGAGCCCAGCCCAAGCTGGCCTGGAACACTTCCAGGAGTGGAACATTCACCACTTCTCTGAGCAATCAGCACCTCAGCTGCCCAGATGTCAGAATAAGCTGGTCTGTCAACTTCCTTATGCTTCCAATGCCACAAAACCCTTCTGGCAATGTGCACTGAAAATTAACAAAGTTTAGTACTTTAAGAGATATTTTATCTAACAGATCTCATTTGCTCAAGTTTTGCCCAAGATTCTGAAAGGCTCTGAGAGTTCCCATTTCCACTGCTGAGTGCATTTAGCAGTTGGAAGGACTGAACTGTACTTAGAAAGGCTCCATGAAGTAATAATGTTTTCCCTTACGTTATCACCAGTAAACAGAGGGAGGTGGTTGTTTGCATCCTCAACAGCAACAGTCACTGTTGCAGTGGATGACATCTGGGGACTTCCATGGTCACTGGCTTTAATCAGAAGGTTGAAAGAGTTGGCAGTCTGAAAAGCAGAAACAAGGAAGTTCCTGAAGCTCAGCTGAGAAGCAGTTCACACATTTTGCCAGCCACAGCTGGATGTGAGACTCTCCTTCCCCTCGTACCTGGTAACTGTGAGGTGAACGTGTCACACACTAATGAGGAGAAGATGCTAAATATACATCACCTTATAATCCAAGCATCCTGACAGAAATATTGATCCTGTGGTCGGATCAATGTTAAATGTGAGTCCATCTGGAGAGGGCCTTTGCGTACTGATAGAATAGGACACCTGTGAGTTCACAGTGCCCACTTCATCTTTGTCCAGGGCTGTGACTTGGATAACTGGCTCATCTAGGGTGAAGAATTAATGAGATATTAGTGTTTAGTCTCAGTGTGTTCTCAGGCCTGTCTGCAGGCTCTTCAACACACAACTCTTAAGAAAACCTACAATTTCTCCTGTGGCCACGGTTATCCCTGCACACACTCTGGCCACTACTTCCTTTGGGTGGCAAATCTGCCTAAAGAACTGTTAGACTACAGAATTACCACACTCCTGGATTTACTTCATCAAAAAGCATGTACTTTTTTTTTCATGCCAGCTCCTGAGGAGTTGGCACCACATGTGTACACACCCAGACTAAGTCTTTGTGATTCTGAGCAGTGTCTGACCCCTTTCTGTGAAGTTGGGTGCATGTGCAGCTTCCAGATCCACAGGTGAGATCGGTGTGCCAAGCTCTTGGCTTGTAGTTTTAGAAGAAACATCTTTGAAGTTTTTCCAGAATGTCTCCAATGACATTCTAATGTACATTGAGGTTAATCAGACAAGAGGTTGAAATGGACGAAACAGGAAAATGTCCCTGAACTCCTGAGTGTTTAAATAAAAGGCAGAGAGGAACAGATTTAGCAGGAAAAGGATTCCAGTGAAGGAATTAGGAAGAGAACACTCATACACCAACCAGCAGTGATCCTTGTTTGGGTGGCACTTACCTTTACTGCGGTTCTCTCTTATTCTTGTGCCATATTCTTCCATGGAAAACTCAGGTGCATTGTCATTTATATCTTTAACTTTTATCTTGAAAAATATCGGGCTGTCCAACAGCTCACCAGATTTTCTGTTCTCAACATCAAAACGAATCTAAACGAGTAGCAACACAGACATCAGAATGAACTGAACAGCACTATTTAGATACCAGAATAGAACAAAAAACTTTCTGTTTTGAAGCTGCTTCAGTCAACTTTGCTTAGCACTTTGGCTTTCAAGCAGATGGTTAAGTCATTATTTCACCTTGCAAAAGTGACAGATTCGTAACAGTCATCCTGGGCCTCAAACAACATTTTTTAAAATAAAAAAAGATTTTTATTCGAAACTGATTATTTGAAATGGCTGCCTAAAAGGCAAGGTGTTGCACAGAAAAACACATGGGAAACTATAATTTGGGTACAGTAAATCCACAGAAACCCAAATAGAAATCATTACAGAATAAACATAAGGAGACCACAACTGAAACATTTTTTTTCAGGAGGAAAACAAACCCACACTCCCATATTTCATTCATAAACTTATCACATTTCTTTCCTGCTGGTGAACACTTTCCTGCTTTTTAAGGAGAAATATATGCTTCCTTTTATGTAAAGTTCCAGTAAGAGAGCTCTGCAGGATTACCCAGTTTTTGTAACACGACTATCTGCTTGCATTCTCTTGCGTTTACAACTCAGTGTTCTGGCCACTAGAGCTGAAACAGATTCTGAATTTCAGGACAGCCTTTTTAAAGTTTTTAGGTTATCACCAGGGCTCATCCTGGAAAGAAGATTGAAAAGAAGTGTTCAGATATTTGTGGAATTTCAGACAAGCCACAGAGATTTATAATGAATAATGATGTGGAAGTTAACTGGTCTCTGCCGAGCCAATTAATTTAGCAGTTATTTATAGGTGCCAGATAAGAAAAGCAATTAATGAAAACACATATTTAACATTATTACAGGTGTGTCTCTTTTTAATAGTAAAGCATTTCGCCATGCCAATTGTCCTTGGCAGACAGGGAGTGTCCTGGTGTGTTACCTGGAACTCCGGGGTTCTCTCCCTGTCGATGGTGCGATGGACGTACACGTGGCCATTGGCATCATCTTCTATGGAAAACAACCCGACCTCTGGGGCCTCGTCCACCCCGGGTCCACTGATTAAATACTTCAGGGATGTATTATATGATCTGTTATTGAACAGCTTTTGGAGAGAGGAGTAGTAAAAAGCAGGGAAGATGGAATAGAGAAAAAATAATTTCGGTCAATTCTCTTTCTGCCCCTTTCTCCCCGTCTGCAGCACCAGTGCACTCTTACCACTTCCACCTCTTCTTTCCTCTGAGTGTCCTTGCAACTTCCCATGGGAAGGACTAAATCCCTCCCACCTCACAGTTCTACCCAGCTCTGTGGGAATTAGACAAGTTTGGATGAGTAAATTTTTCGGAAGTTGCTTTTCAGGGCACACTTCTCGCCCTCTGCTCCCTGTGGTATTTTATTGTACAACCTGAGGTGATGTACAGGCTGAGCTTCAGGCAGAACTTTTCCTACAAGGTGGTTTGTACCTGTCCAGCATATTTGGGGAATGGTCCTTTGTCCTCCTCTTGAACATCAATGGTGGTGATAATCCAGGTCCTTTTTGTTCGCTTCAGAGCTTGCAGACTGTCTGACTGATAAGAATCTGTCCACTATAGGATAAAAAACAAGGTTTAGTGTCACAGTTTGCACGGTTAGCTGCTGTGTATCTGCTATTATAGAACATTGACTACAAACCTGAATACTCTTCCTTCTGATGGCTTGTCTTAAATTGGAATTTTCAATTTCATGAGAAAAACTGTCAGCAGCAGTAGCCTTGTGAAAAAAAGAAAAGGGATTGTGACAAGTGTGGGTCCTTAGAAAATCTTGACGTGTTGTCTAGGAGGAATTTGCCTTCACAGAAACATATTGATCCAGTTTTGACAGCACTGTATTGAATTGTAGTTAACCCTTAACTCCACAAATATCATCACAAATATCATCCATCTCATTCCAAACAAATGCCATGACACCTGTGAGAGCAACTCCTCTGCTCAGGTGATGCCAGTCCCCATAAAAATGCTGTGTCCATGCAGATATTTGGTATAATCTCTGTGGCTTTTCCTAAATCAAGGAAGATTGATTGGAAAAGGGAAAAGGGAAAAAAATCTCCAGTTTTTAAATATTCACTTCTGTCTTTTTGTGTCCAGTGCTCCTTTAGAAGTTGTCTAGCATTGTTAGGAAATAAACTGACTTTTGCAAAAAAGAGTTAAATCCGGGGAGAATTTCAGAGGCTACACCCAAATTGGCATCATTTTCCTTTTTGTAAAAATGCAAGCATCCTTCCTTGTTTCAAACACTGCTTTTTACTGGAAAACTTTCACCTCCAAGGACTATGACAGCACTCAAACCATTACCACCAGCTCACAGGTAACTTAGACACCTTTCTCCTTATTTTTCGAGACTTCCCTTGGAAATCTTGGGGTTTATTGACACATCCTATTAAATGTTTCCAAAAACGGAACAGATCTCTGCCTGCCCAGACTCGGGCAAAGGCCTTTACCCCGTGACTTTATTCTGAAGGAAAATACTTGTAAAATTGTCGTGGTTATAAAGCTGCTGAGCAAGGAATGGGGTTCATGAGCAATGCCTTGGAGCTGTAAAGCTGTTTACACCCAGGGGAAAGCTCTGTGATGTGACAACCCAGCACTTGCAAGCTGTCCTTGTTAGATTTGCTCCAGGTTCAGCCCTACTGGACCCCCTGAACAAGCTTTTTTCCTCTATATGTAGTAGTTTTAAATCATTTTGGAAGCTTTAACTGTGTATTCTCTGGTTTCCCCACTCCCCTTGTTCACCTGCATGGCCATGGCTCAGGGTAGAGCTGTCTCCATTCCAGTCAGGGGCACTGCTAGAAAGGAATAACCCAGTAGAGTACCCCAAAACCCACAGAAACACTCATGGAAAACTCCACTGAATTCCTGGGGGAATGATGGAGGACGTGGCAGGGACCAGCGTGCTCAGCCAGGTGCGAGCACTCTGCTATTCCCAGCAGGATGAGCAGTGGGATTTTCCAGCCCTGGAAAGCCCTTCCCAGAGATCTGAGCCTGGGAGCTGGGGCAGAGGCACCGCCTGTTTCAGAGGCACCTGTGAGGACAGACGGACTCACAGAGGGGTTAAGGGGGGAAGAGACCACTGGAGATCAGCAGGTCCTCTCAAGAACACTACTCAGGATTGAGTCCACAAGGATTCTGAGTGTCTCCAGGGAAAGAGACTCCATCACCTCTCCAGGCAGCCTGTTCCAGACCCCAGCCACCCACACAGTTCTGCTCACGTTCAGCTGGAATGTTCCGTGGCCGTCTCCTGCCCGTTGCCCCTGATCCCGCTTGCTCAGCACCCCAAGGCGGTTCTGGCTCCATCCTCCTGCCCACATCCCAGCCCACACCCACCTGCAGGAGCAGCAGGACGAGGAGCAGCCCCGAGGGGTGCAGCAGGACCATGGTGCTGCGCCTGAGAGGGTCCTGCCGTGGGAGGTGGGAGCATCCAGGTGCAGCAGAGCCGGCTCTGTGGAACATCGTGGGACGGCTCCCTGCAGCCCAGGGCTGTTCCACCAGCAATTCCACCCGGGTCCAGCCCTGAGAGCAGCCCCAGAGGACCAGAGGTATTTCCAGCCCGTCAGACAGAGTGAAAAAAACCCTGTTTTTTCTGACTGAACCGGCTCCAAGCAAAGCTCAGTCCTCCTGTGGTGTTGGGCTGCTCTCGTCAGTCTGCACCTGCCACTCACAATAAATGGGCCATGGCTGCAGTTTTATTGCTGTTTTACAGTCAACAGTAAACACGTGTCTTGATTTAACAGTTCCTTGGAAATGCCATTTCCTAGTAACTTCACCATTGTTTGTTGAAGATAAATGCACAACTTTACTTTCAATAGGACCTGGGTTTACCTGGGTTTGTGCCCAGGAAAGCTGCTTCTCTACAATTTCAGACTTTGAAACAAGAACAAGTTCTGTCAAAGCTTATTTGAACAAGACATGTCCTGTTCCACCCAAAGGCCAACAAGCAAGGATGGACTTGTATATCTGGAGATTAACTTCCCACCCAGGGTTGGAAAAATATTTTTTACTTAAAACTTCTTAAGGAAGTAGGAAATCAAAAAATAAGAAGCAGAGAGTGACAGAGAGCAGGGGAAAAGTTCTGGTTTCTTTGAAAACATCTCTTACAGCATTCTCAATTCTCCTGATTTGCTTTTACTGGGCACTAAGATTAGTCTCTTTTATAACTGGAAAATAATTAATTTAGTGTTCTGGAAGTTGTGAAAGGAAAAAATTACTGAATATTGTTCAGGTGAGAAGAAAAGCAATAGATCATTCCAAATATGCCATACTCAAGTAACTGAGTGTGTGCAGGAAGGCAGGAGGGACCTTCCAAAACTCACAAATAACAGCAAGAGATTAAATAGACAGGACAGGAAGGCTTGGACAGCAGGAAAACCTCAAACAGCAGGAATGGTCTGACTGTAAAATTGTTGTGTGATACCTCACAAAGGAGCTCTGTAAAGCTCACTATAAATAGAACAGAAAAAGCAAAACAAAGGCAGTTTTCAGCAATAGAAGACAGAAAATTCGACTCTCTCTCCCTTTATTCTCCTCTGGATGAGCCTCAGCTGAATGCATGAGAACGCTGTGTGTGAAATTAGGTTACACCTATTCCGTACTCCGGGAGAAATCCAGTCCGGGTTTTGCTCCGTTCCGGACTCCGGCCGCAATCCGGCCCGGGTTTTCCCGCGGCCCGGGCCCCGGATGGAGTTGCCTGGAAATAAATGAAGGAAATGAAAGAAATGAAGGAAATTCAGGAAATTCAGGAAATTCCCCAATTTCGATGGGGCCGGGATGCGCTGGGCTTCCCCTCTCCCAACACTGCCTTTCTGGAAATTCACCCAAGAGAATTCAGTTGTGCCGCCGTGAGGAGAAAAAACACAACTCGGCAACAAACAGGGCGGTCTCTCACTTTTATTGTAGCAAATATACGGTACCTTTGAATGACAAGAATACTTTCCCATGGAATTACTAGCAAAAATACCCACAAATAGTTCAAATAAATAAGGATACATGAATACCAACATCAAAAGCTGGTTTGCAAATCCTCAGTTTAATCAAGTTCAGTCCTTCCTGCGTGGTCTGTTTATTTTTCAGATGAAAAACCACTAATGCAATGGGAGCAACAAAGGCTCAATACCTTTAAAATAAGGCAAAAAACAGTACATTCTAGGCAATTTCATACTGTAGAAATTTAAAGTATCAGTTCCAAAAAAAGCACAAATTGGCTGAAAAAACAAATAAATAAAAACCTGTCAAAAATTCTCTCGGAATTCTAACAAGATCCTTTAAATAGCAAATGCAAGGTAGAAATTACCTCAAGCCATGAGTGAAACACAGAAAGGACACGAGCAGTGGCAGGGTGAGGGCAGATCTCGGAGTGTGGAGTCAAACAGGACAGCTCAGGCCGAGGGAAGCCCTGCAGCATCACCCTGCTGTCCCCAGCTGAGGAGGGAAAACCTCCCTGCCCTCAGCATGAGATGCAAGCAACGAGAAAAAAAAGGAGCGTGGCAAGAGAAAAACAGTATTGCTTTAAATTTCTTCATGTGATGCACTGAAAGTCATTAGCATTACCAAGGAAAGCAGTTTATACATATTGGAGTGAAATTCTGTTTCTTCGTATCTTCTAACAGGGTCATTTCACTGAAAATAACAGAGTTGTTCAAAGTTTCTACTCATGTAACTGAAGCAGAGTCTGGCTGTTTAAAATTTAAACTACAACCTGAGCATATTTTCTGTAGGTAATACTGCTTTACATTCTCTAGCCAAAAGAAATTAAATAAATGACTCTGTTTAAATATCTCACATCACAGTAATCTGTTCTTCAAGAAGCATCACCAGTGCTAGGCTTACATCTACGTGATCATATTGCTAAACCTTGTAAAAAAAAAAGGCTAACAGCCTCACAAATGGGGCGCTGTGGAAGTATCTTTAGTAATTAATTTTAAGCTGGATGTGTTTGATGGAATAAATTTTTCTGCTCTGTTCAGAAGCGCTTCTAAAGGCAACATCCAGCAAAACAAAATGAAAGGAATATAAACCATAGTCCTCTTCATAAAAGGAGCTCTTTTCATCTGTGGGCCCAGACACGGTGAAGTTAAAATGGCACAAGGATAAAACCCAGCCCTCGCAGGTCTGCTCAGACCAAGAGCTGTTTGCTGAGGCAAACACAGAATTTCTGTTTCTGTGTGAGAACAAAGACAAGCGTGTTGGAAGTACCAAATCAACGACAGAAATCAGACTGGTGTGATTATCACGTGAGACAAACTTATTTGGCCAGTGATCCCACATGGAGCCCAGTGATGAAGTTTTCAGACTTCTCTGAAGTGGCATCACCACCTCCACCTGCTGCACTTTTTGTCTCCAGTGACAGACTGGTGTCCATAAGATGACAAACTCTACATTAAAACTTTCTTACCTCTGTGACAAAATACTTTTCCCAGTGCCAATCACCTTTAGTCTGGTCACAGCTGATTGAAATTAGATTTATTTATTCTCAAGGAAGTGATCATGCAAAAGGTTCCTATATCTACATGCCCTCCTTACAACCCAGGAAAGTTTCAAATTAGAAAATTTAGCATCTGAAAATATTCAATGCTGTAACAACATGCTAAATTATTTACTGCATCTAACAGAACTTGTTTTAAAGACTGCTATTCTGATTATTGCCTGGATCCTGCTCACCTCAGGTTTGGTGCTTGTAACAGTGAACTAGAACAGTGCATTAAAATCCTGATTATTGGCAAAGCAGCTCTCCAATTTTTCACTACTGTTCATGTCAATCAGGAAAGCTTGGCTAAGGCAGACTTGCAGAATTTGGCCAGAGCTTGAAATACTAGCACTGAGTGCAGGGACTTTTCATCTAAAAAAAGCAGAAAGACATGGGGCTGGGCCAAAACGAAAGGGTGAAACAGCAACACTGGGATGTGCTGGTCCTCTGCAGCTGCTGGTGTTCAGTCCCATCCTGAGTGCCACCACACCTCTGACACAGCCAACTTCTCCAGTCTTTGAGCATCTCAGATTAAGTTTCACTTGAATTGCATAGAGCTGAATGTACATGCAACTACAATTCCTATTAAGTGTAACTTTACAGATACTGATTCCAGAAATGTAATACCATTACATTCGTTTCCTTTACGGATTCAAAATTTCACATTTGGTCTCCGGTAGACTAGGAAAAAAACACTAAAAATATTTCTTAGACCATTCCTGAGCAATGTTTTTATGTACTGTAAAATACTCTATTACTACACTTCTTAATATTCTCACTTTTCAAACTACATATAAATTCATGCTTTGAAATTTTACAAAGCTGAAGATCTGGTAGGCACAAGAAAAGAAACAGCTAAGCATCTTAAAACCAAGATGAGCTCACCAAGAGAAGTGCAATTTAGCTATATACATAATGTACTTTTCGTATTTGCTACTTTTTCATTTTCTATCACCATGTGAAGGATCCACTTGCAGAATCTGGTCCATCAGACCTCAGCTCACTTCTCATGAAGACTGGGGCTGGTGGCTGAGGAGGAAAATATGCTGACCAGGACTTTAAAGTGGGAGTAAAAAACAGTGTTTAGAATTTCATCTTAGCAAGGTGCTGTCCTCAGCTGCTGTGATTGATTTGAAATTGCAACAGATGAAGTGACACTTGAATATTCTCTGAACTGTCCTTTGTATTCTCCTGTATCTCACAGAGACAAGAGAAGTCAGAAGGTCCAAGGACAGGATCCAATCCTGGTTGTACAATTTCCTTCTGTAGGACATTTCCCCATCTCACCTCCCTAACCCTTAAGAAGCCAAACTAGACTGGACCACAGGATAAATAAGAGTCATCTTAGATGACTAAAAATAGGTATCTTCTGTATCAAAATATATCTTTACTTGAACTTACAACACCCTTTAAATTCTTCCCATAAGAATCTGGTTTTTATGTTTTGAGAGGCTACCGGTTCTGAAAACTAGGCCATAGAGTCTCTGCTAAAAGCCTTAGTTTGCATTACTCTAAGATACCCATGTGCAATCTGAAATTGGTCATTTCCTCTAAAAGACGTGAATCAAGGCCTACAAAATGAACTTCCAGGAAAGCTGTCTGTAAACACAGTGAAGATTCCAGGGTATAAAAATACACATTCCATTTTCTTCATCTGTCATTATTGAAGCTGTCTGGTCCCTAAGACTTTGTCTTAAAAATAATTCTTTCTACATTAAAATATTTCAAAACATTATCTCCATTCTTCTTCTTCTTCTCAAAAAAATAATATCTATTTCATCAAAAAAATCCAATTCATCATCTTCTGTGAAGAATTAGAGTTGACTTTGCATAGGTAACAGGCTCCATTGTTTTATAAAAACACCACAATCAAACCTGTCTTACAAAAAGCACATCTGGGCAAGGAGCAAGAGCACGGACCCTATTCCCTCCCACCCAGCAGGGCAAGTACAAGGAACACTCAGCTGGTGCAGACAGGACGTTCTACACTTCTCTAAACTTCACACTGTGCTACTTTTATCCTCATTGAGCGATGATAAATATTTTTGAGTAAAGACCAATGGAAGACACTTGCCTTCAGGGAAAACATTTCCTGCTGGCTTAAGATCAAATCTATAGAAATGAACAGTGCTGACTCAGAACCACGTGTCAGGAACATTTTTCTCCTTCAGGAGAGCTTCCTATGAAGAACAAAAAGATTCTTCTCCACTGGCCAGATGCTTTCTAGCAGTCAAGAAACATCACTACTGAGTAATGAATCTTCCCTCACTGAAATTTGCGTGGTGCTTGCTTTGTGCCATTTGTTTTTGTTTTCCTGTCCGCTGTTGGTTTTTTAGGAGGAACGTAATTGCTGGCATTGCCGTTTTTCTTTGGATTTGTACAGGCGTATGTTTTTAAGCCTTTGATGGGAGCAGCTGCACCGTGGAACGCTGGGGCTTGCTTAGGGGGTCTGATGTTACCAACACTTTGGATTTTAGAGCTGCTCTCGGGGGGCTGCAGACTGAGAAGCTGCTGCTTTGCAGCCGGTTTCTTTTTCAGCTCCCTCCTCACATCAGCACTCTGCCTCTGCGAGGACGCTGCCCATCCCGTCCTCTCGGGAGCTCTCAGGTGACCCGGATGGGGACGCACCTGGCGAGTCTCCTCAGAGCACGGCTCAGCCCTGTGACCCAAACAGCTCCTGGGCAGCCTGGTGACACTTTCCTGGGGCACGGCCTGCCTGGCACAGGGCACGGGGCTGAGCAAGGCTTTGCCTTTCCCAGGGCTCTTGAGGGCACGCGTGGCGCCGGGGGCAGTCTGGGGCCGGGCTTTGGCGGCCCTGCCCTTCTCGCTCTGCTCCGTCTGCAGCTGCAGCCACTCCAGCTGCACCAGGCGCTCGATGTATTTCTCCAGGGATCCCGTGGGCCTGGGGCGGAAATCGCTCCTCCCTTCCACATGGACAAAGATGGCCAGCTGCTTCAGGTCCCACGAGTTGAAAGGGGGTGGGAGGAAGTCAGGGTAGTAATATTCGGATTCTTTAAATCCCATTTCAGGGATGTGTTCCAAACAAACTGGGTCGATTTCTTCAGCTCTGAGGATGAGTTCGGGTGGTGTGCAGGGAGAGGGGGGAATGGGAATCCTTTCTGAGTCAGAGAGGTCACTGGCACTATCATCTTCAGCATCTTCTTTAATAATTTGTACCGATTCAAAATCAAGAAACATTTCCCCTATGGATGCTTCTTGCCATTTTGAAGAGCCCGGACTGGCTTCAGCAATGTATTCTTCGTGAGTCTTTCCCAACTGTTCTTTTTTACTGCAATAAAAATGCTGCACTGGGACATCCTTAGCCCTACAGAAGTTTTCTTGTGTGCTGCCCTTTGTGCAAGAGGGGATCTTGTGCAGGAAGGATTCGTTTTGCCTTCTTTCTGGGGGGCTTCTGTGCAGGAAGGATTCGTTTTGCCTTCTTTCTGGGGGGCTCCTGTGCAGGAAGGATTCGTTTTGCCTTCTTTCTGGGGGGCTCCTCTTTGGTCCTTGTGCACTGTGCAGTGAGCTGCAAACACTGGGGATCCTGAAGGAAAAGGAAGTTCATGTCCTGTTAGAATGGTCAATGCCTTTGAACAGCAGCTTACAAAGGTGTTGCCACCCCTTCAAGGACAGGGATCTCCATGACTGAAGCTAAAACTGGCGTGAAAATCTGGTAATGAGGCAAAATCAGTAACTGCTGGTAGAGATAACACTGCCTACTACTGATTGTTTTTTGTTTGTTTGTTTGTTTTTAAATTATTATTAGGGTTCTGTCTGTGAACTCACTAAAGCAGGATAGCAGGTTTCCATTTTGATAACTTAAATTTGTTTTTCTCATAAATGCTGAACCCTGAGCCAGTGAAGTCAAACGCAAAACAACTACAATTTCATCGCAAGCATTTTGTCTACCAGTTTGAAATGAATACAAATTAAACAGATAATCTTAACAGAAAATTACCTTTTTGACTGATTATTGCCATCCAGCTGGTTCCTTCCCTTCTTAAAAACACTTGGTTGGTGACCATCTTGAGTGTCATTGGAAATCTGAAGGGATATGAAAGTTTGTGATGATATTAAGAAGCTGACTTAGAGTAGGTAACCTTTTAAGGTTAGAAAAGGGGATTATTTACCTTTTCAATGGCACTTGATACATTTTTGCCTAATCTTCCAGGAGGAGATTTCGCATAAGAAATTGGTTTATTTAGTACTTTGGTGCTTGGATGGCTTTTTCCATTACTGTAACCAGAAAAGATTAAACAGAATATCAGATATAAATAGCAGCATGTATGAGTTGCAGAATAGAAGTACAATAAAAGCTTAGAGTGCAAATGAGTTTTAAAAAGGGTTGATTGCAGTTATTCTTAGACTTAAAGTTCATCTGAACTATGCCTGGCCACATTTTACTTTTCATATGACAAATACACTGCTGTATTTTTAATATTATTAATGCAAAAGTGAATAATTCTATCAGATGGTATAATAATAGAATGTAGCCCTTATATAGAATCTTCTATCAGAGGATCCCAATGCTCCTTTGGAGACAATAAATATTACAGACTAGATATTTAACCACTGATTTTTATAGTACCTGGTAGGTGCTCCTATTGCAATTACCAAAATTAATTATAAAGCACAATACGAAGATCATTGAAAGCCAAATCTTGCTTGTCTTTTCCATTTGCATGTTCTCAATGAAATTTAAAGGATTATTCCTTTGAAGATAAGGAGTGGAAGTGAACATGGAGCATAAGGTCTCTTCTGGTGTTAATACAAACTATTTCACAATGAAGGCATAAGGAAATTCCCTATTTCATATTGTAATGGAGTTGTGAAAATATTATTAAGAGAAAAGCCCATATGAAAGCAAAAGGAATGGCATTACTGATCTGGGCAGCTTAGAACTAAAACATGCTTCCTTAAATAAACCAGCTACCTTTCTGTGTAAGCACATGGAATACATAAATCAGCATATACTGTACAAATAAGAACAGCGTTTGCTCTACAAATAAGATTCCAAATAGCTTTAAAATATCGTTTCAGAACAGGACTAACCAAACTGTGCCCTCCTGTCCAGTCTAGCATTACTACAGTTCAGTTAATTTGCCAGGCTCTACATCTTGTTCGCAGTTTTTATGTCAGTATAGTCAGGTTCTGTTTTTAAAAGCACATGATTTTACAACTTCAAGAGCTTATAAAATCATGAATCTAAGTGCTGTGCCTCCAGCACTGCTGCAGTCACCTCTGTGACCTTGTGACCTGCACGATCATCCTGCACAATCATTCCTGGCGCCGGGATCAGGGAGAGGATGGCACCGGGAACAGGACAGCCAGGCACTGACTAACTAGGCCCCGTACACTGACATTCCAGTTACTATAAAAAGAGGAATTAATTTCCTTACTTTACCATTCCTTTGTGGTTTTCATTGGTGTGGCTGTGGCTTTCCTTTTGCTGCGTCTCTCTGTGCAGTAATAAGGGATATTCCTGAATGCCTGGTCCCATTATTCCTCTTTCCAAAGGCTATCTGCACCTTTACTGTTACATAATCTTCAAACGGCTCCAGCCTTTTGGCTTTGCGAGGCACAGTACATCCAACGCGAACATCCCCACGTCCCGGAGATGCCGGCGACAAACAAAATCCTCCCGATGCGATTCTATTTTTAAAGCAGTGAGATAAACATAATCAGCTACCGAAAGTCTACTGGAAAACAGTCCCCTCCCCCAGCAGTCGCTCAGCGGGAAGCAGCGGGGCTCGATTTGCGGTCGCAGTCCATGGGAATACCTGCGGCACGGAGCTGCTGTCACGGCTCGTCCCGGCCCAGCGCGGCTCAGCCTGCGCAGCTCCGGGCGCTGCCTGGGCCGGCCCTCACAGCCCACGGCCGCGGGTGTTCCTGCTCCCAGTTTGTGCAGAGCAGATCATCAACCCCCTGCGTGCTCTGCGAGCTCAGCTGGCCTTTTTATGGCACACCAAAAAAAGCGCTTTTCCGGATGCATATATGCAAATTTTGTATCCAACGCTTTTTCTTTTTTTTTTCTTTTTCCAAAACAAACGCCTCATCAGCTCCTACTAAAAATACTCAGAGCAGGATCCATTGCTTTTGACTTCCGAGAAACTGCATCCCCGTACCAGGGAACTGCACAGTTGCTCTGCAAATGTGACCTGCTCATCGTTAGCCCTCCTGACCCACCTTTACTTCCACTGCACTGCCGTTTAGGCATTTACAGTCACATCGATGTCCGTATTTATTTACACTCGATCCCGCCCCATCCCTCAAACGCCTCCCCGCATCCCGTCCCGGCCGCGCTCAGCGGAGCGGAGCCCCGGAG